>JASXSY010001441.1:0-248608 GCA_034509805.1 Sipha maydis | reverse complement strand
AATTCTTTAAAAGTAAACAACAAAAATCCACGATAATTCTTGGTGTTGATCGTAAATGAAATAATTACTTTATGTATTTTTTCATACAACTCGTGAAACATTTTTAATTCCTTGGTTATAAAATGACGATAATATTGAATAATTTTTTTTATTTTTCCTATAAAAATGTTGTATGTTTCAATAAGTTTTTCTTTACTTTGATTTATTTTACAATATTGTGAACTATAATTTTTATTGTATATGCTTTTCTCATTGTTTATAAATTCTTCTATTTCTTCAATTGTATTTTCAAAACTCAAATTTTGATCTTTCGAACTGTGAATTTTAAATAATTCGTCAAATATCTCTATGTCACTGCTGTAATTGTCCGTCGATTTATTTAATATATTATTAATAAATAAGCAGTATATTATTATATATAATAAATGCCTGGTACCTTTACAAGCAACGGCTTGTTTTTCCAAATTCAACAAATTTACCGAAATAGACCTAATTTCATTTGTTTTTATTTTAATAACATTATTTAATTGAATGAAGTTATTATTTTCTTGTATTAACTCATAACAATATTGAGATATTCTCATACCTTTTTTCAAATGGATACATGTGTTTTGAATATTGTACAAAATATGAAACGTTTTCAATATTTGCCAAATTCCTGATGTCGACATGTTCTGTAAAGGTTCAATGATATTCTTGTTAGAGTAAACCATTGTATTACATAGTATTATGCTCAGAGCCACCAAAACTAATTTTATGTGGTTCATGGCTAAAATCACTAAGCCACTTTGTCATGTACAAATATAACAATTATTTCACTTATACTAATCGAATAACGTAGAACACATGTTAAGTATAATAATATTTAGTCATATCGATCGTTGTGCGTCGTTGTATCTATACTGACTACTACGAACAAGCTTAGACTGTAGCTAAAATGCACCTAAGATATTTCGTTGTGTATTTAACTCGGAAATTGTTGGTTTATTCAAGTGTTTAAAGGGAATGTTTATACCTATATATCTAACATATAACGAACAATTGTATTTATTTATTTTTAATCCATGCAATATTAAATGCGATCAATAAAGGAGAACTATTTTTTAGTTTAAAACTAAAGAAACTGAAAAATATATTTATTTTGTATGAATATAATTCAATTTACATTAGTTACTTGATTTCTTTATTTAAGTATTATGTGACTTAAATGTTGAAATGTAATAAATATCTATAAGAATAGCTATAACCGTATACTAATATAATACATAATATATACATACATTATTTGTAGGTAAGTACATATATGTTTTAAAAATATGCATTGTTATAGCTTATATAAGACCAATAGATTTCGCGGTTGGAGTTAATACAGGTAGTTATGTATAGTTTCCAACAGCTTAGGATCTAATAAATATGACGAAATTTTGAAACGTACAAATATAGTTATTCCATCACACTATAGTTGACTGTCTATGCATATACTTTTGTATAAATTGAAATAATGTAAGTTATGCCTATGTTATTAAATATTTTAATTAAATCTTGGTCAATCAATAAAAATTAATAAAAAGTTTTGCTCATTGATTTAATAATAATAATAATAATGGTAAAGAAATGAGTGACTAATTTTTTTAATTATCTTTTAAAATTTGACTGTGTAATGCAGTACTCGTATTTCAATGGATGACACGTAATATTTAATGTATCATAATCGAAGTTATGTTAAATATTTTTGTAACCTTTTGCAAGATTTTTTACCAATGTATGTACGCAACCCTATAACTTACTAATATATTTGTACAAAAACAAGGACAACTAGTGAGGGCCAAGGACTTCAGTTAAAGATGCTGGACATTTCCAATAATCACAATATTAAAATTACATTCAATTATCGTAACATCACTGTATCAAAATCTCGCTGTCAATGTTTTTATATTTATTTTCACAAGTTCTTCTGCATAATATTAACATTATGGAAACACGTAACTAGGAAGAAGAGTATATATAAATAAAAACAATCAGGAAATAAGGTTATTACACCTTGTATGTTTATTAAGAGTCAAATGATCAAGGTTAATTCTCGCCCACATAAAAGTAAGCAGAATAATTTAATGCTATTTACTCCTGGTATAATTGGATGATTCATTTGGGTATTTTTTATTTTTTTTTTCACATCATATCATGCATGTAAATCATATAAATGACCATAAGAATCAAGGTTGAACATTTTAGTATTAAACTCTTCCTGATGTATAAAGGGATAAAGTCATCTTCGCTTGAATTAATTCCAAATAGTTTTTTATAACGATCTACTATTAAATGTTCTCATTGATTATCTATATTTACTGATTTTAATAGGGAACTGAGTACCCTAACACTTTTTCAGAAACAATGGTCTATTTGTTGATTTCCACTACTGTCGGAATTTTAGAGCAGATTCTTTTTTACTCGAGCTTTACTATTGACTTATAAAATATCCACCTTATTAGACTTTTTCAATTCTAACTATGATAAACTTAAGTTTAATAATTTAATATTATATTAAATTTAAAAATAACAATGAATACAATTTTTTCTTTCTTTTTTATTATTTTTCTATTATTCCTAATTAAATGTTTGGTATTTATTTCTATAAAAAATCAATCATAATATTGTTCACTATATTTGTTTTTGTTATTTTTTTAATTTTTTTCTTAAGTCTGTCTTTGTAATTATTTTCAATGTATTTAAATCATATTAAAAGAGATTGACCAGTTAAATTAATTAATAATTACAATACAAAAACTAACTAGATTATTTTAAGCGTTAAAGTAGGCAAATTGGTGTTCCTATATGAATTGTACAAACAACATTTTGAAATTTCATAAACCGTATAAGTACTTACCTATATAAGTATATAAGTATATCATTGTTAGCTCAGTAATTCTGGATAAATTGCTTGAAATATATTATCAATACTAAAAGTGTATAGTAAAATAATTATTAAGAGGATAATAGGAAATATTTAAAAATATTCAAAAACAACTTTCATAATTTTTTTACCTTTTGATTTTAGAGAAAGATTTCATAAGAATATTAGATTTACAGAAAGCTTAAGTTATTTTTTAGGTATTTCTATAAACAATTGTTATAAAGACTTCACACTGTACTCAAGTCTTATAGGTAAAATATGTTTATTAAATAAAAATTTAACTGAATTTTTATATATAAATTTTTATGAAATTAAAGATATAAGGATTTCACATAGTTATTTATTTATTTGTTTTGTATAAATATATTACCTAAAATAATAATATTATATGGCAATAATTTTCAGCTTGGGGGCGTTTCCGTTTAGGAAGACATGAATGTTTTTAAAAAACCATAAAACTTGAAAATGTTACTTCCGATTATTTATATTTTATTGAGCATTATTAAGTAATTACGTTGTGTTCTATTTACGTACAATATCATTTATTTATGCGAACTAACATAGTTTTCGCCTAACATTAAATTAATTAAAGCTAAACAGTACCAACCCTCTCATCAGTGTAGTATTTTCAGAATGGGGGTACTAGATCTCGGTCCCCAAGAAAAAAAAAAAGGTTCAAAAGTCATAAATGACTTGTTACAAAGGTACAGAGAAAGATAACATAAATTTAAATCATGTGGTTGTAATGTTTGTATAAAAATATTTGTAAAATATAATAATTATTAATTCATACTTTATATGTATTTTTTATATTATTAGAAAATTACTTATTTTTCAGAAAAATTTTAAACCCCAATCTTACAAAAAAATTGAAAATAAGCCACTGCCTCTCATTAATTTAATAGTAATAAGTTTAAAACGTAATATTGGAAAAAGTGTATATAATATTACAATACCGTTTATTTTAGAATTTGAAATTGTAATAATATATTTTTTCTCTACAAATAAATTCAATAAAATTTAATGAAATGTTGATTATTTAATGATTAGTACAATCATTATATTTAAATCATGTTGTGGTAAAATATAGGCGTGACTAAAGCTCTCATTTAGGGAGGCTGTAATACCAAGAAACAACAGATCCACAGGGTTACGCCCTCACACCCCATCTACTAATTTACATACAGACAAAATTCGACACTACTTACTACTGTAGGTTCGTTCGTATTTTAGCGAGACTAATCTTCATAATTTCCCCTCAAACAAAGCCACAGTAATTTACATGTAGGTTAACATATTGAACTCTATAATTTAAATTTTATTTTAATACAAATTGTCTGTCATTAACACTGAACACTTCTAAAATATCTTTCTAAAAAATTCAATTTTCAATATTCATCTCAATATCGAGAACAGACAAATTTGTAAAATAGTCTAGTAGTATACTGATTTTTAGTCAATATTTAATACGCCTCATAAAAAAAAAAACGATCTTTCACAAGTGACTGACCATATGTGAATACGTATTGCCATTTTTAACATCATACAAAGACTGGGATAAACATGTTTTTCGATTAACTTACTAATATAGTTTATAACAAAATCAAATTTAATAGTTTGTTATTTACTTAATACAGTAGTTTTTGATTTTAAAGCATAAATATATATTATTAAAACATTAAAAAATATTACTAAAAAATTTGATATAAAATATGTAAACATTAATAATTATTTTAGGAATTGAAATTATACACACGGATAATTAGATCTTACCTCTTAAACACAAAATTTTGAGATTTAATATTTATAATCTGGGAGGCTATGGAAGTATTTAAGGAGGTTAATCCTCCCAACCCCTCTTATTGCCCTTAAGTGGTGGGGTAGGCATTACCTCATACAATAGTATGAAAAGGAACATTGAATTTATAAGGTCGAAAACCCATGTTCATAATCACATATCTAGATGATACTAAAAATATAATATAATAATACTACAATGTTTTTTTTAAATTAAACGTAAATTTCATCAGTAAATTAATGTTTACTGAAATCGCACATAATGACGTACATCATAATTATACCAAAAGATAACCTTGGTTATTAATAAGATTTGGTAAAAACTTAAAATACACGTGTAATTATCTTAAATACAAGTATTATTACTTAAAATTGTATTATTAGTTTTACAATATTCAACCATTTAATTTAAATAAATACTACCTTTATTTATTATTCTTATGGTATTTACTTCTTAGAAGTCGACGGTTAAATTGATGACATCATATTCTACTTTTAATTCAATATTTAATTTATGATAAATGACTACATATGATACTTATTTTTTTTTTTAATCGCTATTAAAATGGAATTTTTTTAATTGTTTTTTATCTTAGCAATACAAAATACCCTCACGATAAAGTAAATTTTAACTTAACCCCACCATCAGTCTCATATTGACCACCTTAAAATGTACAATTACAATAATTAAGAATATTGAAATTTGACGTTTTATTTAATTGCAACTACCGGTTCGTGAATCGTAAATACCATTAGACACCAAGTTCATACTATATTGTCCTTGAGAATCGAAACAACCTTATTTACAATCTGTGGGGGAAAGATTATAAAATGGTAGGATTCGAAGTATAATGGTACAGTTTTCATTATAATTTTGTTGTAGTAAGTCTAGCTATACTTAGGAGACTTAAAAAAACATGTCTTTAACACAAAAAATGTTTGTCTGTAGCAGTTTTGTGCTCGTTGTTGTATTAGTATTCGCACAAGCTATACCTATTCCAACGTCCGAGGAAGTACATCCAGGTAATTCATATATATTTTAATTTTAAAGAAATATTAATGTTATAATTATATTAAAATTTATAAATATATTGATACTATTCATCAAACACAATTATTGAGAATTAAATTAAGACATTTTAAAAAACATTATAGGGTATTATAATTTTCTTGTTTACATTATTTTTTATGCTATATAATGTTCCCATTTATAAAATTATAAAATCAATGACTGTTACACAGGATATTTTGTTTGGGGGTTTTTCAAATCGATCGTTAAATTAATCAATTAATAAAAACTAAAATAAATAACTTAATTTGTATAAATTGTTCTTACTCGAAATTTACATAGATTATACTTTTAATTTCATTTATTAATTAAATTGTTAAATACATTTTAATTTTTACAATGATTATTTTTATATTTATACCTCAGAATACAGACAATTCGAGTTTTCTCAAATTGTAGGATCTCAGAGTGAACCGCAAGTGTCTGTTATTGAAGTAGTGGAGCCTGCAGCAGCGGTTAGACCTGTACGATCAGCCAGTCCGTTTTTCGGTATCATTGGTGGATACGAAAGACCACATAAGAAACAGCACAACCATCATCACTATAACATCCACGAAGAACATGAGCCTGAATATCATAGACCCCAACACCATAGGCCACAACACCATCAGCAACAACAAGGTGGCGGTGCAGGAAGTTTTGCTTCAGCTGGAAGTTTTGCAGGAGGACACGGTGGTGGCCATAGTCAAAGTGCGGCAAACAGTCAATCCGCTAGTTTTGGATTTGGCCCGTTCCAAGCCAGTTATTCGGCAAGTTCAGCGCACTCGGGTAGTCATTCCAACGTAGGGTGAGTTTACAATAGGAGAAATTTCAATAAAATTAGAATAAAAATAAAAAAAAATAACAAGAAACAAAATATTAATCAAAAAACTCAATAAAAACCTGTTTAAAATATACTTGAATGGTTGAACAATTAATTTTACCTAAATTATAAGTCAAATAAATTATGTATGTCCCAGATATTTAGCAATACTTTGCACATGTTCAATCGCAAAATAAACAAGATCAATAATACAAAAAATAAAAATAAATAAGTAAAAACTGGAAAAAATTAATTGGAACTATTTTCAATTCAGTTTTAGATAATATCTATTATATCTGATAACAATTTTAATATTTTAAAAGAGGATTGGTGAAACACTATATACCATTTGGTGAAAATAGTGTGACTTGTGGTGTTTTAGATCCCAAATTACTGCCGAATCCTCCCAAACAAAGTATAAAATCAGTTATAAGAAATATAATAACTTATTTGTATCAATTTAATAAGGAAGATTTGAACCCCCTCCTTCCCAAAAAGTATGGGCTATTAGCATGTAATCTACTAACTCAAATCATGAATAGTTTTTTTTTTTGCTGAACCTAATTCTTAATAACTTCATCATAAAATGTCTAGGTTACTTGCACGATTTATAAACGTATCGGATAAATTTAGTTTTATTTGAATTTATATATTATCGATTTATCGTAAAATTGAAAAAATTTTGATATAATATTATACAAAATTTGGGTTGTAATAATTATCGATAAAAATCAAAATTGTCAAATTTTATTTAAATTCCTAATACGAGTATTTTTTTTTTAAAAAAATCCTGTTTTTAATATTTTAAAATTTTTCAGGTTTTCCGACTATAATTAAGGAATTTCCAATGAAGATTGTAATTGTAAGCAGAATTAACGTTAGGTTATACACCTAACTCCTTGTACAGTTTAATTTATTTGTTTTATATGTGTATACTTAAATGCTATTGAAAAAAATTGTACTTAAACGAAACATCAATGTTAGCATTTAGAACTATAATCTTAGTCTAAATTTTTAAATGATTTACATTGAATTTTTTTTATGATATTGAAATAAAGTTTCAAATTTTTTAATTAGTGTTTTTATTTATAAAACTTATTCTTCATGCGAAATAATTTTATTTGAAATTATAAAATAATTTTAGTGTACAGAAAAGAAACAAGTAGGATGTATTATTATAAATAACTATTTTATTTAAGATAAAATTATCATTATTTATGATAAAATTGACATTATACATTATTGGGAACTTTTTATTAAATATTTATGTATAATATTTGTGATTCTATTTTTGACGGCAATGCTTTTTCTTTAACCAAGAAATATTACGAGAATACTACATTAAATTAAAACTCAAGGATAACAATTTTTTGATTTAGACTACAAAAATAAAAAACAATTGTTTTTTTAAGATATTAATAACTATAATGATGGACCATGATTCATCTAATTTATTATCTTACCTCTGTTTTTAATACCGATTCCGGCAGAGCGTTGATTAGTATTCTTCACCAGTGGCGTAGCTAAAAAAATATTTGGGGGGTTTACATTTTTATTTCTTTCCTAAATAGTACCAATTTTTTAATTTTAATAAGTCGATTAAACATAAGTTAAAATATAAAATGTGTTATTATTTAGTTTATTGAAAGTGTGAAAATTGATTAAAGATGACATGATATAAGATTATATCTTAATATGACATTTCGGGGGAGGGGATTATAACCCGTTAATTTCCATCATAGGCTATGTCACTAACCTACACCCTTAATTTTAAACTTCTTAAGCTTTTAACGAAATAAAAAAAAATTGCTGATATTCCACTAAAGTGACCGAACAGTACCTATAGGTATACATTATACTACATTATAATGTAGTATAATATATACCATTGATTCTCAACTAGTGTTCCGCGGAACCCTCAGTTACCGATGGCCAGCGATAGGGGTTCTGTGAGAAATTTGGGAAAAAATAAATAATATTTTCGATTTGAATAAGGACTCAAATTATGGACGAGAGCTAATCCTCGTTGTTATTTTATCTTATCATAAAATATTTGTTGCATACCTACTTATGTTATAATAATAAACCGTCGTCCAAGATATTTAATATCTAGTATTCATTAATTTTATTTAAGAAAAAAGTTGTTCCGAAAAAATGATAAGGTTCCTGCAAAGGTTTCGTGGGTAAAATAATTTGGGATTTGTGTTTCTGAAGTGGTTGAGGAATCTAGTATACGCGTACTCTCTGGAGTGGTTAAATGAAGCATTTTTAAAATTGTTTTTCTTTCTTTAAAACCTGGGTTTAATTTAATTATCTTTAGAATATTATTTCAAATCTAAAGACAAATACTTGTAATGTATTTCTTGCAAATTTCTCACGTGAAAATATGTGAACTCGATGTTCGCTTGTCACATGTTTTTCACACTCGAGTCGCCAGAATCAAAAGATGTAGTGTGACGTATCGAGTTGTATGAGAACTCAGCAAGATGAACGTAGGTGCGAATATTTGTTCTTATTTCACATACTCGTATCTGATTAATTAACACGGTTTTTATTGAATTTCAATTATGATTATTTTACAATATAATTAATCAAATGATCTAATGATCTCTTAACTAAAATCCCGAATGGTCAGTCATCAATGGTATATTTAAATTAACTTTTAAATTTAAAAATACAATAAACCTGTGTGAGTGTTTTCGTAAAAATCTAATAAAATGTATGCGGTGGATTTGGAAAATTAAAACCACGGTTTCAATTTATTTACATAATTCATATAAGTACTTACAAACTATAGCTATTAAAATATTTTTTTTAGTATTTCACTCAGTTAAGAATGTTATGGTAATAATAAATATAAATATAGTATAACCACAAATGTATTATACTTCAAACAAATGTTAAATACTGTGATGTGCAAGTGTTAACAATTAAAAACTACAATAAAAGTTAGGTTTTTTTATTTCGTTTTCTCTTTGTCCGAGCTTTAAATCCACGCTGAATACAAATAGGTATCAAATAGGTATAGTTTATGTTTTGTATACCAATCATTCGGTTCAATGGCGGATTAAGAGGGGCAAAGGGGCCTAACCCACGACCATAGCCCATCAGATGTCCATCATTGCACATAGTTTGATTAAAATTTTTATAAGGAATAAAATTTTAAAATAAAAATTAAAGGATACGATGGAGATGTAAATATATCGGGGCGATAAATAATTATAAAATAATGCACTTTTACTGATATAAGTAAGCGTTTTTTATGAATGTAATGTAAAAAAGAAGAATGTTGGCTCCCCTCAAAACAAAATCTTAAATGATTCGATTAGAAACATAAATTTAAAAACGCTTAATTATTTTTCGTCAATTGCAACAATAACTGATCTAATAAATTACAATTTAATATGAACACGCGATTGTCAGACTTGACTTGACGGCGGATAATTTTGTTTCTGTATTGGAAATCGGGATCGAAAAAATTACTAATAAATAGACAAAAATGATAACGTCGGTCGTCGAAGAAAATCAAAAACGAACGGGGGAAAACGAAAATTTAGGTTTAACAGCCTGATTCGGCTACCGCTAATCGTATCGTGACATTCTCCACGTCCGCAGCCACAGCCGGCAACGTCATTAAGCCCATTGGTCGTCGTGTGTAGACGCGTAACGATGGAGCATTAATGTTAGACGTGTCCGTTACTTTCATTTTGTCTTTACTCTCGCCAAAACGTTTTTCGTTTGGCCGTCATCACGTTACTGCTTACCAAACAAACCTATCGTAAAATGAAGTTCAAATGGACGTTGTTGTGCTTCTCCCTGCTCGTGGCATCCGCAGGTATTTGTCGTGTCATCCCTTGCATGTCCATATTAAATAATAAGTTTTCTGACCTAAATTTTAAAGTTCGCTTATGTTTACAGGTTTCGTGCGGGCCGAAGATGAAATCGATACGGACGAAGAGATGATTGTCAGCGAGGACCAAGTGTTGGTTGAAACTGAAGGAGATGAATCCATTCTTGAAGATGTAGAATCAACTGATGCTGATACTTATTTGCTGTTTACCAAACCGGTGTTTGAGGAAAAAGCTAGTATCGGTAAGTCATATGATTTTCTTTTACCTCTATTTCTTAACTTTTCTCTTTTGTAAACCCCATAATGATGTATGCTGTCAAAATATTTTTATTGTAAATATTTCATAATTTTTTATACCGATATTCTAATAACAATCATTTGAAACACAATTGTTATGTTCGTTTATTATTGTTTATAATAAAACAAGTTAGTACAGTAATAATATACAGATTTACAGTAACTTAAGGTTATAACTGTTAAAGTTTTAAGTAATTTATAAAATGTATATTTTTTATATAGCTTTATGTGTATTATTTTGACTTAATATATTTTAATACTAAGTTGACTGTGCGTGTATTGATCTACATTTTATAGGTACTATTTTCAGTTAACTATTATAATATATTCTGGTATCTTAAATGTAAAATTTTCTCTGATGAAAATATGTTATTTATTATTACCTATTTAACCATAAAAATAAATAATTATAAAATTGAATAGATAATCTAAAAAATATTTTAAAATGTCTTTAAATATTTATTTACTAAACATAATTATGTGTTTTATTTTTTTATTAGAATTACCAGCTGGTCGTTTGTCTGAATTTCTTGTGGGATTTACCAATAAAGGATCTAATGACTTAGTCTTAGAAACATTGGATGCTTCACTTCGTTACCCTATGGATTTCAATTTCCACATTCAAAATTTCTCTACAATATTGTTAGAGAAAACAATTCCACCAGGTTCTCAGGCTACACTTGGCTATGCTTTTATTCCAGCTGATGCTTTTGCTGGGCGTCCATTTGGACTTAGCATCAATCTTGCTTATAGAGATAATGTAAATCATTAATTTTAATAATTTTGTGATCATTTATTAAGTTACATTTTGTTTAGGATGGAAAACAAATGATTAGTAAACTGTACAATGATACTGTAAACATCATTGAAGTTGAAGAAGGTCTGGATGGTGAAACATTATTTTTGTATGTACTTATGGCTGCTGCATGCGTTCTTCTTTTGGTCGGTGGTCAACAATTCCTTTATTCCGTGGGCAAGAAACGTGTTGGTGGTGGTCTACCTAGTCGTACTAGAGCTAATTTGGAAACTGGAACAAAAAGCAGCAAACAGGTTGATATGGACTGGGTGCCTAAGAATGTTCTTAACCATTTAAGTAAGTTTTATTTTTATATAACATATTAAAAGGTTTTAATTAAAAAATTTGTAATCCTATTACAAGAGTTTCACTGAAATAATATAAAATTTCAATATTGTAAAAAACTTAGTTATTTTACAATAGGTAGCTTAATGTAATTTGAATTTAAAATTCGAAAACTGACTAACTGAAGGCAAATGATTGGTTTTTTTGCATTTTACTTGATCATAAACATAATTTATACTAAAATGTGTTTTTAATATTTTAAATATATTAATTTAATAATAGTAATAATTCTTTATTTCGGGTTAAAATTCCAATTACAAATATTTTATAACACATAGTGAATGTAAGGTTGTAATTATGTTGATATTTTAAAACAAAACAATTTAAAAAAATATTTAACCATAGAAATTATTGTTATATTATAGAGAAAAACTTGAAAAAATAAAAAAAT
Organism: Sipha maydis; assembly: GCA_034509805.1. Classification (NCBI taxonomy): domain Eukaryota; kingdom Metazoa; phylum Arthropoda; class Insecta; order Hemiptera; family Aphididae; genus Sipha; species Sipha maydis. The sequence goes on along the minus strand of JASXSY010001441.1, from coordinate 236,350 downwards.
GATTTAATGAAATTTTATTTGAATGAAACTCTAAATTAAGTGACAAGTATTTTAATTAACAATCATAGAGAATCCATAGGAATTTAGAACAGGTCTTTAGGTCATTCTCCTATTTGATTGTATTGATACTCATTACATATACATTTTTTATGTAATTAAATTTCACATGTATTATTATTTTGTGTGATACATTATATAAATGTTCCTCGCAATACAATTTTTATTAATAGACTTAATAATGGTAAGAAACAAGTCTCTGTTTAAAGTAAATTAAAAGTATAAAAAACTTTTACCTTATATAAATGTTTTTTTATTTTAGACAAACAAAAAGCTCAAAGTCCAAAACAAAAACGTGCAAAGAAAACAGATTAGTTGAATAAATCAAGACTTAAATTTCACACATTTAGCATAATTGAAGAATGTGGTTAGTTATCAGCTTCCTTTAATGGAAGAAAGTTTATACTGAAATTAAATGTTGTGATTCCATCTGCACACATTGTATAAAATAAGAGTACATTTTTTACGTATTTCTTTTTTTTGTTATGTAAATAGATACTAAGTAAATTGGTTTTCTATTGTAATTATTAAATTTATAGTTTTGTTTTTAATAACTAATTAAGCAAAGTAATAAAATATAATTCTATGTTTAATGTTAAATTATGTTTTTGTACAGATCATATTTTGAGATAAAATTTTTACTATACAGAAATCAATAATTTATTTTTTAGTTAATTAATTTTGTGAATCCTATGATAAATTTTACATAGTATACATAATAAATTTTGTATTATACAATTATTCAAACATTTATTTGTTTTAAAAATAAAAAACAACTTCAATTAATTTTTCTTTTAATATTTTAAACTAGGTTAAATAACCTAGTCTTCGATCTATGGGGGTTAAACCAGAGTACATTTTTGAGTATCACATCTTAAAAGGATTGTAAAACTCAGTTCCTAGACAGAAGTTAATGTTTAGGTTTAAGTTAATCATTATGATTTTAAAATTTGGTTAAATTATTTAATATTTTAATATATAATCTCAACATATGTACTGTAATTATTTATTGTAGTTATGATGGTTTATAAGGAACATTAATCGGCTCTACTGGATATAAAATATCTTCAGAATAAAAAAAAAAAGTACAATCCATAAAAACAATTAATTATCTGTTCTCTATTTACATGAAAATATTTAAAGAAAGCATTTATATAAAACAAAAAAATTACCAGTATTTGCATACAATCATATATTCTATAAGACAGGGAATAAGTATTTTACAAAGAAATATGTGAAAATGATATTAATATTTAGAAGAATATTTTTTTATTAATTAAAATTAAAATAAAAAAATCTTTGTCATGCATAACTTAGGTTACATTAATTGATTGCTTTAATATTTTTACATAAACAGTGTTTCTGTAATATAAGTTCTCAAACGTATTTATGGCCCTATCATAGAAAATGGTGAATACAGAAGAAGAACCAATAATGAAATCTACCAAATATATTCAAAGCCCAATATCAAGCCCTTTTTAAAAGGCAAACGGTTAGAATGGATGAGGAATGAGGCATGCTTAGAGATCCACTGACATAATAAAAAACGTAATGATTGGCACTATCAATGAGAAGAGACCTAGGGGACGGTCAAGGCAAAGATGGATAGACAAAGCCAAATCAGACCTCGAAGAATGTGCAACAGGATCAAAATTAGAAGAGTGTATAGACAGACATAGATGGTATCAAATAGTAGAAGCATCGAAGGCCCTAAATGGGCTATAGAAGTTAAAAAATAAATAAATATAAGTTCTCAAAATTATTTTATAAACTGTATATAAATAACTATTACACATATATTTATGAAAACATAATATAACATTTAATTAATGCAATTTAAAATTTTATAGAGTAGGTATAATAGATTTATATTTTTATCTTCATGTTTTAGATTTTGTAATCTACTATTTAATGTTAAAAACATACAAAACTAAATAATTAACACTAGTTATCACTTGGGTAACTCTCTTAAATTTTCTCTTAAGTATTTGATTAAAAATTAACTTATTTATAAGTTGATGGAATACTGGTTAGCATATGTTTTATGTTGTATTCATTGTATACATTTTTTGACAAAATATAATGAAAAATTCAAAAAATGTTAATTATATTATAATTATAATACAATATTGTTATAATCTGTATGACTGTAGCTGAAATAATCAAATATATCAATATGATAAAATAATATTTTGTACATCATATTTATGACACACAATTCAGTACTTTATCTAGAAACAATATATTTTAAATAACACCTAATGATAACAAAACAATTTAAAAACACCGTCAATATTTGTAAAAAAATAAAATATTGTAATAAAATAATTTTCTCTTATAATGTTTATAAAATAAATCAAATCATATGATTATTTGTATTTTATGTAGGTATATTCATTATTCACAAGATAAGTACACTGTATTGTTATGTATATTGTTTTACGTTCATTTTCATTAGTCGAAGTCACAAAATTACAGAACCAAGATAATCTTACCAGAATAACAAATACTCACTTTATGAAATGTATCAATATTTTAAAGTTTTTTGGTAGCTTTTCTTTCAGTTTGAACAATTATTAAGAAATTAAAAAAAGAAAACTACCTAAGTGTCGAGTTTATGATGTAATAAGGCACAAGTCATTAAATGTTTGGTTCATTTTTAGTACTCAAAAACTGATGTTGCTTTACTTAGGATCTTAATAAGCAGTGGTTGAATTGGCAAAAAGTATGTGGTAGGACGGTCCGGGGGAGGCAGAGAAGAGAATTTGTCTCCACTTTGTCCATAGTAACAAATATATTAGTTTTTAATTAAATTTTAAATTGACCCATAAATGACCTCAATATTTAAACTGCTTATAACTTTTCACATTTTTATCATTTTCATATTTAATTTTTTAAATTACATTTTAGTAATCAAATGATATTTCCTACCTTAAGACAAATTTTTTTTAGTCAAACCATTGATTATATAATAATCTATTATATAATCAGTGGTCAAACAGAAGTTTTATTTTTTTTTTAAACAATACAATTTTACTTGAATATTTTAAATGTATAACGTACTTTTTTTTCTTTTTTTATATTTATCTCGTAAGTTATAGTAAATTATCATGAAACATGTAAAACAATATGACACGTGTAAACAATTAAAAATAAACTTAATTAATAACATTAAACATGTTTTGATAATTTGATTGATTGAAAGTTTTTGACGCACTAACTCACGGTCGGAGTCCATACACGAAAGAAAGTAGTGACTGAAAGTTGTTCGTCTTCCGTTGTCCAGGGTGTAAATCAGCGAGGAAATGTATAACGGTGGAAATACATATCCTCGCTGAAGTGGAAATAGCGATTGACGCACTTTAGTGTTTGTCGCGATCTTCTATGTGATAAACAAGTTTTGTTCTAGGCAAAGGAGCCGCGCAAACGCTTATTGATGACAAGATAATAATTATTGAGAAATGTTCACAATACACTATATGTCAGGTAAATAGACCATAAATATTTGTTGGATATAAAATCACGATCATTCGAACATTTAAGCCATTATTAAATTAACGCCCATGTTAAACAAGCCTGAGATGTTTTGCACTCCATGCGCCATACGCCACTGCAGGTTTATGAAGACAGAGACGTGCACAGGATCAAAATGTTATTACAGGCCCAGTCGCATTTATTTAAATTTATATAGATACATATTTTTTTTTTTTTTTTTTGTAAACTTTTCATAAAATTTTTAAATTTAATTAGAAAAAATAATCGTATAACACAATTCCTCCTGTTAGATTTGTTATTTATATTTTAAAATATTATTAAGTAAATAATAATGATGTAAAAAATATTAATACTTGAAAACAGAGTAGGCCCGGGCCTAAAAGGCCTATCCGTTGAGTACACCACTGAATAAAGATAACATTTTAAACGAAGATTACAGTAATTTTAGGTGCATTATTAGTGCAATAATAGTTCTGAACAAGAAATAAGTATCAATACCGATCAAGATTTCGTGTGACGGCGCCAGAATACGCAATTTAATACCACGCTTGAATTGCGTTCTTTTACGTGTTTTTATCACATTAATAAACCAAATCAAACACAAAAAATTAAAATTAGAAAAGTGTTCGGCGCAAGAATATGTAATTTATCAGTATATATGTGCTTGCAAAGCTGAATTTAGAATTTAGGTACCCCGGGACACTTATAAAATTTCGACTCCCATTTTGGTGTTGGAGGGGGGGATGAAAATAAACATATTAATCAAATTATTGTTTTATCGTTTTGTACTGTACAAAATACAACTCTGTGTGTTTGAGTTATATTATTTTTATCCGACACATTCATAAGCTAAAACCAAAATAACAAATTACTTGTCTTACTGAAATAATAATAATATTAAAAATATGAACGCTAGATAGTTTAACAAATACTTAATATTTTACACTAAGTTTATTTTGGAAAAATAAATGAATAATAAAATTTAAAGCCTATTTAAAATGCTTTACCGGACCTTTTTCCAATTTTTACAATAAATTCATTTCAAAATCATTATAGTAAAAAAAAAAAAAAAAAATTAAAAGACTAGAACGAATTTCAAACACTGAAATATTCATTGAAATATCAAACAATGTAAATTTATATAACTCCGTATAAATTAAACACACTTCGTATACGGATATATAATTTTTTTAAAAAGGATACAAAAACATATCCAACAGCATCGAGTATCTATTAAAATTGTAAAATAAGATTATATCACCGTATTGTGTATAAGTGGTATTAAATAATATTGATATCCCATAATAAAATAGCTATACATCTAAAATGCATTTATTTTGGAATAATAATATAAAGCATTAACTCATTGTATTTTGGAGACCGACATATTTAGAAAAAAATTGTCGACAATAATATTCAAACATATTTTTATTTTTTATTTTACTTTATTACATTTCAATGACATTCATTTTTTGTGTTTTTGAAGCATTGAACATATTTTTATTTTTTATTTTACTTTATTATATTTCAATGACATCAATTTTTTGTGTTTTTGAAACATTGAACGAAATAATCTCTTAGTCAGCCGTTTAATTATTGAGATTCACGACCACTTCATATCCAAACAATGAGAATTATTTGAAAAGCCGTAGCGGTATCGATTTTTATCGTTCTATACACAAGCAACTTTTACAACAGGCTCAAAAGAATTGAAATTAAAAGATGTTTCAATATATTTTCAACGACATTTAGAAGTGGTTCTATAACATGTATTACAACTATTACGTCCTTACTATTGATTGTCGTATGGCAACGAAACATTTTTAAATAAAATTATTTTGTATAATTACTTGTTACTTACAATAATGTTTAGCTTATTTAAAAATGAGCGGTATACTTCATTTCATTACATTCATTGACTTAAGTGTAATAGTTTTTTTCATGAATTTCTAAATTGTGGACTAAAATTTTGATTGTTTAGTTTAACATTTTTTATAACTATAATACTGCTGGAACCCGCAGTATAACACGATTAAACGGAAAATTGCATTATTTTTTCGTGGCTTTGAATATACATTATTAGCCATCAAATGTTATGAACGTTATGTTTATGCATTATATTTCAGCTCGGCGAATTCCGCTTTACAGATATTAGGCATATATTATTTACCACTTAAATCACAAATTGTATCAATATAATCAATGATAAATTTGCAGTGTTCGTTATGTTAGCTATCACTCAAATTCAAGCTAGTAATAATAACAACATAGTAGTGACTGACACACATTACAAATATTAACTTATAATTGAAATCTTTGATATTAATATAAAATTATTTTCCTAAATATAATTTCGTCATCACTTTTATTATTTTATCGTTAAAACCGTAAATGTCAAAAATATCAGTCAAATCCTGTAAGAATATATAAACGGTTCTATAAACAATCACATAATCATTAAAAGTCTCTCATTTTCGTTTTCATTTTCATTCTCAGTACGGTATCATAATTTCTTCAGAATTCCGACAGTTATCTTGAACGTCTTTAATTACGTAAACATTTATAATATTTGGAATTGATTAGTAACGAGTAACCACTATTGACAAGTAACCACTTGTAATCCATGAGCAGGATGTACCCAACACCAATAATGGGTGCAATGTAATGTTTTTTCTCAAATCATTTTAATTTTAATCAAATTTGCCAGTATGACATTTTAGTTTTATATATGAGAAATCTGATTGAGAATTAGTAGAAATAAAACTGAGTATATTGAGTATGATTTTGGACAAAGAGACCAAGAAGTTGAAGGAATGAGGAGACAACTGACAATAGATGGTGATGTGATAGGTGAAGTTGAGAGCTTTAAATATTTAGGATCTTTTGTTCAAAAGGACGGGGGCTTTGACATGGATGTAAAACATAGGATTAAGTGCGGGTGGATGAAATGGAGAGAAGCATCGGGTGTGTTATGCGATAAGAGAATTCCAATTAGGCTGAAAGGTAAATTTTATAAAAGTGTAGTGAGACCAACTATGCTGTATGGTTTAGGGTGTTGGGCGGTTAACAGGAGAATAGAACAAAGTATGAATGTCGCGGAAATGAGAATGCTTAGATGGTTGAGTGGAGTGACAAGAGAAGATAGAATAAGGAATGAATACGTGAGAGGTAGTGTTGGTGTAGCGCCAATTGTGGACAAGATGAGAGAAAATAGGCTGAGATTGTTTGGGCATGTGATGAGGCGAGAGGAAACGAATGCAGTAAGAGTGGTTATGAAGATGGACGTTGAAGGGAAAAGAGGAAGAGGAAGACCAAAAAAGAGATGGTTGGAGACTTTGGAGAATGACATGAGGGCTGTCGGTGTGTGCAGAGGAGATGTAATTGACCGAGTAAAGTGGAGGTATAGGACAAGGGTGGCCGACCCCAAATAGTTGGGAGGAAGGCGAAGTAGAAGAAGAAGAAGAAGAAGATATGAGAAATCTGCAGGTTATCACGTAATTAGTAATCAGTATTAACTTATTTGAGATTTTATTGGAAAGTTGTCAAATCTTTGCGATAAAATTGTTCAGGTACAAATATATTTTACATATTACTCAATGAATTGAAAACAGTAAAATAAAACGTTATAGCATTTACATTATATGTATATAATAAGTAACAATAGACTCGTAATTAATAATTCTACACTTCACAGCTGTAGGTTATAATATAATCAATCGAATGAAATTGCGTCATTAATTATAGAAATTAACATTATGAACTTTACCGTTATTCATTAGCGTAATATTGAAAAATACACTTTATTTTAGAGGATTCTATTCAAAAACATTTTCACAGCATATGATATTATGTTCGCCTGGGTTATGAAAATCAATAAAGTAGTTTCAACGTAATCCGGCACGTGGGATAACATATATGTCTGGCACTCCCTAAGGTTTTTTTCTTCAGTCGTTTCAACATTAAAAGTATTACGTCACACATAAATTATTATATTTTATATAGTTATCCACCAAAATTTTCATTTATCGAAGTTACACAACATTAGGTTTTCTCCGTGCACCTTAAGATTGATAACATTTTTATTTAGTATATAATTAAACGTTCAGTGCTTTATTTTTGCAGTTCTGAGTTTTTTAAAAATATAAGACAATATATAAGATGTAGTTAATGAATCGTGAGTTATAAAAGTAAAATATGTACACAAACACAAGAATAAAACCAAATTAGAAATTGATTGATGTCGTGGCAATATTAAAGTAGTTTTTTGATTAAATATTTTCAGGTTGATATAGTTATTTTTTGATAACTGTTATGCAAACGAATTGATTTTTGTCTTATTACCAATTAATGTCCCTCGGAAAAGTAATTAAACTGATATTACATAAATTAATACAACTATCGTAAATATTAATAAGTAAATTTAATACTAAGTTAAAAAATACGATTGTTATGTAAATTAGAAAAAGCTTTTAATTACACAGTTAAAAAATGACTGTACAATGAAAACTTTATTAATGTGAGAATTTTTTCTACGCGTTTTTTTATATTACAGTTAGTATACACAATAATGCATTAGATAAGGTTTAAACGAATTGATGAAGCATTTTCGTACCTTGGGAAAGAGTATAAAATTCATGTGAGTAAATGATGTGAAGAAAACATTTCATTCTTGAACTATAAATTCTAAAAATAATATTTTGGAATATTAAAAAATAAAAAACAAAAATAAATTAATTAATTAATAAATGCATAGAAATCGAAAATTTGTAGCGTTTATTTATAGTCGAATGAAAATTTAAATAAAATCAAAAGTGTTCAGATTTTCTTTTGTGTGTATGACATAATTTATTTTCCAAATGAAAAAAAAGCAACATACCTAGTATTTGAAATATTATTACTATTATAATTACATAATTTGATGAATTCTATATAATCACTGATATTTTTAACATTCTTTTTCCACGACTAATGTTTAAATAATGCACTATACTCGTACATAATTTATTCATAATTTATATCATAATGCTTGCTAACCTCTATGCTTCCTGATCTATAATACGAACCGAGAATATTTTTAATTTTTGCATTATTGATTGCTTACACGTCAGTATATTATAATAAAGTAATACCTTAATATAAATATTATACAACAGAAATATATACGTATAAATGGTATATATTACGTGGAAAATGTAATGAAATTATATAATTGCTTAGATCTAAGAAGTATCTGAAGAAATATATGTTTCTGACATTCAGCGTGAACAAAAAGACAACATATATACTCGTAACTATATATTATGTTCTCTACATTTAAATTGTTTACTTATTCGTTAATCAAGCTTACGTGAAATAGTCTTTTTGAGAATACAAATTTTAATTATTTATACATTTAATGTACTTATGACTTATATATATATATTGAATCCCACATTCTATAAAATACCTAGGTATTCTACAGAACACCAAAAATGAATAGTAAATGTATAACATTTATATGACTAGATAATCTATAAAATGCTGAACCTCATGTTGACAAAGGATAAAATCGTTACAAAATTATATATTATTACAACAGTGTACCTTAGTGTAAAGTGCATTAGACATTTTTACTAAGTATACCAGTAGTGATCAATAACTATCATTTTACCAATTATCTTATCGCACACGGCACGAATTATCATTATCATATTATACAGTTCGAATTATTTGTATAAATATTTTATTTTTCGTCGTGTTAATATATATGTTAAAATATGTCGAAAAGGTTTTATGCCGATTCAGGCAAAAAACGAAAAAATACAGTTTTTTTTTTATCCAATAATAAATATAAACAAATATTAAATATGAAGTGTTATTTGGCTGTTATGTCAAAGTCGAACTTAGCACTTCAAACTTACCCAATGAAGCAATAGACAATTTAGAAATAAAGAACAATAACTGGAAAATATTTGGAACAATATATATACTAAAAAATGGTAATTCAATATGTTAATATATTCAAAAATGTTTATGTAAAAAAAAAAACAATGTTTTATGCAGTTCAAAATGTCATGCTGTAATAAATAAATAATAAACATAATTTGATTAACCACTATTCTGAACTTCATACTTTACCTAACATGGCATTCGCATTCTAAAGAAATCCTAGGAATTGTATAGATTACCTAGGCATACTATAAAATAACATTAAAATTCAATACATTGTCAAATCGTATAAGAGATCCTAAAGAACGCCTAGGATTTCTATGTATAGAATAGGTACATTCATTACTTTGCCGGTTACATTATTATACATTTAACTGATATCCCTTACTTTAGTTAATATGAGTCTAATGTCATTTAAGAACTTTGGAAAATAACTAACAATATTAAGCGCCGTATAATTATTTATACCGAGTTTAATTTAATCAAAAGGAAATAGATTTCGACGAAATAAATTCATTATAGCGCCACCGCTGACCAAAATTAAACATTTTCTCGAAACCAATTTCTCAACCATGATACTCGTAATTGAACGATATTAATTTCTAATTATTTTAATATTTTATTTTCCCGTGCAAATTTCACAATATAAGCTAGAATAATATTTGCTATATTTTCCTTCTGAATCATTTATTTCTACCTTTCTACTACTTATTATTTCATAAATAACTTTGAAATCTAACAGTTAGCTTTCGATTTATATTGGACAATAAATATATGTGTAATCACTTCCGAAAAAATGCTGCTATGGTTTTTAGCAGTCGATCATTATAATGTACTCTTATACTTGTAAGATTTCATTAAATATTTAGGACTCGATTGTTCTGTAAAATCTATTTAATATATCTAAATCTATTTCAAAGTGTTAGATGGTCTGTCAGTAAAGTCTATATACCTTAGAATGTCTCTTATTCTCAGTAATAAAAGTTAATTATTTCTTCAACAAATACCATGATAGTTGGTCGTTGCGTCTTCATTAAATCCACACAAATTTTATTTTGATAGTTAAATATTGGAACTTAATCTATCTCAGAACGAAGAAAGTTAAAACACATAAAAGTTGTGTATGGTATGTATGTTACATAAGTGAATAAATATTTTTTATTTTTATTATATTTAAATCAATTTAATAACTATTTACAATTTATTAATATTCTATTTTTCAAAAATAAAAAAAATACAATTCATTTTACAGAACAAAATAAATTGTTGTATTAGTAAATTGAATAGGAGTAAAGCAAACATTATAATATGTAATTCTGTTTTCTACTGGTGCATTTTCATTAAATAACAATACATTAAATAATAATTGATAATTATCATCAACTAGGAGTAAAATGTGTGTATATAATCCGACAATATAATATAATATAATTATTTAATTAGTAAGATATGATGATGTATTACCTTGAAGCTACTAACGTTTCGTGTTTAAAATACACGTCAAGTAATATGAATTATTTTTATACACATTTGTATTTTGCAAACAAAATTTAATATGCAGACAACATACTCTTTAGTTGTTATAAAATGTTCATAGAGATAATTTATAATGATCAAGAATGACGAAAATTTATTTTCTAGTATCGTGCGCATGAGGTATATTATAAATAAATTAATAATTTACCACGATGACTATATTAAATATAGTAATGGCATTTTAACCAAGCTAAACATAGTATTTCTGAAATGGATGAAGTACCCACTATAATGGCCCAATTAAATTTATTTTTTCGATCTTCAAAATATTGGTTTGTTCAAACAATTTTTAGAATTATTTTTATATTTATAATTATCCTAAATGTAAAAATCAACAATTTAGTAGTATTTAATACAAAATTCTTATATGAATCGAGGTTTTTCACCACTTTTGTGCTTGTGACGCGTTTTTAACGCTCGATTCGCTGACAAAAAAAAAAAGGTGTGACACATCGATTTGTATGAGAACACTACAAGATAAACAGTGGTGATATTTGTTTGTTGTAAGTCAACATACATTAATATAGTTTTTTACATTTAAGATAATATTCTCAATATAATTTGAATAAATCAAGATATTGAATAAAATAAATTTCAAAAAAAATCTTCATTAGACTATCATAGTGAATAAACATATACTAATGACTAATTTCTTTTAGAAACACTCAATATTGTATTTAATCTACAAAAATATTTATATTAAAACAGAAATATAATAATTTCTATAAGTATAAGTAATAAATATTATTAATTAATAATAATTTATCTTGTATTTTAGACAACTACATACAGGTCATCATTATTAAGTCTTTTTAATCAAGATTCAATTCGATAACTGTAAAATAATACAAATGTTGCACTTTAATAAGCTATTAAATAATTGAAAACATATTCAATTTTGTAAATAGAGGTTGACGAAATGGACGATTACCAAGGGCGCAGAAAATTAAGGGTTTGAGTTAGATTAAATTTGATTTTTTTTTTCATAAAATAAGCATCAAAATAAATTTATTCGCCAACGGTTCTACGGAGGAAATTACGGCAATGTACAGGATTTATAAATAATATAATAAATATATTCAAAGAGGAGCGTTACATTTTAATAAAAAATATGTACATGATTTTTGATCAAAATAAGGGTTACTATAAGCTCTCAATTATTTATCTATTCAAAGATTCCAGAGTTCACACAATGCATGATCGTAGCGGCTGTAGGGTCAATAAAATGTTCCCAGTAGTTTATTGCTAGATTAGAATATCAAATTTGAAAAAATACCAATGAATCCAGTAAATCTGTCTGATTGAATAATTTAATTTATCGTATTTTTTGTATGCATACTGTTTAATATTATACAGGAGTTTATGTTAAGAGGTAAGTACCAACTACAAACAAATATTTAGTAATATCGGAGATATTATTTCAATGTTCAAGTATTAAGTTGAACATAATTAGAATTTCGTTAAAATCAAATTGTTTGTAAATAATAAAGCTCAACATGCTAAAATTTTGCCAATTTTATAATTAGAAAAAACTTTTTACACAAAAATTGATAAAAATAAATAAATAAATACGCTACCCATATGTGTAGAAAAAAAAAGTGTCGTCTTTTAAAAAACTGTAAGTTGTATTTTGCATGCATTACCGTCTGTGTTCAAAATTTGAAATTTGTCTGAAATTGTGTATTGTGATACTTCTTTTTATTTTCCGAAAATCCTATTTCAATAAAGATCATCCAGCTGAATAATTTAGTGGTATCTTATATGTATAATAGTAAGAAATATTGAATTATATCTTAAGTTGTTAATTTTCGTTTCTCAATCATTATATTTACATTTCATAAATCATTTCGATATGATTATGACAAATATTAATTTGTTTTATGAAATAAAGAAATTAAATACTAAGTTTGAATTTGCATATTTTCGCATATTTTGTCATATTTAAAAAAAAACGCATATTTGAGAAATTTTTAGCATATTTGGGCATATTTCACATTTTTATATTTTTATAACCTTAAAATTGTCGGGGAAAATCATAATTGGATGGTCGTAGTCTGTCGTATCTAACATGTACGTCTGTTTACGATGATAGTCTCTTTATCGCTAATAATCAACTATTTTATCGATAATATCTACAATTGTATAGTGTGGTAAAACCTAATGAATCTCATACTCTTACAGGCTTATTACGAAACAGATGAACATGAAAACGATACAATGGAGACGAGTAACCCGTGTAAAAATTATTTTTATTATATTAAGTACCTACCTAATTTTTAGATTTTTATTTTATAATAATAATTAATAATATACCTTATGCGTTTTTTAAAAACAAAATAAAAAATTAGCTGCATATTTTAAAGCATATTTTGATGATTTTAAGTGCAAGAAGTTCCGAACCCTACTTATAAGTATTATGAATAAATAGTATATATATTAATGTTATTATAATAACATAAATATATATACTATTTATTCATACATGTGTAATATACAGTCAAAACTTAATCGTCAATATTTTAAGCACATAGACTTGTAATATTTGAAGAGCAATATAAGATTATTTAAAATCGTTAAATGTTAATGTCATTATAATTGTCTGATTTGAACGCACCGAAATAACGCACCGAATACCATCAAATTTTAGTGGTTTGAATGCTATTATGTTATATGTATATACACATTTTATGCTAAAGTAATAATTATAGATACTAGGTAATAATAAAAAAAAATAACCGGATGGGCCTCGCTCTGCTGTACACTTGGGGGTGAAGTGCGACTCTTCATAGGATAGGTCATTATAATGGATTTGTTGAATTTGAATTCAATTATAGGTATCATTATATACGAAAAACGATTCTGAACGGAGATGATATGTTTGTCTAGAATATAATACAATGTTATTTATAAATATTGTAATAAGTATATTTTATTTTGAAACGAAAAATTTAGAAAAATCGAAAATTTAAATTGTCTATAAAAAAGTCAAAATACTTTGAAAACTTAACCATGTATATAAAACGTCAATATAAAGATTTTGTGAAAATTTCAATTTGTCGTGATTTTTGGTTTTTGAGTTTTGAGCATTTTAAAAAAATGTAATTTGTAAAAACGTGATTTTGCGTAAAATTTCCCGTTTTTTCGTAATTTTTTTATCGTTTTTTTCGATTTTTTTAAAAATTATTGAAAAGTTGGATTTCAGACTAGCCAAAGTACCATCAACATTCACTTTCCTTTCAGAAAAGTTGCTACATAAGCAAATCGAAGCATTTTTACTGCCAAAAAAGGTGTCGTCAGACACAAAAACATAAAAAATAAAAAATAAAAAAAAAAACACACATCATTGTAAAACCAATAGATTCCATCACTCCGTTCAGAATCTAAAATTTTGAAAAAAATGGGTAGATGTTCATTGTTTGAATAATTCACCCATTATGCTTCCAAAGATCTTGATTTTTTGATTATTTTTTTTTTTTGCATTAGGTACCAATTTAAATATGAGTAATTCATATTACTTAACACAGAATAGATAAATTAAATTTTTCATAGTTGTAAATTGTTTAATTTTTCGGTGGATCCTCGATTACTCTATAAAAATTTATGCAACTATTACTTTGAAGAATCCGCTAAAAATTTTTGTAACTACGACAAATCCTTATTTTTTTTTTCAATTTAAATGTAGCTATCATATTTATCTAGCATTTGCAAATCATGATACAAGTATTTTGTCATAAATCTTTCTTTAAAAAATATATTATTGTGTAAAACAAAATTGTTTAAGATAAATTGTTTATGTACTCAATCCTGTAAAAATATTTTCTTTTTTTTAATTGATAAATGTCTATTGACATACTAGTAGGTAGCACTACGTGTTTCTTAACATTAATGGTACCATGTTAATTATTATACAGACAATTTATAAACTAGTCATATATTTAAAATGTATACCTGAATTCGTAATACTTTTAAAGTGCTTAATAAGTATATAGTAGATTTGTTCACATTATTTAAATTAACGCAGTGTAAAGGTTTATACAAAGTATACTTTGATATGAACTATAACTGTAGGGATATTATTGGAGATATACAAATTCAATGCAAGTTCACTACTATATTACATTACTTTAAATGTACGTATTGTACAGTAGGTACATAAATTTACATAAATATTATAATATCAGATTAAATTCATTAATTTATAAAAAATTTAATTTATTTTATAATCATAAAACAATAATTACAACGAGTCAAAAGGTTCATAATAACAATTATAGATATTTTGAGAAAAGTTTGTAGAGAGCTATAATTTTTCTATCTTTTCACATCTAATAATGTACACATTTACGAGTGTTGTTCATCTTCGTTATTGTTGTTTTAAATTTGGCCAGTATGTAATAATAATAAATAATTTGCGTCGTAATCGTGAACCGCGTGTAAACGATCGAATATGACAATTCAATAACAATGCATTACCGTTCCAAGATTTCAATAGGTGAATTAATGTAAACACAAGTTCTGCATTTTCTATTAAGTTTCAACTACATGGTTTTAATAATATATGTAAATGGGGTCATTGAATACATACTGTACTGATAAAGAAACGGGACTGTTTTAAGTTGTTATAATTACATATTATTTTAGTTTATTATTATTTAATAATGTTATTTTCATGTATAACGTTTACTTAGTTATTTATTTGAATATTTGCTTATACTAGCACTGCTGTTTGTTATAATAAAAAATAATCATTGTATATAGCTGAATAACTATTAAACAGATTATACGCAATGCTTTAACGTGTAATATTTCTCACGTAGATATAGGTAATTAAATAATTCATTGAACTTGTAGTGTTATAATGCATCTAATACAAATAATACAACTATTATAGTGAGTGCAATTTAAAAATATAATCATTAACGTTTATGTTGAAGATATGATGTGTGAACATGTATTTTTGAGACGTGCGTAGTTGTAATATTTCTTCCATTGATTATAAACACTAGTATAATTGTAATGAAATGTTAATGTTTTTTTCACACATATTTTGTTTTTAATATTTTTTTCGACGATTGTAAATTCTTTATTACATCATTATGATCTTTCAGGTCAAAATCATTATAAATAATTGAACTAGAACAGTAAAAATGTGTTTTTGTAAATATTATCAATAGTTTCAATTTATTTAGGTTTTTAAAAATCAATAATATGGCTATGGTATTAAAGAATTTTAAAAATATAATATATTTTTTCTTTTTTGAAATTCTTTAACATATTGTAGGTTTCATAATATTATGATTTCCATTTATTATTATTTATTCATAATATTTTTTATAAACATTTTAGATATACCATAAAAAAAGTTCATTATTCTCCTATATATTAAGTTTTCATGTTTTAGCCACTCTATAGTCACGGTGTAATTAAAAATATGGTATAGAGATATGCAAAATGTGCTTATTAATAGTTCTGATATTTGAAATTGTATTTTGCATACTAATTACTTTTCATTCGAAAGTGCATAATTGGATATTTTAAATATTTGTGAAATATTTGTGAATACTTTGAAAGTAAAAAAAAAATATATATATGTATTTATCATAAAATATTCAACGAAAATATTAATATTTTTAAATAAATTTAAAAATAAATTAAAATATTTTTTATACCTGAACTGATTTATGAATATTTTATTAGTTAACACTGGTAAAACTAAAGTAATCTTCGAAAAGAATAAATAATAAATTAACATTTTTTTGTTTTATTAATCAAGAAATTTGTTTTTACTTATAAACATGACTTAGTATTTAGCAATTATTTAATATTTTTTGTATAATATGTACTATCCATATGCATTTTATAACTAATAATATTATTCAATAAATTCATTTTTCTATCGTTATACTATTATGTATAGTACATATTATCACAAATATTTTGTGAATATCATTTGAATTCGTACGAATTTCTTATTTATCACTTATCAACTATTTTTAATTAACTTTTATCGAATTACTTTATTTTCGTTGTTGGATAAGTTATGGATAACGATAGCGATTCCGGCACCAGTGATCGGTTTTTCGATCGTAAGGATGAAATTTTAAGTCATAATTAACGGACCGTATTGTCTTTATTCGATCCTTGGTCTTGGATATCACTTATTGGTCATCCCGTAAGAGGTATACGCGTGAATGTAGCTTATGCGTACTATCTACACATCGGTGTGCCGCACGGATCTAAAATAAGCTATACGCAAACACAAACTTATACAAAAACAGGTTTTCTCGAAATTCCAATGTCTCGAATGCAATGTGTATTATACATGTGTACCGACGTATGATTGTACACGGGAATGTACGAGACAATATTAGATACCTAATATATATTAGTATGTACAAGATTATTCCATAATATGCGGTTGCGATCGAGTTGTATAAAAAAAAAAAAAAAAGAAAAAAACACAAATCTATTACGGCGTCGTTCATTTGGAATAATAATTAAAATATATCCAAAACTGTCGGGAAAAAAAACCGATGGGATGCCAAAGATAAAATTAGAACGAGTATTTAAAAAAACGTGGGCATATTTTATGGGCCGTGGAATTTCTTTGTTTTTTTTTTCTCGATGTCATTTCTCTTGCTCTTTCGACGCCGCTGACCCGGCGGCGTACGCGCGCAAACGCTTACATCTCGCACACCGAACACGGGCGCGCATACACGGTACCCACACGTACACATACGCACGCAAGCGTTGTGATCCGTTATTTTTAAACTTTCACCCCACACCGAGAGAGTGAGCGAGCCAGAGAGAAAAGGAACACACGAACAGCGGCGGCGGCGATGACGACGACGGTGTGTGAGAGGCTTTTGTCCATTAGTCTTTGTTGTAAATGTGTGTGTTTATGTGTGTGTGTGTGTGTGTGTAGAGATAAAAAAAATACATCAGACTACGTAAGCTGATATCATTTCCAAACGATCGGATTGGTCTACCGGTCGTTTTTGTTTGGTTCGCTTTGGAGAGCCGAAGACCGAAAAGTAATAAAATATATGTATATAGGTAGATTTATATATATATATATATATATATGTATATATATATGCATTTGTACGTATACTGCCCCAACCGCATTCTTTCGAGAAAAATATAATAAGACGATGATAAAACAGGAGCCCCTTCCCCCGAAAACTATATCTAACTTTATTGTTATTAATAGGACTCGGATTTATATGAACTTATGAAACCAAAATATTTATTTTACTAATACATGTATGATTAATATTTAATTTAATATGTCTAAATGAGTTCTTAATAAAACAAATTATATTTTAACAGTAATATTTTTTTAAAAAAATGTATTAAAAATTATAATACACGAATAAAAACATCTAAAAATTATCTTGATTACAATTTATGATAACATGCATTTTTAAATTTTCAAATTCAAAAGATCTTCGGGATTTGGTTATAAACGATCTTTCGACTTCCACATGTTATTGGACAGTATTGTATTTTGCCTATGTCTGAAGGAGTAAGTTCTACATCCAATAAAACTTTAGAAAAATCACTGGAAACAAATTTATCATGTCACAGTAAACATAATATGTAATACATAATACATAATACGTAATACATATTATGTAATTAAATTTAAATCCGAGTTCTAGTTAATATTAGTATTACATTTTGTCAAGGATGGTGAGTGATGGTGCGTGTGGTATGTGATGGTATAATAGATAGGTAAAGAATTTTCAGTCTTATATTTTTTTAGATCCATAAATTTCACTGTCTCTTTTTTTTTTTCTTTTTAATGATGTCATCGAATGCGTTTGTAATTATTGTTATTATTCTTTTACACGCGTACGTGACGGCAGTGGCAGTTGGTGACTCACTATGTGCTGCCACGGCCACTTCTATTCCGGAGTCATGCGCGGGGAAACCGGTAGTCGATCTTTTTATACGTATAAGGCTACGGTCATTATTTTCGTCTTTCTCTCTCTCTCTCTCTCTATCTTTCACGGTAATTTTTTACTATACACACGACGAAGACGACAGCGACGCGTAGTATTTGTAAATCGTATTGAGTGGACGACGACCGCTACGAGGAGACGCGCATAGCGGAGGAGGCGCCGCTGAGAGCTGTATAATATACGCTTACGCGCGCAAAGTGTGTGTTCGTGCATGTGTGCGTTCATGCGTGTGTACATGTGTATGTACGTTTGTGAATGTGTGTGTGTGCGCGCGTTTGTATCTTCGTTATAGTAATGATCTATTATATGCAACATCGTCACCACCTCCATTACTACACACTAATACTACCGATACTACGATACTACTACTACTACTACTACTACTACTACTACTACTACTATAGTACTACTACTACTACACACTCCTGCTACTTTTACTACGGCTGCTACTGGTTACTACTATTACTACTATGTTTTTACTATTGTTACCGTTTACAAATAAATATACATACATACACACATACATATATAGTATATATTGGTATCAGCACATGTATTATTATTATTATACGCTAGACGTGTTTGACCAACCGTATAGTTTCCGTAACAGCGACGAGTATAGTTGTATCATTGTACTCAATCACGAATAATCGATTTTTTTTTTTATTTCCGAAGAAATTACAAAAAGTTTTGTTTTTACAAACACGTGAAACAGTTCGTCTTTACCGCACGATACTCGTTGTTAAGAATCAAACTTTGGTTTAGTCTCAGTAGTCTTGAGTTAATTTATGTGCATACCTATGGATACATATGGACAATAGAAGACAAAGTAAGATTAAGGAGGCCGGTGATATCAACAATGATATCAACAATGATCAACAATGATCTTTGATCACAGAATATTACAGAAAATGTGTTAATAATGCGCGGCCATCTTCGATTTGATTCGATCATGTCAAACGTGCGTTTACTTTACCCGTTCGTCGTGGACATCATTAAATAATTATAACAATACTTTCGCGTACATTATTAAGTTTTCCGACTTGAACTCTGCGTGACTAGGTCGCTCTTGTAGCGTGCGGCGTGATCGAAGGTACATAAAATGTACACATAGAGTATAAGTAGTCGATGAATAGGACGAAAACAATACGTAATTCCGCGGTTGTCGCATCACGGACGGTTATTTTTCTGACGCGTGTTATCGTAAGCATTTTTTTATTCACACTTTAATTATACGATATACGCGTATTTATTATCGTATACGTGATATAGTAATGTTCGGTTGGACAGCGTGTGTAACATTTTAAAATATAATGAGTTATCCGTGATTTATTTGCGTTTGTTCAACCGCGCTGTTATCTCATCGTTTACATTTCTACGTGCCTATAACATACACGTCGAACGGACTTTCGTTAATGAAGAAGACACAATCATCACGGTCATTGACTCATGACCCATACATGATTATTACACATACTTACAAATATTATTACAAATAATTGTTTACGAGTAGTTAGGTTACATGCCAAATATTTAATTGTATTATTGTTTCTATATAATCATGAGACATTTTATTACGATTCACAACTATTTATTTATTTCAAGTATAAAAAATCCCACACGACAATGTTTTGTTTTTTTTCTAAAGCAAGGCTCTAATTGAACTATAAACAAATCGGTTTAATTTCAATTATTTCGCTAAAAAAGAGTTAACACAAATTAATTTAATTTGTATAAAATAAATTTAAACAGTGACTTTTAAAAAAATGTTCAAATGAATACTTACTTCATTTTTAAACTTATTATGAATCTAATTATTTAATTGACTGTATTTTTACCACAAGTTATTTTTGTATACTAATTCCTATACTGATATTTTAGTAATGGTCCTTCTAAAGCCCTAATTTCTAGTAAATTATTGTTATGCCTGTGCAATTAATTTAAGCCGTGTATATTATCAGGCACATACTCATATCAAAGATTACACAATTAGAATGGCTTAAATATGGTCAACATTTTTCTTGAATAGTTAAGATTTACTTCTCCCCCTCTTCTAATCGAACATATAATATAATTTTAGATTCTGAGCGATGTAGCTATTATTTTTATTCAAATTTGAAATTGTGAAGAAACATACATAAATCTTCCTCTTTTCAAATATCATAATAATAGAAATAATAGAAATTTTATTATTATTATTATTTATAAATAATAGAAGTTTTAAAATATGGCTTAACTTTTTTATTCAATTATTTGAGATTAGGGTATTTTAATAATGTAATGGGATGGCCAGTAAATGTTTTGGGTGGGCTACCCAAGAGCATCTCCAAGCTACGTGCCTAGACATTATATTATAATCTAATTCGATTAAGTAATAATAAAATATTTTCATCGTGTAATTCTCTAATATTGCTTAATGCTTACAACATATATGTACACTTATATTATTATATATTAAACATTTAAATATTATATGATAAGAGCTGTGCATTGTATATTGTTAAATGCCTGAATTTTACACGTTTAATGCTTAAATTATCAAGCCCATATTAATTAAACAATACTTTATTAATATTGTTTTGTTTTTGTGTTTTAATGATTAAAACAATTCATTAATTAATATTTAACTTAAAAATAAGGCCAAAGTATATACAAAATTAATCGTAGTTATCTAAAAAAATTGAATTATTTAAAAAATCAACAATCATCATTGTGTTTGATTATACTATGAATATCGTAGTATATTATGATTTATATTATAATACATATTATAATTATTAATACAATCAGTTTTTTTGTCATGTCATTATTTTGAAGTAATATTTATGTTTAAGTTATAGTGGGCTTATTTTTAATTTTTTGATTTTTAGACAATTTACATACTTTTGTAATAAATGCAAGAAGAAAAAAAATTGATCTAATTTCAGTTATAAATATTTTTTGAATTTTCTACCTATTTATGAGTATTATGTATTGATTAAAAATTAACGTTGTAAATCTTCAATTCTACAATTTTTACTTATGAAATTATGTAAAGTATAAAGCAAGATACAAATAAGTAAAGACTGTTAATTATTATTAACAATAATCATAACTAGATTAATATTACTTAATATAACATGAGTCATTTTAATAAATATTCTTTTTACTTTTTATTTCATTATTTCACGTCGTACACAATTTCAAGTCGAGTGCCGAAAACTGAAATTCAGGAAATCTAACCGTATTACATCTTTAAAATTTATCTTGGATCAAATATTTTTATTTGTATACAAGTGATCAACTATAAGTGATATTATCCCTACATTAAATATTAAATTATTTGACTAGAAACTATTATTAAATATATTAAATATTACTTATTCAAGAATTTAAATTCAACTACTTGTTCTATTAACAATAATAATTAGGGTTCATTGGAAAGTTACTCAAACTTTCCGGATCTTAGTGTGGTGTTGGTTTAATTCGATAAATCTCAACTGCGTGCATATGGACGTCAATATTCATAATAATAAATGTAAAAAATAATAAAAACATAGTGAATAATAAGAGTACAGGCACCAAAGTGGAAACATATTATAATATTAAAAAAATACTAAGTCATTAACAAATAATAATACAATTCATTAGATATCATAATATCAAAATGAAGCCCCAATTATGTAATTTAATTAAATCGCATAATATGCATTTAATTGTGAAATAAGTTAATTATTTGATGTATATATATCAAATTACATGCAATTTCACCAGTTAAAAACTATTTAACCTCCGTAAAATAAACTCATTTTCTTCCTAACTAAGCAAAATATTTTATTGTTTTTCAAAGTTCCCATCGAAACGACCATCAGATGTCTTTGTCGATGTCTTTTTCACTTGAGAGAGTAAAGTGGAGTATCACTTGTATCCCCTTCTCTAAGTAGAATTATTATGTCAATTCCAATGAAATTTGTCCGGTTAGAAGATTCAAACTATGAAATCTTTATATTCTATTATTAGGAGATGAAATTAAAATATTATCATATTAAATATTGAATTGAGTAGTTATAAAAATGTGAGTATGAGCTATTTAATTTATTATTAAATAATTTATTTAATTAGTATTTTTATTTTTATTATTTTGTAGCTTCCTTTTATTGGCAATGGATGGACATGTCAATACCATAAAAAATAATCATCTATAATACCATCGTTGTTATTAGTGGTGGGCAATGCCGCTGGGCATATCCGGATTTCATGATTTATCCCCGATTATCCGGATTATTTAATTCAATGACGCATTTTGATATTCCCATAAATTTATTTAAGTTTATGCAGTAAAGATAAGTTAATTGAGTATTGAGTTATGATATCTGTGTAAGTGGATATAAAATAAACTCAACAAATTAATAACTTGTTTTGGTATCTAACAATAAATTATAAAATTGTTAAAGTTAAAATAATTTACCCCTGTGGAAAGGGAGGTCAGAATATTTCCACGGTTTCCACAGCCAATCGTAAGAGGCGACTAATGTGGTTGCGTCAGGTCGACAGCCGGTGTAAAATTATGTCAAATAGAATGAGGAGTCCTTATCGATACTTAGGTGGTTTGTCCCATCTCGGATGTGCGCGGGGACAACAAGGGAGAGGAAATATTATATCTAGAGGAGGAGGAGACCTGGATGTTGAAGTGTGTGATACCACACGGACAGCTAGTGCGGTAGCTGTTCCACCAATTATGGGTGCAGGTCTACCCAACACGGGTAATGTCAACGGTGTTGGCACATCACCATTGCGCCCCGGGTTAAATCTGAGTCTAGGTATGAGGGATAGATTTAAAGTGAGAATAGGCACGTGGAATGTTGGAACGTTGACAGGCAGAAGTAGAGAATTAGCAGAAGTATTGAAGAGAAGGAAAGTTAATATTTGTTGTGTACAGGAAACTAAATGGAAAGGAGAGAAAGCAAAAGAAATAGGAGAGGGCTATAAGGTAATATATTCAGGTAGGACTAGTACTAGGAATGGCGTTGGAGTAATATTGGATGATGAGATGAAAATTAAGGTAGTCGACGTAGGAAGGAAAAGTGATAGAATTATTACGGTAAAATTGGTATTCGAGGAGAAAGTATTAAACGTAGTAAGTGCGTATGCACCGCAAGTAGGATGTGAAGAAAGTGAAAAGGAAGTGTTTTGGCGAGAGATGGATGAGATGATGCAAGGAATACCAGGAAATGAGGATACTGTGATTGGTGGTGATATGAATGGTCACGTAGTGAGAGGGTAGGGTATGAAAGAGTGCATGGAGGGTTTGGCGAGAGGAATGAGGCTGGAGAAAAAGTTTTGGATTTTGCAGAATCGTATGAGCTTGCAGTAATCAATACATATTTTAGGAAAAGAGAAGAGCATTATATAACATACAAGAGTGGAAGAAATAGGTCGCAGATTGATTATTTTATGTAGAAGAGAGACAATATAAAAAGAGTAAAGGATTGTAAAGTAATTCCTGGGGAGAGTGTAATAACACAACATAGGTTGATGATAATGGAAATATGGTGTAGTGGATAAAAGATGAACAAAAGAAGGAAGACAGGGAAGGAGATCAGAATTAGGTGGTAGAAATTAATAGGAAACAAAGAGAAGGAGTTTATAAAGAAATTAAAAGAAAATGCTGTGTGGAATGTTGAGGGAGATATAAATGAGGTTTGGAGAAGGATGACCACTTGTGTTAAGAACAAAGCAAAGAGGTTGTTGGTGAAACCAAAAGTAGTTTACCAGACGACAAGGAAACGTGGTGGTGGGATTAGGAGATTCAGAGAGTAGTAGCGAGTAAGAAAAAGCAATTTAAGGTATGGCAGAAAAGCAGGAAGAGGGAAGATTGGATAGAGTATAAAAATATATGTAAAATAGTGAAAAGTGCGGTAAGCAAAGCGAAGCTTAATAGGTATGATGAGTTATGTGAGCGGCTAGGAACACAGGAAGGAGAAACAGAAATTTATATACTGGCGAAGGTGAGAGAAAAGCGATCCAAGGATTTCCAAGATGTCTGGTCTATAAAAAATGAGGATAAGAGAGTTTTAACAAAAGATGAGGATGTGAAAAAAAGATGGAAAGAATATTTTGAGAAATTACTGAATGAGGAGTATCCAAAAGAAGCTTTAGAGAGTATGTCATGGAATGAAGGATTGATTGGTCTAGTGGTTGAGGAGGAAGTGAGAGATGCGGTGAAGGCGATGAAAAAGAAAAAAGCGGTAGGACCGGATGGAGTACCTGTAGAGGTGTGGAAAATGTTAGGGGATGTAAGCATTGGGTGGCTGAAAAATCTTTTTAATAAGGTACTGATAGAGGGAAAAATGCCAGAAGATTGGAGAAAGAGTTTTATTGTACCAATATTTAAAGAAAAAGGAGACATACAAGAATGTGAGAACTATAGAGGAATAAAGCTCATGAGTCATAGTATGAAGATCTGGGAAACGATTATAGAGAAGAGGATAAGAAGTGAGACGTCGATATCAGAAAACCAGTTTGGTTTTATACCCGGAAAATCGACAATGGAGTCATTATTTTGTGTTAGGTAATTAATAGAAAAGTACAGAGAAAAGAATAAAAAACTATGCGTGGTGTTTATAGATTTAGAAAAGGCGTATGACTGGGTGCCAAGGGAAGTTTTAAGGTGGCATTAATGAGGAAAAATGTCCTAAAAATGTATGTAAATTTGATCCAGGATATGTATGAAGGGTCGAGTACTAGTGTCAAGAGTCAGTGTAGAGTATCAGAAGGTTTCAGTGTAGGAGTAGGTGTGCACCAGGGGTTAGCTCTAAGCCCCTACCTGTTCTCAGTGGTAATGGATGAGGTTTCAAAGGAGATACAGTGTGAGATACCATGGTGTATGATGTTTGCGGATGATATAGTTCTGGTAGGAGAAAACCTGGAAGTTGTCAATAATAGGGTAAATGAGTGGAGGTTAGCCCTCGAAGAAAAGGGATTGAGAATTAGTAGAAATAAAACTGAGTATATAGAGTATGATTTTGGACAAAGAGACCAAGAAGTTGAAGGAATGAGGAGACAACTGACAATAGATGGTGATGTGATAGGTGAAGTTGAGAGCTTTAAATATTTAGGATCTTTTGTTCAAAAGGACGGGGGCTTTGACATGGATGTAAAACATAGGATTAAATGCGGGTGGATGAAATGGAGAGAAGCATCGGGCGTGTTATGCGATAAGAGAATTCTAATGAGGCTGAAAGGTAAATTTTATAAAAGTGTAGTGAGACCAACTATGCTGTATGGTTCAGAGTGTTGGGCGGTTAACAGGAGAATAGAACAAAGTATGAGTGTCGCGGAAATGAGAATGCTTAGATGGTTGAGTGGAGTGACAAGAGAAGATAGAATAAGGAATGAATACGTGAGAGGTAGTGTTGGTGTAGCGCCAATTGTGGACAAGATGAGAGAAAATAGGCTGAGATGGTTTGGGCATGTGATGAAGCGAGAGGAAACGAATGCAGTAAGAGTGGTTATGAAGATGGACGTTGAAGGGAAAAGAGGAAAAGGAAGACCAAAAAAGAGATGGTTGGAGACTTTGGAGAATGACATGAGGGCGGTCGGTGTGTGCAGAGGAGATGTGATTGATAGAGTAAAGTGGAGGTGTAGGACAAGGGTGGCCGACCCCAAATAGTTGGGAGGAAGGCGAGGCAAAAGAAGAAGAAGAAGAGTTAAAGTTAAAATAATTATACTATAATTCATAAAAACATAATATTAATTTGTTAAAAAAAATTTAATTACAATAATAAAAAATAATTAATTTTAAAAGGAATTAAAAATAATCATAAGTCATATAAAAAAAAAAAATCATAAACTCTGATAATACGAATTTGGCAAATCTGTCTAAGAATTTGATTCAAATGGATATTATCATAATTATTTTTATTTTAGTAAAAATTGTATTAAATAAGGGAATTTTAAGCACGCAATGTTTTATTGTTATTCTATAATAAAACATAGCAAATACATTTGGTTTTTCTCAACATTCTCAATAATAATAATTTTGTCCTTATGATCTATATTTTTGTTAAGTTATTAAAGCTACAATATTTACCTTTTAGTAATTTTTTAACTTCAAAGATTATTGTTATTGGATGTATAGAAACATTTAAGAATGAAACTGATATTATATTTCTATAAAGTTTGAATGTAGAGTCTGTTCTGAATTAAAAATTTCTATATTCTTAGCAAATAAGAAAATAATATTATGTAAGACAAATAAATAATTATAAGTGTACTGAAATGATTATGACTGATAATATTTATATATTAATCAAACTTATTTTAGCACACTATAAAATACTTTTTGCTATAGAATAATGACAATTCAATAAATAATTATTTGTATTTATTTATATATTTAGAGGTGTGTCCGAAATAGGTAGCTTGTTGCGTAAAGTATTGACATCACACATTATTATATATCTTTAATTAGTCTTTAAAAAAAAAACGAAGATTACTAACATTTTATCTTCTTCATAAGTCCATCTTCCAAAAGTGAAAGTTTGGTAACTGTGTCAAAACCAATCTGTTTTCCATCATTTGATCCATCAGTTGACGTTGATAACAATCTCTTTCTAAAGCTCATGGTTTTCTACTGATCGAATGGCCTCTCCCAGGGGGTAGTCAGTGATGGTTTTGATCTGGTCTATCCAACGCCATGGTGTTCTTTTATTGCTTCTTTTCCCTTCTATTTTTCCTTCGATTATCAGCTTTTCCAGACTCGATCCATCCCTTCTTATGAGGACATTCTATAACTAAACATAATTTTTAAATGTATTCGATTATGATGTTATACACAGTGTTTCTAAAATTGTTGAGAAAACTAGTACACGAGTACTCGCTGGACTAGTCAAAAGAAAAATCTTATAACATTTTTTTTTCATCTTCAAAACCTGGGTTAGAAATTTTCTTTAATCTAAAAATGAATACTTGAAAATGATTTCTTACAAATTTCTTATATGATGAATCGATTGATTTTAGGTTTGTTACGTGTTTTTAACGCTCGAGTTGCCAGAATCAAAAAATGTAATGAGACATACCGATTTGTACGAGAATTTTGTGAGACAAACGATGGTGATATTTCTTGATTGTTGTTTATAAAACATATCTGATTAATTGACTTGGTTTTTACATTTTAAAATAAACATGATTAAGTACAATTTATTGTTTAATTATACTATTTTATAATTTATTATTACAATTTTTATTGACTATTTAAATTATTAAATGAAATGACCCGATTCCAGTGTTTAAGTTGGTCTCATTAAAATAAAATTATAATTTGAAGTTTAATTTTATAATTATTATTCTTAAAAAAAATACCAATTAAAAACATTATACAGTCCATTTTTTATTGGAATTTTTTTTTACTTAACTAGAGTCATAATTTGCAGCCACTATGTATCGTAAGCAAAAAGATTTGTTTTAAATGCAAAAAATCAGTCTGATCCAGATCCATGAGTAAGGTTCTAACCTTCCCCATTAAGAATCATTTTACACATACTATTACTAAAAATATACCTAATCAACATTATATAAAAGTTAAGTGAACTTGAAAATGCATGTATAGTTGTCTATTTTTGTTTTAACAGTGTTAATTTTCTAGTTTTGACTCCTTTTTTTTTGTTATTGTTGGGCGTTTTCTACCTACGGTCGATTATCGTTTTATAAATGCAGCAATCAATGAACCGCATTTTTATTTACAAAATTTCATAAGTATCTTCATTTGGCTGCTTTAAAGAGTATGCGTATAGTTTCCTCAACCATTTTAGAAACACCCTGTACATGATGTTTCTAAATAAAAGTTATTAAAATCATTTTGGTTTTCGAATAATTAAATAATGATCTCCTGATCTTTTTATCAAATTTACAGCGAAAACCCGTACGAAAATTGTTATACCTCAAATTATTCTTATCGCGAATCACGTATAATATCACTTACATGGCAATCTGATTAAATGTACACATTAATTAAATTTTAGTCTATGTTATATTATAAAATGTTGAGCGTACAATGACATAATTAAAAAAAATGTGTGTAGTTAATAAAATTAAAAACGTACAAAGTGAATTGATTTTACTTTATTTTAGATCAGTAATTACGTTTAATTTATTTTTAACAATATTATTTTTATTTTATCGTTAGTCCTATAATATTATCTATAGGTGCACAAGTTTATTTCGAAATTAAATTATTGTTTTTTTTTATCATTTAATGAACTAATTATTATTGATCACAAAAAATTGTCTTAAAAAAAATAAAAATATTTGTTAACTACATTTCGATAAAACAAAATTTTTTATTAACATTTAACATTATGCTACTGCTAACAGTTTGAAATTTTTTTATAAGTCCTAAACATAGAGTGTAAACTTGGGTTAGCCAATTGTTATTATTAGATACATAAATTGTTTCAGGCTGCATCGTTTATTATTCTTAATCTTTCGAGAGAGTTGTTGTTCAATATTTTATCGTGAAAAAACATTTTTATAGACTTTGAATTTTATTAGACAAGGAATAATAAATTGTTTGTATTTATTGTTATAATAATCTAAAAATTTGGTAATTTTTTAATCTTGAGTATTAAATTTATAAAATAAAAACTTATGTTGAAACAAACGTTTTGAGTTAAAGATAATTGGGTATAAAACATGAAAGATAATTTTTGATAGAATTAACATGGATTTTTTTTTATTCGAGTGACTTATTTCTTTATTGAAATTTAAATAATTTAAATAATAATTATTATAATTAAATTATGTACGACTGAACAAAGAAAATTTATTTTTTACTTGCTTTCAAATTTGTATTTTTAATATCTTATTATTAGTATCTGAATGGCTTTATTTTAAATTACATTTATATTAACTAGGTATATACTATAAGAATATACTATAACCATACACGTAATATGTCCTAAAATCAAATTGTTTAATTTTTTACCATATTATATTTGTTGTTTACTGTCAAATAATGCTAAATAAAAACTGAACTGTATATAATCTTATATATTAAGCTATTGACTCATTGGTGTTCCAAATGTGTTAATGAATACAAATATAACAAATATTTTTCATTAAACATTTAACCATAAATATATTTAACATAATATAAACTACACACATTTGACCAAAATTATTTACCATAAAAATGTGTAGTTTATATGGCAAACATAAAATGTATCATTCTATACACAAATATTTATCAGATTACTGCATACTTATAAATAATTAGGTTTTGAAATAAGATGCGTAAGGTACCTGCAGATTATATTAACCAATTTAAAAATGATTTGTGTTTTGTATTGAATTCGAGAGGATTGAAAGATGAAGCTTATCTTATAACCACTCAAATTTTCGAAAGTATATCAAATAATAAACTGACTTTTTACAAAAATTTAAGTATAATAAGAATTCTCATATTTATAAATATAGATAATCGAAATCACTTGTTACAGGGATTTATTTTAAGTATAAAAAAACATTTTCTATTTGCAAAGTTGATATAATGATGTTAACTATGTACGATTACTAATACACCCAATGGTGTGTTTTAAGAAAACAATAATCAACAAACAATTGGATTTTAAACACACATGATTTATTATATATATACAGTGGCATGATGAACTTGTATACTATGGGTGAAAATACTTAATTATCTAGTGACCTTGCAACTGTACAACTTTTGAGGAAGATATTTATTTTAGATTCTAAGTAAAACTAAGAATGTATTGATTTTGATATGATGTATACTTATTTATTTGTTTGTTTGTGTATACTTTTGCGACCGGAAAGATAGTTTCAATCTTCATAAAATGAAAAATAGGAGACAGAAAATTACTTTTATTTAATTCTTTGAAAAGGAAATTTTTTGAATTTTGATAAAACCAAATTTTTATTTTATCATAAGTAACTCAAATAATAAAAATGATAGCCTTTAAATTTGTACTGAATTCTTATATCGTTATATAACTGTAAACATATTTTTGAGCTACGTATAGAAAATTTAATGTTTTCTTACATTTTTTTCGAAAATTTCGATTAACTAATTTTGGTTTAAAATCTTAGAAATGTAAGAAAAGTTTTAATTTGATATTTAATAAAATAAAATTAATAACTCTTACTGATTAATGAAAATATAGTGCTTAATTCTAACAAAACATTTACGGCCGTTTGAAATTTTCTTCTTACCCAAATTTGAGATGCCTGATTTTTAAAATTTTTTTTTATTATTATTCAAAACTTAGATAGTTTAAAGTCCAACCTATCTTACTAATACATTTTTTTATATCACTATGCCACCCAAATGTTTGAATATAAACCGATGCACCCGATCTCTTTCACACAGAATCGTTTCTTCTTTGAGAGCAACGTTACTCTGACTTCAAGTTTAAGTGGCCAACATAGTAATACCATTCTTCCATTCCTATATCCTAACCGACCGTGGAGTCTTACCCCCCAGCTAGGGTTTCCGCTCTTTTTAATTTTTATTCTACAAATCCAAATACCTGTTGTAACCACGTGAGCAGTAAGATTACACATTACATAATATTATTGCACAGGTCTACCATCATACTATACACATCCAATACAGGAATATCATACATACACTACATTTTATACGCGCGTTGTCGTTATTTTCTAAGTGTACGCTGAGAACCCAATGAGTGAATCTTCCACGCCCTTTAGCGTGAATGTGCATTTTATTCCGTCGGACCAACAACAAAACGGAGGCCTCTGTTCTTCTCTTTCCGTTTTCGGCCGACCCGGTCTCTTTTCCTCTCTTGAAAACATGTTTTTACCTTCGAGATGTCCGCGGCGTACACACATATGCGCGCGCACACACACACACACACACATACGTACGCGCGCCATGCAGTGTTAAAATTTTTTTGGCCGTCATGCACATCGCGTTCCGGATGACAGACCACAGATACTCCGGCACAATGTGTATATATTTATATATACATGATGTATTATCGTAGTAAATTATTTATCATAGTAAGTGTATACATACACATACATACATTGGTCCATGACCCCGGCACTGTCCACGTTTTAAAAATACGAGAGTGAATCGAATTTACATGTGTTCGCCGTGTACTATTGTCAAACTGGAGCTAATCGAATAAACGATCACTGATTACACGAATCGCTATCGCATGTTAATATGTTATGTACCTACCGTTGACATTGTAATACACATGAACACGGTGATAACATACATCCACAGTTACGTAATATGAGCGTAGTGATTTTAAACGTATAAGTTGGCCGCTATATATTCCATACGATGTATGTGCGTTTAGTTACTCATAAACGTAATGTTCCGTCTGTTGGGGAAATGGAGAGGGGGGGAACTACAGACGAAATAATTCGATAGGCATATGAAATCTTACGAAATGATTTAGACCGATCGTGACGTACTCGTCCGTTTAGTTTTAATAGTTGAATAGTTCACCCGCGAAACAATCGCACGTGGTTTATAAGGTTACTCTTTTAAAAACAAATTTATCAGTCACTCGTACCGGTTTAAAATTCATACATGCGGGAATAGACGTATTTTGAATAAACTCGTGATCGTCGTTGCGAACAAAGTATTCAAATGTATTTCGATGCTTTAAATGTCTTTATGTTTGATTTCCCATTGTTTTTACTCTTACCTTTCGCCTTTCTGTGTGTTATAGTGTTTGAATTTAAATTTAAAATATTACAACACGTATTATACAGCTCAAAATGTATCATTTCAATAGTCATGTATAAATGATTTATACTGCAAGGGCCTAATTTTGATTGAATATAAATATTATACACTTAGAGTCGTGATAAAAATAATAATAACGCAATATTGACTGCTTTGTCTATAATTTTATCATAAAATCATAGAAAAAGTACAAGTTATGTAATATGAGTGGAAGTTTTAAGCAATTAACATTTGTATTAAAAACAAAATAGGTATAAGACAAATTATTGAATAGTAAAAATTATATTTTAACTGTAAATTTGCGAAATCCGTATTTATACAATATTCTGTATAACCAATAAGTGTATTTACTTTAACATTTTTTACTTTACATTTTTTTTTAGACATTAAAAGTTTAAACTTAAATATACCTTTAAATGTTAATTTACATATGTCATGTCAATACTCATGTTTAAACACAAAACTAACATGAATTCCTCGATTAAACAATTTTAACTGAAACATACACTGTTTGAACAGTTTCAATAGTCCGGTTGATTAGTTTTTATTCGTATATAATAACGTAGAAAAATGATTAATAATATATTTATATTAATTAATACGATAAATTTTTTACGATTCATGAAAAATTTGACTAAAAAACGTGAGCAATGCTTACTGGGCTTATATAATTTAAAGTTGTATCTTCAATGTTTGCTATTATATTGTTACATAAAAATCACGCAATATCTTAAAACAAAAAAGCCTAAAGAGACTTACAACGACTACACAAGACTACAGTAAAATAAAACTGTGATGAGCATCTGCTAAACATGTGTGGTCGTTTGTTCACTGGGGCCATGTGCCTTGAACCATTTTTCACAATTTTGTCCCACATACTCGTATATGTGTACATTAAAACTAGACAACTTTTCAAATTAAATTAAATTCAATTATAATATGACAGACACGGGAAATGAGTCGTCTGGAAATCATGGGTATATAATGTTATAATGTAAATATTGGTAATTTATAAATTAATATCTATGGTATTATAAAAGGTCATTTAAAATAGACATGCCGTGTCATTCAGTATGAGATGACATTTATGTGATTGTGTATGGAAAAAAATATGTAATTTTTCAAATTTCTTTGATAACAAATAGAAACGACTGATTGAATGTTTTAGAGATTTATTGAAAACGCATTTGAACCCACATATACATTATTAAATAATATTGATATGCAATACTATCAATATTTTGTGAGTACGATGGGAAAAATTTGTAATGGACCGCTTTATACTGTTCTATTATAATAAAATATACCATTCATTAAAATACTGGTTTTATAATTTACATTTGTACACATGATCACTATTGTAATAACGCACGTGGATTATGACATGAAGAAAAATCTGAACTACGGTAAAGTTTTATTGATTGAATGTTATTATACTCGTATTTTTCGAAATTTCGCATGAATAATAAATAATTGATTATGATTTTGTTCGAATACGGTGATTTTTGCTGCAATCTACAATAGTTACGTATATAAATTCACAACGATGAGATATAAATCTCTAAACAATAAAAATTTAAATTTGGTATTTGCTTATAATATACATGGGAATAATGATCACGCTTAAAAAAACTTCATAAACAAATGTTGAATACAATATTTCTTATGTGAAATAGCATTTGTGTCATAGCATTACTTCTAAAATGTAAAAACCTGCACCAAAATGTAACAAGTTAATATGGTTTTATTAAATTGGCTTCAATATGGCCTTTGTAAACTTTTATTTTTATTCTAAATAATCTAGAAGTCAGTAGGAATACAAAATATAATATTTCGTAGATATTGTGCGTATGTAATATGAAAGCAAAAATGTTTCAAATATATGTACAAGTAGTAAAAAATTTAATTAAATGATATATAACATTATTTAAACATTTTCAATACATCGAAGTACGCACATATATATATCGTTTGAATCTATTATGTATTATAAATAATTTACTCATTTATTACAATAGGATAATGGAAAAATGACGAATTAAGAATTTTTAATCCTAGAATTCTTTCTACCTTCTTCCCAAAAATATACTGTAATATCAATAAAACATTAAGTTAGTAAAATGTAATACAATCTTTGGAAAAGTAAATTCAAATTCAAATAGATAATAATAAAATGTACTAAAATTGAAAATTAAGTTTTTAAGTTCAAAGAAATTTGACAATGTTTAGGTAAATTATTATTATAAATTTTTTTCCTCATTTACATATAACATTAGCTATAAGGTAAGTAAGGTAATTACTTAAAAATGTCATAAACACTTGTCCCAATACATTTTATAATTTTGGATTTCATCATCAGTATTTTGTTGGTACATTTACGATCGTAATACTACTATCATTACTGATAAAAAAAAAAAAAAAAAATACTCTAATAAATAAATGCAATTGTTCACGATTTGCTTCCCAAAATGAGTTAGTCCTTAAAATTAACCTATTACATCTTAGTGATAAGATCATATATTTTCAACCATTATTTCACATATCCACTAACACTTAAAATTAGCAAATATTTATAATTAACAATATATATTTAAATATATACATTTTAAAAATAATATGTTATTAGTAGTTTTTTTAATATGTTAATAAGTTATAACTATTTAATGAATAAATTTGCAATTAAAAGATTTAATTAAAAATATGTATGGAAAAAAAAATTATGTCCAATATCATATTAGTTGAAGTATAATATTTTAGTTATAACACATAATTAATTGGAAACATAGTAATCAAATAAATTACTATGAATATTAATTATTTCATCATCTAATTTATACCTTAGTATTTTTTTAATTTGCTTATCATTTGAATAATAATTTTCTGCTGATAAAAATCGAATTAATTTATTCAGCTTTCACCCGTATATCTTTTGGTGGGGTTAGACTTAAATCTTAATATTAAAGACCAATGTTTTTTTACAATATAGATAGATATTTTTTAATTGCAATAGTTATTAGTGCAAAAAAACGTATTTTTTCGTATTGTGAATACTTTATATAATTGTCTTAAATAATATTTTAAAATATTTACAACATAATGTCTTGATACGTTTAATATGCATAACATGTATTTTACAATTTTTTAAATCAATATTCATCAAATCTTAAACTTACTCTCAAACGTGTGTGACCCATTTCATTAATACTTCAATAAGACATTCTACAAGAGTGCTTAACCAATCAACACTTATGTATCAATTGATTTGATTATTTTAAAAATAAAAATTAATACTGTTATGTAAAAATAACAGAAAGCATTTTTGTATAGGTAATATAAAAACGTAGTTTTAGATATTAAATCACAATAAATAAACACACTTCATTATACCCAACTGATTTAAGAGTATAATTTGTGTTTTAAATTTTTACTAACACAAATATTAACAATTTCATGCAAAAATAATATTAGATTTATAGATAATATTAATAATATTATTTAGATTCTCGTCAATAAACATGTTTGGAGTAATAAAATATGCTTCGTATATTGTAGGTATCACGTTATTATGTTGAGCAGATTGATATTATGTCTTTTGAACGATAACATGACGGATAATTACATAAACATAAATATAAAACCAAATTGGAGACGAAATCGATTTTCGATTATTCAGCCGGTCATTAACGACTCATTCATTCATTCATTATACTATTATATGTATATTAATTCTGTTATTCACTCTCTATTTCAATACGATATTATTTATAGACGGCGTACGAGTAAAAATAGCATACATACATCATAAGAGCATCTCTATATATATTTTTTTCAACGGATTCATCCGAAACATACCACGAAAGTGTACAGACCTACAGACCGCAGGTTATTATTCTACACGTGCACTATTTCGTGGCATTTGACACGAAATTATTTTACATTGCGGTTTGTGATCGGATGATGAAATCTACAAGAATTTAAATACAATTACGGAAAAGGAAAACGCGTTTGTAATGTATATTTTTGGATATGTCGAGCGCATAAAGAGAATACATACAAGTCAAATTAGATTTGACTATATATACACAAAGACCGTTATTATTAGCACGAATTGAATTCATGCTGAATTAATTAAAAGCATTTTCCGTTACGAGTATTATTAGCCCGTGGAGAATAAATGGTTTCTCAAAAATCGAAGCATCCCCTTTTCCTCGCGCATTCCGTTGCCATCTCGGTCTTCCCCTGCATCCACCCGCTACGTCAGTGTGTTGCGCAAGGCCTTCCCTTGGTGGGCTCTATCGATTCGCAAAAAACTCAACACTGGGAAACCGTTTTCAAGGTCAACACACGATGTACGTACTACATTTCAACCCTCCACACTTTCCCCAACGGCCAACGTTAACGGGCGCCTTCTGCACCACCACCCCGCAATATATTGTACTTTCCTTCGCTCCTGTTTCCTCCTATGTATAATGTTTACAAGTACACGTTCTCTCTTTCTTGTATACACAATACATCTCAATCTTCCACTATCGAATCGCGTCTAATATTTGTTTATTTCTTTTATTCGTAATATGTATTTTGCTTTCATTCTTGTCGGACACACATAACGTTTTAGCAAGTAAATTAATGAAATACAAGCAATTTACTATTAACGACCTTTATAGAATTGTAGTAATTTATGTAATAACTAATTTATTTTCAATAGTTGCTCAGCAGCCTACAATGTGCACACACAAACCTATACTTAATTACACTAATTGGAATTCATTGAAAATGCATACACGTGTTCGTTAAAATCTATATCAATAGCCAAAAGTTTAATTAAAATTATTACCTTTTTGGAAATTATATAATTTAGAAATATTTAATTATATACATTTTGACATTTAAAATTGTATGGTTATTATTTGTGTTTTGTGTCACTTTCGACGACAACTATTAAGTAAATGTTTTAATTCTGAAGCTAGAAAAATATAAATTTTAAGCTACATTTATTTTTTAACTAAAGTCATTTACTTTTATAAACAAAAAAAATATTGTTATATTTAGCAAAAGAAAAACTAAAATATTGTTAATTGAAAATGGCATTAATTGAAAGCTTTTTTACAATATTAGGATTTTAAATATAAATATATAAACTATTTTACAAAGAAAAAAGCAAAATTTACACTGTTAAAAGTATAAAAAATAATGAAAACATAATAAAATTAAATATTTTACATCAGAGAGTGAAAATATGAAATCTGTATAGAAACAAAGAATTAAAAAACCTTTAATTGCATTTGATTATAATAATAATAAGGGAAGGAATTTGATTTAATTAAAAATAATTAATTATACCCTATTTATAGAGCGTATATAACATAAGTTACACGCATATAGTTATAATGTATATTTTATAATTTTTAAATATATTCATTTACTCGTTATTCATTACATAATTGTTTTGCATTTATATTGGCGATATTTGATTTAAGAAAACGTTAATGTTATATACACACAAGTGCAACTAGGGATTTATTTTTGGGGGAGCTATTTTTTTTCTTTCTTTACATCACTTTGGTAAATAACTCTTATTTTTTAATTTATATCTGTACCTATCATGTAGAGATTAGATAAATATTTGGCCCGCTACCCCCCAATTGATTGCACCTATGTATACACATATGCTATATTCATCTGGCTAACTGTTAATTTTCAATGATGATTTAACACGCGCCCGACTGATAATGTCGAGAACATTTTGAATTCCTTGTACATCAATTTCGATATTATTTCAACGCCGCCGGCAAATTCGCCATTTCGTCCGTTAGTGTGTAGATACAACCGTCCGATCGTTTTCCCAAATCGTACATAAATATATACATTATTTCTTGGTGATACACCCAGACCACTCCCACGAGCCATTTCGACAACAATGTATCGTAAACCATGTGTAGGTAATTTAGAATAATTGTTCAGTAAAACGTCGTTCAGACGATCGTTTTTCCCTTTAACTCGGTAATAACAGTGTTTTTTTCTTTCCACGAAAACGATCTTTGACGAACGCGACGGCGGCAATGCATCCATCAACCGTTTCGTATATAGTTGCACCTTACGTAGTATATACCCCTTGTGATGTATGTTGTTGGCCAAGGGACAGCGACAGCAGTGGCGGCGGCAGAAGAATAAGAAGAATAATAGGATAGGGGGCGCGGTATACCTATAAATACCTATACGCTATATTATATACTTTTGGGTATTTAATTAAAAGGTCCTTTTTATATATGATATTATATATATATATATATATATATACAAGTATAATACGTTTGTTTAGACCCCGCAAACTCCTATCGTGTGTTTCGTATACAATATACACTCGGGGCCGTTCGTAGCGAAGAATGCGCGTCGTCGCACGTTGTTATAATATGCGAGGCAGGTCCTTTTTTTCCCGGGCTTACAAAAAAAATAAATATGTGTACGCGGCTATAAAGGATGTGAGGAGATTTCAACGGTTGTGCGACGATCACTATACATACGCGTAGTACTACAACGCAACCTTAAGCACACACACACACACACACATATTTTTCTCCACACACGTACATACGACTGCGTATATGTTTGTGTCAGGCGTCTGCGTGGGGGAAACCTCTCGCGCACACACTGACAATGAATCGATGGCGCCAGACCCGTTTCACAATGGGACTCGGTGCTGCTCGGCAAAGAGTGAAGCAAATTAGATCCCCGTGGCGCGCGATGCTGCATCGCGCTGCGCTATTCAAGAAATATAAAAATAAAAACCCCAACGCAAGTATGTATATAAATGGGTACCAGGTACGCGTTACATACAACGACGGTGTTAGGTGTGTGTACGGGAGTAGATATGTATGATAAATTTATATGCGTATATTGTTATCATCTACGTAGTACATACCAACCACTGGTCGACCGTATTACTATTATTATTATTATTATTGTACGATCGTATTGTATTGTGTGCTTACGGTCCTTCTTTTGAATAAACGACAGTTGCCGCCGCCACCGCCCTCGTACCTGTCTATAGTATAATATATAAAATATACGGAGAAAGAGAGAGAGAGACTTGGTCACGACCGATATAGTAATAAAAACGAGTGAGTGGAGCGACCGAGGCGGCGGAAAATGTACACGAGAGCGAAAAACGATGATTTTTATATTCTTTTTGTTCTTGTCTTTCCCGAACTTGAAGTCGCGCGTGTACCGGGTAGTCTTGTATATATATATATATATAAGCGTGCTATTCATATAAATAATATAAATATATATATAAAATATGATTCTTTATTGTCTAGCGGTCAATGCGATAATATTATGCTTTGGTTGGAGGGAAGTGATGATCGAGGAGGAGAATGTGCACACCACACGCGTGAGATCGAGTAATTTTATCTGATAATTTTTTTTTAACCAGCGGGTCTTTTTTATACAGATAATATAATATATAATATAGGTACGCACACAAGTGTAAGCAGCGTCAGCGCTCTGAAAAACGGGTTCGCTTTTGTGCTTATGCAGCAATTATACATATATATATATATATATATATATATATATATATATATATGTATACATACGCATGTATATACGTCAATGCGTTCCAAAGAACTGGACAAAAAAGCACGTAAATATAATGATTCACTATAAGTAATAATACAAAAGTGTATTATATAATAACATAGTATGTATATTATACATCTGATCTTCAGTCGAATGTCGAATAGTGTACACAATTATATTCGGTTTGATCAAAGCCAAAGGTCGAGAGAGACTGGTGAACGTATACAAATTACATAATTATCGTTAGCGAAAACTAAACGACGTGTGTATAAAAATTTATCAACAATTCGTTGCGAACCACATGTTTCGCGAATAATTGATGAAAGGTGCATGATCTATATGTGGACAATTATTAGATAAATGCAAAACGGGTCAGTTTAAATATACTAAGTATATTGCAAGAAACAAGTAGTATACATTCACCACGTGTAGGGCGCATAAGTAAAGTTTTTTGTGCATATGAACGCGCATAATATTACATATTGTTAACGCGAAAGCATTGATGATATTTTTTATTGTTTAGATTTCAAGAGTTAAGTCTTGTAGTAAATTGTCAATGAAAAGAAAAGTTGTTACATGGCCGTTATCAATTCGTTTAATAACACAAAATAACATTCATTATTTTGCATTTTTTGTTTGCATTTCAAATTTCAGCAATATTCAATATTATTATTTGGAATTTGGATTAAGCAGATTTCTATAGAAATTTGGTATTTTTAAGTTAAATCCAAAAATGTAGCCATTAGTATTATATTTTAGGAATGCGTTTCATAAATTCATGAGTTTATATAATTACAATTTATAAATAAATAAACAAATAGTTTATGTATATATTTTGTTTTAGAAAATAACCATAATATACATTTTGATATCAATACAGAATTAGATGTTTCTTTATATAAACCATTTATTTATTTATATATTATTTACGAGTATTAATCGTTTAATAATTTTTAATTTAATTAAACTTTTTACTATGTAAATATTAAAAATGAATATTTAATTAATTACTATTTACTTTGCAAATTTTCATGTTTTTATTGGTTTTTTATATGGATGGATCTTTACAAGAGTATTTTGAAGTATACATACGTACATATTTCAGAAGTATTTTTCTGTAAGAACATAAGTATTTTACGTAAAATAATTTGATATTAGCTTATAAGTTTTATTTAAAATAAATTATATTCCCGAGATTATAAATGTTAAGTCACTTAGATACCTAGATGTTTCTTTTTACTTAATATTTCTATTAAATAAGTATCATATTAAGTATATAAATAAATTGATAAGACTGAATTTATCAATTTTTTTATTTAATTAAAATTACTATTTCTCAAAAGTAATTGTTTGATACAATGATTGATAATAAATGTAATCATTTAGTAGTAAATAAATATTAAATTATATCATATTAAACACAGACTATAATTTTAATCAATATTTTGCAATTTTGACATTAAACGATTATTTTTTCATACTTGTTATAGTTAAAAAACAAAAAAAAATGTATACTAATACGTATATGGAGTTTCTAGCGTTAATGGTGTCATTGTGTCTGTAAATCTAAAATTAGAAAAATGAAGGGCTTTACTTTGAACAAATCTAATAAAAAATGCTATTTAAAAAGTTAAAAAATAATCTACTTTACAAGTATAGTATGAAAAGGAAACAAATAATTATCAAAGTAAATTCTTTAAGTATGATTTAAAAAAAAAAAATATCATTTAAATTTGAACTATTTATTTACTATTATATACTTAATATCAATACTATTAGATGTATTATAAATCGTTAATCATTTAAATAAAAATATTATAAAAATAAAATTGTGAACTTACATTAGAGTTAATTACACATAATTATATTTCAATTTCAATAGTTCTTTTTTTTTCCCTCTGCTAAAAGTATGAAAAAATGTGTTGTAGTACGGTGACAATATGGTATAAAATTCGGCATCCATGTAAATTAACATTTTCATAATCTCCTATTCGAATAATACATCGTATTTAAAATATAGAAAATAATTAAATATTATACAATTTCATATAATACATTATATTAGTACTTATTTTCAGTACAATATCATTATATCATTGTCCTCAGAATTTATACACCTCAATACTATAATAACTAGTAATATTTTTTGCCAACATGTTTTTTTTTTACCATAACTGCAGATTAAAATGTATGATAAATAAAGATATACACCCGAATACGAATACCGTATACAACGTATATTATAAAAAAGTATACTACATTTTTAACCAGAAATAATTTAATAATTACTTCACTACTACGTAAAACAATTCTATAAATATAAAATTATAATTTAAATTTTTAATGAATGTAAAGAAATACACGGTTTTAAACACGTTTTTGTTTTTTAATTGATAAAACACTGAGATAATGTCAAGTTTATCGATATGTTAAAATAAAAAAAAATATTTAAATATAGTTGGTTCCTACAATGATTTATCTTGTTTTAATTAACCAAATATAACCTAATGAATTAGTTGTTTGATATTTACAAACATATTTTTGCAGTATCTGCACTGGTTTTTTTACTTATAACGTATACAATACAAATTTTTAAATATTATTTGAATACGATTTTTAGTTATAAGATCCGAAAAATGTAAATTGAATCCGTGGTTTTTCAAAAATTACTAAAATAAAATCTTATTTTAAATTTTGATCGTATGCGATTTTCACCCATTTTTAATTTATAAAATGTCTTGTTAACATTTAAAACTTGAAAACTGAATTAATTTTATAATTTTATTTATAGTATGGTATAAGATATTCTAATTATAGGTAGTTTAAAAATCTAAAAATACATATATCACTATGTACTCGTATTTTTTCGTGTTTTACATTTTTATTTAAGTGTTTTTTTAATATATTTGTTATATAAGTACCCATTAATATATACTATCTTGTTCAGACATTTACTTCTTATAATATATAAGTATAACTGATGGTCAATAATTCAGAAAATTAAAAATTATTTT
This sequence comes from Sipha maydis, assembly GCA_034509805.1. Lineage (NCBI taxonomy): Eukaryota > Metazoa > Arthropoda > Insecta > Hemiptera > Aphididae > Sipha > Sipha maydis. Next base: position 193,049 of record JASXSY010001441.1, on the reverse strand, counting down.
ACTATTATTTTACTATTTTCATAAAAAACTCTTTTTTTTTATATTTTATGTCTTTTAAGATATTGTTTTCAGTGTATTCTGATTTATATTTAATAAAGTCATTGAGTGTTCTAACATTTTATTTAACAATAAGTATTTTTTTTAAACTTAAATTTAAATTAAAATCTTTAATTTTAATGAATAATTAAATATTGCAAGTAACCAAAATTACACATAGATGTAAAGTTTAACAATACAAAAAAAGTTATTATCTTTTTTTATGCATTTAGTGTATGAAAGTTTGAATAATTTTTATTACAATACAAGATATTTTCAACTATACGTGCACAAATCATAGCAAATAATATTGTCTTTAGTAAATAAAAATTTATTTACCAACTTTTGTTTTGAATCGTTTTTTGCTTTTAATAACGCTCAGGTAATATTCTTAATTAAAAATGAAATTGAGTTAACTATTTGTATTACATTTTTAGTTTGGTCTTGTGGTGGATTTAAAATAAATAAAATATTGAAGAAAATTAAGTTCACTGAAAATGTATAAATTTGTTATAGTAACTACTAACTAGTAATATACAAGGTTTAAATTAAAAGTTATATTTAAGTACAAGAATGTTTATATATATATTTACTATTTAGTATATTTAGTACAATAATAATAGATTCTAACGATTTAAGAAGCCCGACAAAACAATTCATACCAGCATAAACATCATATAAATTGCAAAATATACTAAAATAAAAAATTAGTTTATTCACTTTTTTCATCTCTAGGCTATATTACACCCGATTCCAGTCTTCTCCTCAACTCTCGGTCAACCCTTATTATCCATCGTCAACTTCATCCTTACTGCTGGCTTCCTAATCGAATTATATTGAAAAAATAATGTAAATATTTTATTATATTAGTTGTATTGCTATAATTTTTCTAAATAAAAGCAAAATAAATAAAAAAAAAAATTAAAAAAAATTAGTTTGAAAAAACCCACGAGTCATAAGTATTTGGCCCAAAAACCATAGATATTTATTGGATTCTCGTATTTAATTGCACACTTTTGTACCATTCTAAATTGAGCTAACTTACAATGACACGTGTATCGAGGTGCAGCTATAGAATACATAAAACTACGTAGAGTAACGAATAATCTCGAAACATTCCGCATTATGTCGACGACTCTACTCCATTGCAATCATAAAAATTTATTTTAACATTTATCTCTCTCGGTAGCTATTCTCATAAGTACTTTAAATTATAAATGAAAATAATTTAATCATCCATAGACTTATACGAGTATATCTGTAATTTTTTTTTTTTTTTATAATTTTGTGGCAATGAACTTGCGCATTTTCAGAAGGACTAATATATCATGTACATATGTAGTGTGACGTATGGTTGAAATACTTGACAGTGGATTCTAAACACTAAGACACATAAGTGTATTTAGTAAATATTGATGTTTAAAATAATTTATAAATTATTAAGTCAAGTACAATTATATTGTATTTTTTGTTCGTACCTTAAACCTCCTTTTAGATATAAATGTGTACATTTTTTTTACCCAAAATCTGTTATAAATATAATATACTTACTCTGACTATTCATACTTCATACAGAGAATACTGGTCACCGTATTTTAGAACTTTTACAAGCACAATAAAAATGATTGAAATACATTTTTTTTGTGATAATAATAATAATAAAATAATAGCAAATTGTTCGTAGCCCATCGAGCTTAAAACGGCAGCGAAAACAATTCGTCGAAATTTTATCCAGATTGTCATTGGGTCATGGTTGTATAGTTTACATTAAATTATATAAGTATATAACTTGATGTAATAAAATACAGTGTTTTGAAATGTGGTGGTGGAAGAAGGATGCTACGAGTGAGTTGGATAGAACACCTAACGAAAGCACACTCAGGGAAATAGACAAATACAGAGAGATATTCAAAACTAACAAAGCAAGACAATGGAACACGATTGGTCACTTTTGAGACACGAAAATTAACTAATTTATAAAGTTATAAGGGAAAATTAAAGGAAAGAGAGACCGAGAACGCCTAAGAACCTCTTTTTTTAAACAAATGATTTCTGATGCTAGACTAACAAGCAGTGCTCGCATTGGAGAGGTGCGCAAGGAGACGGAGCTCTTCTACTATTTTTATTTTTATTTTGCATACCTGAACTATTTTATTTTACTGGAACGGGGGTATGGTGGTATGCTGCAAGTTAATGCCCGAATACTTTTTGTTAAAATATGGATATAAATTGTTTTCAATAACATAATGAATTTTTGCAATTTTAAATATATTTAAATCAAAATTATTTTTGATATTAATTCATTGTCTTTCTCTGGTTCAACCCGTATAGAGTATTAGAATTACTGATTCAGATTTCAAACCATGACAAAATAAATATGCATTATTATACATATAATAATACATTTTTTATAATTTTGAAGTATAGTTTGTTTATATACTGTATGCAGGGACGTATTTAGGGGGGAGTGCAAGGGGGGCATTGGTCCCGGGCGCCAAGTTTTGAGAGGGCGTCAGAATCCAGAATCTTAAAAAAATGAAAAATAATTATTTTCTATTATTATCAAAATAAATTACATTATCTGACCTATCGCACTCTGCCAATAAATAACTGAAAAAAAACACTCGCATTTATAAATATTTTTTTCGGTAGTATAAATCTACATACCAGTGTCTTACAAACGATTTTATTTTGAGGTTATTCTTAAAATAGGGCGCTTAAGAAACAGTGCCCCGGGGCGCCAAAAATGTAAATACGTCTCTGACTGTATGGAGTTGTACAATATTACCTGTGCCTGTCGAACGAAATGTTTTCATTTTAAGTCTATCATTGTTTTTGAATTTTACAAACAGTTATATAATAATTTTTATATTTGAAATTTAGAATACATATGCATTGAAAATGCAGTATTTCTAATAGAGGTGCGGGGAGGTTTGCTCTCACGAGTCTGTGATAAATAGTTTTACACTTGAAACGTAGCTTATAAATTGTTAAATCCTTGTTAAAAGAAAAAATTAAAAAAAAACTTCAAAACATTTTGAATTTCTAATATGTTATTTATTTGATGACCTACACATATTTAATTCAACAGTAAATATAATTTTATGGCTTAAAGTTTGAAATATTAACACCAGATTACCTCAACATTATAATATAACACTTTGTAAAGTATTTTGAATGTACAAACAGATGGTTTTTAAGAACACTTATGCCTTATTTATCTGCACTCAACAGCACACTATATATTAAAAAAGCTTCACTTGGAATCGTTTTTCGGATATAACGAAAAGCACCATTGCTTTCAAATTTAAAGAATTCTCATAGAACAATTATATATTTTTACAATAATGATTTTTATTCTTTTATGCTGTCATTTTTACAAGTAGTAACAAAAATTGGATACGATATACTCATAGTTGAGAATATTGGTTACGGGAGAAACACATTAAAAACGGGTAATTTTTCGATATAAAATTACTTGAAATTAGATAACCTTAAGATATTTTACTTAATATTAAAAAAATCAGTAGATTAGACCCAGAACTTGGTATTGATGTTTTTGAGCTTGTTTACCACGGTAAATTCGATTATTTTCTCAAATACTTAGTTAATACTTATTAATAAATAATAATTAAATACTTAACTAAATTAGACTGTTTTCATTCCAACCTAAAATATATTAATTGAGTGCTTAAAGTGATGTCAGAGTTAATTGTCGAAAGCAACGTATTTGCTAAAAATAAATACGGTACAATAACAACAGAATGAAAAACTCGAAACCCGTATCTTACAGAATTTTTAAAATGCATTTAGTATGTCTTGTTGACCTTGTTAAATACTTAATATATTATAATTTTAAGTATGAGATCCTTGCAAATGGTTTGTTTAAATTCTGTACGTATACATTAACGGTAGTTTATATGAAAGGGAAAGCCGATGCAAGGACTGTCACTGCAAATTGTACAAATTGAATGTGTACTAGTGCACAATATAATACAGTACTGTAGTACATAATATGACCCGGTAATATCAAGTGGCCCACCCTGCTGCAGTAGAGTGCATTATGTATTATATACCATACCGTGACGAATAACTGTGCGTATTGGAAGAGGGGGGATTTTGTACCTGTTGTACTCAAGAGACCGCCAATTCTGTCTGTCCTCTCACCAACTGTACGTACACAAAAGAATACCGAGTGTTATATTATAATGCGGTGCGTGGACTGTGGCGGTAGTGTTAAGTATTTGTGGCCATTATGATAATGTGAAATAATAATACGAAATATTATAAGGGATTCGAGAGAATAATAATAGAACAGACATAGCGCCGGGACTGACCCTATACAACCTGTACGGCTGTATGTATACATACGTACGAGTATATCGTCTCGGTGCACACCGCGTATATATTATTATTAAACGAACTACGTCACGCTGGGGTTGTTCCAAATAACAAAACAGAATATTTCATACCTGGAAAAGAGAAAAAATGATTTATCGAAGGGGCCCGATAATGGGAATCGTTTTTCTCCCTATTATACAGATTATATATTATGTACACCACCCCCTCATTCTTTAAGTTTCCGAGTTCACTGTTTTAATGGTCCGCGTATACATATCACTGAGATTTACATCTCAACTATTTTCACACGAGATTTTTTCACATGTTTCAATCTTATTTTTTTTTTTTTTTTATTAATATTTATGTTTTAACATTCAATATTTATATGTATTCTTTTATGTTCCTATTATGCGTCCAAGTGTAAATGATTTTTTTTGTCCTCACGTATTCATTATTCGCAATACACCCAAGATATCGTTCGCTTTATCATTATTTACAACACATAGGTTTATTCGTTAAAGGTCTTATGTTATAAAATAGATATACTGTGGATATACCTATATAATTTTTACAACTACAACGGTTATTTTTCAATCACCCCTGCAGCACGTTTTAGATCGATTTGGGGTCAAATCTTTACGCTTTCTTATTTGCCATATAATAGTATAGAGTTATAATGTTTTTTTTTTTATTGAAATAATGTATTATAAATGAACATTTTTTCGAATAGTAAAGGTCCGTTATAAATTTAAACTTTATTTTATAATGTTTCCTACAAAATTTCACAGGTTTTACATTGTTCACACTTAAAAACTGTGAAATCTTCAACGCTGTAAGTTGTCCGTACCTATGTTCACTATTTTTACGCTTAAATTTTAGCCAATCAAACTACGGAAATTTAAAATAATTAAAGTATAAAATCAAAATACTGAGGCAATCGTTATCTATTTCGATTATAAGTATAATCTCGTATAAAAGCATAAACAATTTCATTAATATGTTCCCAACTAATAATGTCATTGGTAACTACTAATTACTAATTATAAATGGAAATTATCTATTGTAATGATAAACTTAATTATATAGGTACCTAAATAAATTATATTCACTAGAGAATAAAGTATGTGTTATAAAATCAAATACATTATACAATTTCGATTGTTTATATTTCAAATCATAAATTAAATGTATACTTAATTTTGTAGAATATTATCAATAGATCTTCGTCATTACTGAAATGTTATAAATTAATTTTAATTTAATATTTTCTCAAGGCATGTATATTTTATATAAATACACCCTATGCAATAAATGATACCGGTTTTATGTATATATGTTACGGTCCAAATGGATAAATGGTCATTGTAAACACTGACCGGACAAAGTTTACAATGTCCAAGTTATTCAAACCATGTAGATAATTATTCAATTAAACCAGATATTGTATACAATAGCCGGCACTGAAAGTACCAAATTAACAAAATACATATAATATTATTTTATATAATTTTATTTTTAACAAAAAAGAAGAATATTTTATATATGTTATTTATTATTTATTTTTACAAGTATTACCATTATGGCATTTAGAGTTGTATAAAATTCCAGAAGCTTTATATTTGCATCTCCATGTTTCACATTTTTGACCACAAGTGCAGTGGTCATAGACTTAATTATTGATTATCTACTAATGACAATACAGATAAAAGTTATTGTAACCCGTAAAAAGCAGTGCCTAAAAGAAATTATAAAATATAACACTCTAAAATACCTGAAATATTCACATTGCCCACACCAGTTTTAGCATTGTATACAATGACTAAGTATTGTATTACAATGACTAGTCTATGTGAGAATTAAATATGTATTATATACTTTGCCCAAATATCTTAAACATTATATACAATGTCCAGGCATTGTAATACAATGACTGATTTGTCCACCTGGACCGTAACATATATATATTTATATATTGTAGTTTTTATGGGATTTAGAACGTTTTCATAAAAATTAAATACAAGAATATCCAGTATTAAAAGTGATTAACCAATAAAAATAAAAATTATATTAATTGCATTACTCATTTTATATTTTTGTTATACATAATACCGGATATAGATAAATAGTAGTGTATTTACACTTTTTAAACCCAAAAATGAAATCGATAAAACTATTAATTCTCTTATAGTTATAGAAATTACGTAAGCGCAAAAATGAAAACCGTAACCTATATGTGTAGTTTTAGTCATACGGGTAATTTTTTTGTTCGAATATATTACAGTAGGAATTTGTTGCGTTCATATACCTAAGTATGATTTATATATTTTAACCAGTATTTTGAGTGTTTACTAAATCTACATTTTTCTCTTTTTTCAGTTTACAGAATAATATGACTTTCTTCCGTATCATTAATAATGTGTCGTTCCCATGAGGAATATATATCTATATTCAATATGCTATTGTTTGTGATCTGACGTAAACGGAGCAATGACGACGACAAAATAGTACACCTATTTATTGATTGCATTCCTATAATATCTATAAGTACTATTGTAGTAAATTGTTCTCGCAAATTTTAATTATATTGCAAACTCAACAGTTCACAAAATAATTAGTTAAATTTATTATTCATGTATATGCAGAAATTATTTCTTACACAACTCGCAACCTTCTAAACAAAGTCATTGCAATTTAATTGACTATTAATGAATACGATACCAAATATAATGAGTGTTGGGATGCATTTATATATTCTTCATTTCTTTAGCTATATTGTTTGAATAGAATACTATTCAAAACAAGCATATATTAAAGGGGAAAGGGTAGATGTTATGACCCTCGGGATCAAACGGTGAGGCGTGCCCCAGATATTGTCAACACTATAATATTTATTTTTATTTAATGAGACATTAATCAACGAATTTTTTAAAAACCAAAAAAATTTTCGCTAAATTTTTACGTCATAAATATTTTGTTATTGAATGTAATTACGTGATACCAAGATGAAAGATTGTATACCTATACAAGAGAGGGAATACAGATTTTATATAATTAGTATCTAAAAATATAATTTTTTTTAAAATCCATCAACAAATTTGCATCATTAATGAAGTGATCGATGAATAGTATTTAATTTAAAAATAAGTGTCCATCTGACTATCTAAATTAATTAATTTAAAAACAAAATTTATGTCTTAAAAAAACAACCGATTACTTAATTTTAATACTCAATTGTTCAAGGATTCATTTTTAATAGAATTATCTTATTCTTTGGAAAGGTATATTATTATAATTCAAATTTTAAATGTACAATTTATTCATTCACATTCTACTTTTGTAATATTTCATTTTTACAAAATAATGATTACGAAAACAATATTTTATGATTTTCTTTACGTCAATAGACATCATTCAGAAAAAAAAACAAACAGAAATATGTAATATATTCACCAGTTAAAGGTTAGTTATATTTCATTTTTCTTTTTAGCAACTATGGTACATAACATCAGTGCTATAAATATCTACAGCGTGAGAGTGATATATAGGTTGTAGGTTAACGCATATTTTCCATACCTAAAATAATAAACATGTATGATAATATAAATATATATATTTATATATGTATTACCATATTTATTTATGAAAATTAAGAGATCAAAATTTGTCAATTGTTAAATTGAATTAAAGATTCAAATTTGAACCTTCGAAATAGTTTTTTTTTTAACAGAATGTTGATGAATGATCATTAATAATTATTCGTAGGTATGAATATTGTTCTATGGTTTGGTTTTTTTTTTTACTTTCAATCTAAAAAAAAATATATTTCCATTTTATTTCAATAATTGTGAAGACTACAGTTTTACAGTTTGTATTAATGTAACATAGTCGGTAGCTCGTAGGTATGTATATGACTTGGCATTCTATACCTTATGAAGTATTTAACTAAAAATAATTATATATATAATCCATGTAGACTAATGATAATTATTTTAAACACAATGTTTACCATAAACGGTCGAGTGTTTAATATTATTATTTGTAGTGTTTCGTTTTATTTTGGTATAGTACCAAAATAATAATAAATTGACGTGCGTAATTTTACTATTTTTAACCTTATACTATTACGTAATTGGTGTTGGAACATCAGTATTTACCAAGCTTTCGAGGCGAATACTGTTTCGAATACCTAAATAATTACGATCAACAGAACGTCACATTGATTGAAAAAAACATATTTTCAAACGATAACCGTTTATCATAACTCATGAATTATGTATAAAAATGACCTGTTGACTGCTTAAGTTAAACTCCTGTCCGAGGTTAAACGCACCTATGCTTCGTACGAGTGTTTTAATTTTTTGAAAAACCTTAGCGCAATTGCAATTGCGGTTCAGAGCTTTCCGCCGATCTTGTCGACCAGCCACGTACTATGTCCCCGAACGCGCAGTCAATACGTTCAAACAATTGCGCGACTCCCTGACCATTGCGGACGGGACCGAATACGCGCGGCGGCGAAGATTCGGAAGAACCGTGTGCGACGACGAAACGGTTTTAAAAATGAACCATAAGAGTCAAAAGGTCGGAAAAACGTTCGGCAGCTACTGGTGTATCTGGATGGCGGGACGGGGGGGGGGGTGTGCATGCGCTCGGGGACGGCGGTCTCGGAAGCGATTTCCCGTAGGTGCCGGGGGAACGGGGACCTCGCGCGCCGCGGCGTCGGGAAAATCGTTCGCGGATGCCCGGTGTGTGTGTGATGTGAATGGGCCGCGGTGCGCATAAGCCGGCGTGTACCGAGCGCACACTGTATTTCGGTCACGGCGATAGATCCACCTGCTGTACGACGACGGCACGACGTGGTGCCCGGTGTTGGTGGTGGTGGCCCGTAGTACGGGTTAGCGGCGGCCGCAGTTGGTCGGGGTCGGGGCCGACTGAACGCGGTAGGGCGGTTACAATATTATTGTGGAATGCCGTCGTCGTCGTCGTCGACGTACGGCACACCACCGCCTCCTCCGTGAGTCTCGCGCACACGCACTTTACACACGCGCGTGCGCACACAACACACACACACACACACACACTCACACGCACACACGCACGCACGTACATCAACACGAGTACACACTCGCACACACAAACGTGGCGCACACGGACCATTGTGCGCGCGCCAGAGAGTGTATAGTAGTGTCGGCGGCGTCCCATAGAAAAATATCGCCGACGGCCGTCCCACCAGCCCCCGCACATCTCTGCGCGACGCACCCCCCGCACGTAGTAACAGAACTCTCGTAGTATAGTTGAACGATTCGCCGCCGCGCCCCGGACACCCGTTTATTCGCGTGCGTTGTCACTGTGTGCGTGCGGCCCGCGCGCGCGCTGGTCCGTGTGCGTGTACGTGCACGTCCGTACGTCGAGAACGAGTGTGTGTGTGTGTGTAATAATACACTTTGTTCAATCCAGGAGCGCGCGCCGTCGTCGTCGCCGCCGCCGCGTCGTAGTACGTAGCGTAGTAGTAGTAGTAGTAGTAGTAGTAGTAGTAGTTGTAGTATAGTAGTAGTAGTAGTAGTAGTAGTATAGTAGTAGTAGTAGTAGTAGTAGTAGTACTCTAGTAGTGGTCGCGGTCGTCGTCGTCGTGGAGCGCGTGTTAGCACCGAGAGCGGTGTTGTAGTTGGCGTGTGTGCGTGTTCGACAGAGAGTGTGCGGTACGCTGCCCGTCAGTGTGTCCGTGTGTGCGTGCGTGCTCGCAACGTAATCGCCGAGCGTACAAACGATATACATGTGTATGCCCGCGCGCCCGTGTGTGTGCATCTTACTCGCTCGCTCGCTCGACCTTCTCTCCTCTCCCGGCGCGAATAATATTAAGAAGAAGAAAAAAAAAAAACACACAACCGCCTGTCGTGCCCGGTTTAGTCGCTGACCGGCGTCGTAATTATCGTTACGTGTGTGGGTTCGACGGAAAATGCTTATCAGCCCCAGCGGCACGATTATCATTTTTATTAATAACGACTCGTCCTCGTCCGGTAAGTAGTTAGTAGTCGACTACGGATTATAACATTTTCATTTTCCACCCGTACCATTATAGTAAATTATTTCGTCCACAACAACATTACCGTCCGTCATCGCAGTGCGTTTGTAGTTTCGTGTAATTTTTGCAATCGCATACGCTCAGTGTTTTTATTCTTCGCTCGTACTTTTCCGCTTGTTCGAACTGTGGTTTTTTTCCTCTTCGGCGACGAAAGGATTCAAAACGTACGTGTGTGTGTGTGTGTGTTTGCTAAAAGTATACGTTTAACGCACAGCTGCGAAACACATCCCGGCTAACCTTGGATGTATTTGGACTGGTTTCCGGCTGTGCAAATTTTATGGCATCAAACCGCGTTTTTGAAAAATATTAAATTTTCTTTTATTACGACATACTAATATCGTATTGGTCTCGATGAATTTACGTTTACCAATTGACGCGCTCGCGTCTATCACCCTGATGAGGACATGATGAAGTGATGGTATAACGTGTACATTTCTTTCTATCAAAATCACATTTAGTCGCCGTCGTCGTCGTCATTGTCAGGTTAGGTACACCTGGTACGATTGATAGTTTTTTGAAAATATTTTAACGACCTCGTCGTGGAACTGTGCTCGAATCGAATTCATCGACGACAGTGCTTCGTGAAGCCCGCACGCAGCATGTATTGTACCGGACAAGTGTTATTCGTTTCAACTGCGTGCTTTTAGTATTTTTTTACCTCAAGGTCGCCGTAGCGACAAATGCCCCGTTTTGCACGTTATTTATATATTTTATTCCTCTTTCGTCAATTTAATTTATTTTTTCATTATTTTGCCTATTGTATGAACACTAGATAGAATACTAATACGGTGTTCAAATGTGCAGTTTTACTATACTCTTTTTCAATGACGTTAACGCATCTATTTATGTATTAGTGCGCACTTGAATCACTCGACAAGAATCCAATTGGATATTTTTTCTCCTTCGTTCGTATTCAATAATGATAATGATAAAATAGCTTTTGATTTAAAAAAAGTCGGACACCGTGAATTTATGCTGTTCACGCATTAAACATACCTAAATATATATATTATATTTGCATCGACGGGATCATTTTAATTTTATCTATATCCCATTATTCCGTGTATCCATAGAGCATATTAATATTACGATCATCAGCGTAACGTTTAAATTGTTACGAGTGGTTATGCCGGCGTCGGAATAATGGCATGATGTATCATTGTTTATTAAACCATTAACCTTGTTCGAACAGCCGCACAATTCAGTGCATCTTTCATTAGTCACAACTCATCGGAAAAAAACTCATTACACGTACGCGTTATCATCGGCGCGACGACAATGCGTTATCGTTCACGGAACGGAATACTATGTACTATGATAATATAATTATAACGGAAATAGCTTTAAAGCCAAAAACGAAACAATCAGTATGTCGATTAGCCAACAAACATAAGATTGACGGATAAATTTGATAGGTGTATGGTGTATGGTGATGCTCGTCAACCAGTTGATGATTGACTTGTATGGTGAATTGTGGATTGTCAATTTGTATTTTACGTTCACCGGGTGTACGTCGAAAGCCGTACGCCATCGAAAAATATAAATAACCGCGTGTAGATCGGTACGCCGTTTTTGGTTTCACCAATTCGGGGTACTAAACGAGTTTTAAATATATTAAGTTTTTTCCTGAATTCATTTGCATCGTGTTGCTGTCCTTGAAGTGTTATAAGTTAAAAGTCACATCAATAAGCCGCTCAACGATAAATAAACAAGAAAAATAGTGATGAGAAGTGTGCAAATAGCGAGTGTCAGTGAACATACGTGCGTGTGTTTGTCTCAATGTGCTTAGAGTACAAAGGGCAGTAATCGGTTCTTATCCTAGATAAATTAGTCCGATTATTAATTGTGGAGAATGAATTATATAAATAATATATATTGTAAATACATGATGCATTTATTACAGTATTCGCAAAATAATCGCTGTGCTTCCAAGAATACTATTTTAAAGATAAGGTTCTTCGATTATTTCCACTCGCATTATATTAATATTCTCAACCAGCTGAACAAGCATGTCTATTGTGTACACTTCGTTTTGTTGTAAACATTTTTTCTTTTTCTTTAATTTTTTGCCATTTGTTTAAGATCTACTCGAACTCGAGATAAGCGAACTGTTTCGTCGCGTATTGTTCATTTGTTCGACTATATGTGTATACAATAATGATCGGCGGCACGCACGTATTCGACTTTTTTCCGTTTCTATGTATATTGTTGGGTTTTACTCTGCTGTCTGTACAGACATATATTTAATAATGACACACACACGTACGTAATATATTGATATTCATATTGAATGAAATGAAATGTTATCATTTATCCGTTCATGCGAGTGTGTGTAGTATGTTTAAGAGAATGCTAACACACTTGAAAATTATTGTAATTTGCGTTCTTTGTCTTACACGCGCATGTGCGCAATACGGCTAAGTAAATGTACGTGTACAAGTAGTGCACGGTATGCTTTAGAGTAAATATAGCTTTCGGATAAATATATATATATATATATATCACGATAATAAAAATCGTCTACTAGTTTTTCGTGTTGTTTGGATCTCGAGTTATTCGTTTTTGTTTTGAATATTATTCTAGATGACGCGAGATAATATATGGATACCGCTGTCTGGTTCTATATTTATCGATACCCCATACGGTTGGTTTTTTAATATCGGTTTTTAACCTTCCTGTTTCGAATATTATAAATTTATAATCACAAAACGTCTTTCGTTATGTATTCCTAAAACTTTATCGGTGTGCAAGTGCTACCTACACCGCCACCGTTCCATTTTCCGTGCGTGATCGACCCGATGTCTGTTCAAAAATCAACACCACTTCTACCGTACGAGTAATTGCTTCCGGTATTCACTGGCTTCCTTCGAAGTTTATTATTATTATAGTATGGTTTGTCGCCTGCAGAGATACGCCCACGCCGACAATGCATGCACGGTGCACGTTATAGCACATACGATGTGTCGAAACAATAACTCTGTTTTTGATATCGCCCACGACCATTACCGTTATGTTTCGACAGCCTTGGAAACAAAATTCGATTTTACCCTTATATAATAATGAACTATCAAGCATGATTCGAAAAAGCTTGACTAATCCTTATAGTATATTCGCTGCTGGGTCGATTCTACTAATCGACTTCCGACTGTTCTTATTGAAATCCAATTCAGATGGATTCATTTAAATATTGTTACTCACGTCTATTTTGATTTCGTAGCAGGGATTCTTTTAACGTTGCCGAAAATCCAATTTTGCGTATCTCTACTTGAAAATTCCAAGCATGTATTTAGTTCTAAAATATTATACATTCATTACTAATAATAAGTCATAAATTATGAAATATAATAGATTCATTGATATAATAATAACTAGTAATATTGATTATTTTCAGGCGTTTTTCAGCGGCACCTGTAATGATTACCAGTGGTCTAGTGGTGGACGGCGTTAGCCACGGGCTCCAGGCCCACCTGCCTTACAACCACCAGGCCGTCGCCGCGGCCGTTCATAGCCATCGTATGTCTTACGTGGAACCGTCAGCGTACTTGAAATCTGTGGTACCACCACCGCCTTCGCCGCAGCAGCAGCAACAGTCTTCCGATCCGCCGACTACGTCGGAATTCCTGCGGCCATTGCCGAAACCAGCGCCAGTGAACCCTTTGAAGACGTCCCGGGTATCGTCCAAGTATGCGGCGGACTGTCGCCCTGTCAACCTGACAGCCACCAAAGAACCGTTGCCGCCGCCTCCTCCACCGGTGGACCACCACCTGAGGTTGGACGACCGACACCATCCATATCCTGTGTACGGACACCCTCGGCTTTACGTAAGCGCGTCACCGTACCACCCGTACCCCATGCACCAACCACCCGCGCCGTATGGCGTGTACACCAGCCCGTACGCATCCTTAATCCCGCGGGACACCAGACACCATCTAATGCAGCCGCCGCAGGACCAAAGGTATCCTAGCCCGCCTAACAAGAATCTGAATGGTAGTGGTGTGGGTAATCAGGTCAGTCCATCATCGTCGCCGCCCGAACAGTTTAAAGTGCCCAATGGCCGGGACAATAAGCTACCCCTTCAACAGCAGCAGCAGCAACAGCAACGAATATTACCACCTCCACCGTCGATTTCTACAGTGGCCGTACCTGCCATCAATAATAACAATAACAACATAAACAACAACAACAACAACAATAACAATAATATCATGGCATCCGTAGAGCCTTTGTCGAAAAAAATGCGACGCATCGCACCCGAATCGCCACCTTCTTCACAAGCTGCTAAAACGTCCAATTTCACCAAAGGTTCGCTAATACGGTTGGCTAATGGTAACATAAAAAAAGTCGAAGACATGAGAACCGAAGACTTTTTGAACTCCGTGGAGAACAGCGATTTGCACAAAATCGATCCTAGCACGGTTGTCAGAATCGAGCCCGTAACGGATTCAACGGCCAAAGGCAACATAAAGATTACACTCAGCTATGGCGACCAAAGAAATCAAGTAAGCATTACCTCTTCCCCTCCGACCATATGGAATTCGTAGTGTTTGTAATAATAGCCGTTGTAGTAGTAGTAGTAGTAGTAGTAGTAGTAGTAGTAGTAGTAGTAGTAGTAGTAGTATTTCGACCTCTCCCCCATTCCACTTACCATTTGTTTTACACGAAACCGCACCGTCGCCCCGCGCGTTCTTGTATAGATAGTAAACGACGTGTTGTAAATGGGACTCTTCTCGAAATCGGGTTTGGAGAAAGACCGCTAAGACTAAGGTAGGAGCAGCGGGTAAGAGCAAGACAGACCATTAGTGCGGCGGTTTATAAAAAAAAAAAAAATCAAACCTCGTCTCTGCGGTGAATACTATACGTAATAATAATAACTTATGGAATGCAACCAAGACGATACGGGTTTTTTTTTCATCACGACGGACGATGCGCTGTGGGTGCGGTGGTGGTGGTAAGAAATGGGCATGAAATCTGTTGCGACCTTGGACGTCCACGAGAGGAACGCGACTGCAACGGCGACGGCCTCCGTTTGGAGAGTGACATTGTTCCAGACTGGTTCTAGTTCAAGAGGTGTGGAAAAACCCGGAGCTTGTGGAGGCGGCCATATTGCGTGGCACGAGTTGGTTCGTTTGTGTGTGTGTGTGTGTAAATGTGTAAATGTGTAAATGTTTATACCTCATACTCATTGGAATTCCTTGTTGTCCGTCGACGTCGAGAGCAACGTGTGTAACACAATTTTAACCCGAGATTGGATAATACAATAATGATAAAATTCGAAATGTTTTGTGTTTCAATAACAGTAAATTATGTACGACAGTGAGTTTTGGTGTGCTGCACCCGATTTGTGTTTCCCGGCTTGGTGGACGGGTTTACAAAATCGTTTCTATACTCGACGGCCACGCGTGTCGCTCGACGTGTGCCCTCGGTTCGCAGACCAGTTACATGGTCCACGGTGTCGTAGGCGACGGCGTACAAATCGAATTCTACATTTTAACGTTGTTATCGAAATATTCATACTGCATAGGAAAAATTATGTGCAACACGCGTTTTGTGTGTGCATCACACTTGTGTAATGCGAAAAATGTAGTATATAATTTGTGTAATATACGACTAGGTGGGCGGGGTGAATACGTTTAAATGTTAGGAATTTCGTTCCTTGGCCTGTGACAAATTTCGTGAAATCAATAATTTCATCCTACGGTGACGGGTGAGTAGTAGATGTGACGCGACGTAGTGGTACAACAATGAATACATTAATAATTTCAAATATTAATAGATAAGACAATAATAAGATGTTCAGTTAATCGTTTTTATTCTATGTTAATACTAAACTATTATCGCAGTAGTAATACATATTTCCGTTCAGTTTAGAAGTGATGATGATATTAGTTACAGAACGAAAATCAATCATTATTTTGCTCGTTAACACAACGATACTTTCCATAAGAATCAAAATATAACTGGGAAAAATAACGAGAAATTTGTGTTTACTTTTACTTGTTGGAAACAATATTGGAAAATATCTACTATATAATCAGAGTACATAAATTAATCAAAAAACCAAAAAAAGTTTACCTTTCCCTATTCCTAGATTGTCTTGAATGAAACAAATTAATCTCGCCGCCCTTGTATTGTCTTGTACATTGAAACAAAGTAAAAGAAAACAACTATAAATTATATCGTTTACCCGAAATCAGGAATAGAAAATAAACGCTAAATAACAGGTACACATGTAACCGAAGTTATTTCGATCTAATTATCAAATAATCTTTATAGTGTTAACATATACCTCAATGCAGTTATCTCAGAACAATTAAAAATATAATATTAGTTAACTATTACGTTCACTATTTTTAAATTACTGATACTGTTCGCGTCGTACAAAATTATCAGACGTTTTTACGATTGTACGTTGTTGAAACGTTTCTAATTTTATTTTTATTGTTATTTATTTTCCTTCTTTTTTTTGAGTCTGATATATAAAATTATCATGTTATACTGGGTTCCGTTGGAAGTGAGATTACTGATATTCTCATAACATGGTGTAAATGCAATAATTTCATTATTAATTCAACATATTTTATCCACTAAACCCATAATCATATAAATAACCGCTAGGTATTGGTTTTTTTAAATTATTTATACTGCGTATTTGTTAATCGTAGGTTTTACATGTGCAGTGAATTATTCAAAAACTAAGTTTGAGAACTTATGCAGAACTCCGTTGCATATTTTGTATATTTATATTCTTTTGTCGTGGACTGTTGTGGGTGAAATACAGCCAGCCGTATAAACACTTCCATTATAAGCCACCGGCATCTATTCGAGTTTATCAATATGCTCTTAGTACTTTCTCGTTTCGCAGAACTGTTATGCTGAGAATTCATATCATATTGCATGTTGTTTTATCATCAAAAAAATGACGTGTAGCGCCCATTGTCAAGAATTCCTGTTAAGTAATCAAGATTTATTTTCCAGTAACTCGTTCTATGTTTCCAATTTAGATTAGGATTTTAATACGGTAATAAAATCAGTCGTGTACCGTCCACACAGTTGTATATAAAAAAAAATATTGAGTTCGCCCGTTTTTTTTTTTCCATACACTTCATTAACCCTTAACTTGGCAGACCTTGAAATTCATAACAGAAAATTTGAAAGTTAACCATTTTTAACTAATTTGAGGTCGCTGAATTCAAAAATGTCAACAAAAAAAATGTAACTCTTTGAGTTTTTGAGTTATGAGTTGTAGCCAAAAAGATACATTATCAAAAACCCAAGTTTCATGTTGCGTATCTAAAAAGATACATTACCAACAACCATATACAAATTTACTATAATAAAATTTTACCTATTTGTTAACAAATCAACACAGTTTATAAAAAATTACGTTTTTTGTTTAATTTATCAGTCAAAAATTGTGTTTATGGGTTTCAATATTTACTTAGAGATTCTAAAAATATAATATATTTGTGAAAAACATTTTCTAAGTATTTCCTTTTATTAAAAACCAACAAATTAAATCATATAATAAACAAGGTTATCACAGCAATTACTTTTTTGCTTATTTATGAAATAAAATATAAAACAATAAAGTGCTTAACAATATTGAATATTTTTAGAATATAAAATATTAATTATAAATTATTTAAAATTACAAAAACAATATCACAGCAATTACCTTATTGCATACATATTAAATAAAAATAATCAAAAATCAAAATCAAATCACAGCAATTACATTATTACTTATTTATAAAACAAAATATATAAAAATGAATTGTTTAATAACATTAAATATTTTTAGAATATAAAATATGAATTCTATTCTTTGAATATTATTTTCTTCATCAGAACTTTCACCGCTATCATGTGGGGGGACCATTGCTAATATTTTAAGTGATCTTTTGCGACGAAGCATTTTTATAAAAATGGATCTATAAAAACAAATTCTGTTTTAGAAATTACAGAAAAGTATACTTATATATTTTAATATACTTTTATATTTTATTACAACCTAAATAATATGCAATACTTAAAAATATGTAAAAAAAATTACTGAAACAGATACTCCTAGCAACGTATCTTTTTCAATACATGTAAAATATAAACAGAAATAGAGAATTCTAGTCAACGTATCTTTTTCGATACATGTAAAATATAAACAGAAATAGAGCATTTTATATATGTATCTTTTTGGATACATATTTTTTAAACACGTATAAAATAAACATCATAAGATATATCATAAAAAACTATACATAAAAATGATAATTACACTAACCTTTACTTAAATAATGCAAATTTCGTTCTTCTTATGCATTAATACTCGATGGAGTTGCAGTTGAAATTGATGTTTTTGAACGTTAATTAATAGCTTAAAAATGACAACAGATAACAACGAATTTCCCTCATACTTATCATATTAACGCTATCATAGATCAACTTCATTGTACATATGATATTTTTCAGTGTGTACAAATAATAAAAATAAAAACTTGTTATATTGTTTACCATACAAGTGTTCTCAAACTTTGTGTATCCAAAAAGATACAACGCCAAGTTAAGGGTTAAGTGATTAAAAAAATATATATAAATTTGTATGTGTGTGTATAATATGTCCATGTGTACATGTACGATTCGCACACATTCGGGGTTTTTTTTTTCCATAACAAATATATTCGACTATTATTATGACGACCTAGCCGATAGGTTTACGAGTATATCGAATAGCGTGGCGTGTGTTTGACCGTGGATGGTTTACCACGCGGCGGCGATAAATAAATCGATGCTTCGAGCAGTGAACGCGAACGCGCGCGCGTGTATTTTAAAATGTACACACTATCCGGTTCAAAGAGCAAAATTAATATTTCCTACGTTATTTTTCACTCGTAGTCGAACCGCGATGGCGCCGCCCGATCGCGTTCACCACGGTTACGCAACGTAATATTTTTCCCGTTTAATGTTTTAGCCGCGAACGCTGCACGCGTGCGCCCCTCGCTCTCTCGGACGTGCTGCGCACTGCGCTGGTGCTGTACTCGCGCGCGACCATTAACGAAAACGCTTAAATTCCATTCAACGATAGTAATTACGAACTGCCGTTTTCGCAATACGTGGTACTTCTGCGCGGCGGCGGATTGTCCGACGATGGCCGAATATGGACACGACAAGAGCGGCGGCGGCGGCGGACGACGAATAATAATTGTTACGAGTCGTTTTCTCCGCGTGCGCCGCGCGCTCTCCTCGCCGCGTCTCGACCCTATTCGGTTTTCTGCTCTTCACACGTGCGTCTTCTCTCTCCCGCAACGTTTTTCTCGTCGTCTTGTATTTCGATTTTTCGTTTTACCCCGCTGCTCCCTAGCCAAACGAGTTATCTGAGGATATAAACTGATATGCCCGACAAAGGAAAGAACGAGTGAGTGATAACTCGACGACTACGTGCCCGGTCATACTACTAGTTCACGTACTCGCTACAACTCTCTACTACGAGTATTTCTCGGAGAAAGAAAAGATGATGATGCGATTAAGGAATAATAAAATAAAAAAGTAGATTTCAAACACAATGCCAAATAATGAACGTGTCGCCGCCACTCTCCTCCATCTCATCAGCACCGAGTGGAGGAGAATATTGCGTGCGTGACCTTTTCGTCTGAAGGTCGGAATGCAGGCATCGATTGGAAATGCTAATACAGCCACCCTTCCTTCATCCCCCACCGTTAGGCGAACGGCTCGAGTGCAGCCGACAACGCGCATGTTTACCACGAACATTGTGGGTATAAAGGGTGTCGCGTGTCCCTCTCCTACACTACTACCACCGCGGACGGTAGGGAAAACTTTTTCTTCGTGTGAGTGTCCGTTTGTCTTTATTTATTGAATGAACATATCTCGCCTAAGGATAATCCATTTTTATACCAATGTAATATATTCATCTCGCGTTGTTTAGCACTCGTAGGCATGACCTACACGTGCGCATTGATTCCGACGTGAAATAAATTTCCAACACCCGCAGGGTTATAAATTCAAATCGATGTTTACGTCGATCGAAAAAAAATCATTTTTTTTTGTTCTTACGACGGTCGACGTTGAAGGACGAGATCGCGTTTATTGTTTTGGTTTTTGTTTATCCATTCGACTACGATGGTGATATGGATGGTGGGGTTATTCGTGTCTGGGAGGAAGAGTAACGTTGTTTATACTTTATGTGTATATATATTATGTACATGGAATAGTAATACCGTAGTAACGTTAATATATTCATGACATACAGGGACGAAGACGATGTTAATCGAACGGAAGGGAGAGACGGGTGGTGTTCTCGCGTGATCGGCCCGCGTCGTGTACACATACAAAAGGCATACGTTGCATGTGTTCGTCGTAAAAAAAAATAAACAAATAAAACGTAAGCGAAACAGGCTTGGCGGGGGGTCACTACTATTATTATTGTAAAATAATAAAACGTTTTGTTTTCGTCTCCGCTGCGCGTACATTCTACACGATGGCGTGACAGGGTAATAGAGATAATAGACTGGCTGTGGAGGCCTAGACTGTACAATAATATTTGTAAAATATAATATAATAAATATCACGAAAAGAAAATCCAAAAACGTCTGGTCGATTGACCCCAGTATATTATAACGAAAACCTGGCAGTCGTAAACGCAATCCATATGCAGGAGGCCCTCTAGAAAACGAATCGAAAACGTTTTATGATCATCCTTTACGTAGTTATGTTTCGTTGTCGACTAACTGTTCGTTTTTAACCTGATTTTCCTATGTATATGTTATTCCTCGTCGGGCAATATCCAAGTAGTTAAGGAAGCACGCGTTTTGGAGTCAGTTGGATTTCACGCGAACCAACATCTTGAAAAATTCCCATTTTTTTTGTCCATCAATAAGATATTATATTTAATCTTCGTTTTAAACAAAGGATGTACGATTATCGAAACTTGTTATAGAATTAAAATTCAATTAATAGTTCAAGTAAGTTGTTGATATAATTCTAAAAATGCTACCAGATCGATCGCAATAAATAAGAAGACCTTCATATTGATATTGATTCTATTTTCAAAATACTTATCTCGGTTACATAAATCGAATGGACCAAAAGTTTGATATTTTTACGTGTGTTTTTGCTATGTTGCACGCGTGAAAGAGGAAGACAGCAACATGCTCCGATACAGTACCCCTCCTCCTGCCTCTCAAAGTGTCTGTCCCGCTCGTGTCATCCCTGCGAGTGGCGCGTGCACGCGGGCGGCATACCGAAGCGCTCGGCGCGGCGCGGTTCCACGGTTTCGGTGCGGCGGCGCGGACTTTCTTCTTTACTTACCCCCGGCGGGACCGACCGAGGCCCGGCAACAGCGGGTTGCGCGCGCACGCGCTCCGTTCCGCTCGGCAAAAAACCTTATGAATCGCGCGGGGGCGTTCATTCATGCGCCCCGGACGGTTCCCGCGACGTCGACAGCGGTCGCTCAATGGCCGCGGCTGCTAACTTCCCCTGTGCGCCACCGCGTCTCCCGTGCCTCGGCCGAGGAGATGGGTGCATTGAACGCGGGTCGCGCCCGTGAATGCTTCTTTGATCGTTTTCCCCGGCGGGACCTGTGTCCCCGCGTACGGGATAACCGAACGCCACCACCGCCGAGTTCAGTTCTATTATTACCAACATTCTGACGTGCATCGTCCGAGCACGTGTTGACGTCGTTTCACGTAAATCGAATAACAAACATTCTTAGAACGTGAAATCGCACCACTACACCGACACGACTGTATTGTTCTATGCTCGTGTGCGCTTTAATTTTTCCCGTCTTCAATTCTCCCCGTACGCGATTCACCCGCCGGCACACACCGACGTACAGTCGACGTGAATCGGTGCGATATTGTTGTTTCTTTGCGTCGTGCGCTCAAGCACCACGTACGGTCCAACACGTGGTGTTTTGCGTTCCGCTCCGCCGCGCCGCTGAAATCAACGGGCCCAAATGAATAATAGTACACCGGCCGGTGATGCGTGGCCGCGGGTGACGGGACGATCGTCTGATTGTGCATCCGATTGTAGTTCGCGCCTCGTATGCGCGTGCGTGCATGCGTGTGAGCGAGTGTATTGTATTGATTTCCCTTTATTTTGTTCGGTTGGTCATTTCACTCGCCTTTGTATGGGGCTCAATAATTTCCAGTCGCACAAGGTTTTTTTTTCCCATACGCGTATTATGTTATTTTCAATTCGGTAGCCGTGATACTCGCGACGGATACGCGTTTCATGCGGTTTCTGTAAATAATATTATTACGATCAATAGGCTCCACCCAAATAAACGGACGCGTATGCAAATAATTTTTTATTAACGCACGAATACCGAACGAAAAAATAAAAACCAAGATAACCGCGGGTGTGTAGTTTCCGATTAATGTATAAAAGTAAAAAAAAAAATGATCCGATTAATAATATAACAAAAGTTAAGCGACGATAGGAGAAAACGATTCTGATTTCACACGTCATCTCTCTAACCTCGACAATGACGTTGTTTCTGCGTGATCGGTCATTTGCGTGTTGTTCGTCCGTCATTCATAAAAAACATGTGTGTCATGTGTCTTATTTTCCGTTCTATACCCCTTTCTTATTAATTGGTTTTTATTTTTAGCTTTTGTAAAATTTTAAACTTTAGTTACATCAAACAATTGTCGATAAACTATAATAACGCATTGGCGCGTGCAGTTCTCATTACCTAATTTTTTTATCGTTGAAATGAACTTAACGAATGCACGCACTTGACGAACGAATACTATTTTAATATGAATGTTTGAAAGTGTTTATCACAGTCGATAGATAAAATAAATGTATAATTTACTCGAATGTTTGGTAAAATTTTTATGAACTATTGAAGTATAAATGTATGGTTGTTTTTCACAATGTTATATTTCAGCTTTTGTTTCATCAACTAAAACCGGAATAGTAATTTTATTAGTATTAATTTATTTTCTCGAAAACTTTCGATTTTCGTTCCATTTGCATAGCGAGTTATTGAAGTCAAGGCAACCAGTTAGAATACTGTGTACAGTGTTGAATTTAGCAGAATTGCAGGAAGTGCTACGTACAGGGACCTCAAGTTCTAAAATTGAAAATTGTTCTGTTATTTTATTTGCTCTTTTTAATTTGACCTATCATTAATGAACGTAAATTAATTTTTTTTCTAGTTTTTTATACACCAGCATCTAATAAATAAATATACAATTGTTATATCGTGCAAATGTTTTGGGTTCCAATCTGTGTTTGCACCCCGACCTACTGAGACACTTGTTGTATATACATAGTTTTCTTTTATACTTCAAGAATAATTTACATTAATCACATTTGTCAACCGTCTTGAAATGTAAATAGTATGTTTTTCTTAATAAATAAATCGTACTCAAAACAACTAGACATCTGAATTTCTATAGATTGCATTGGATTTATAAGTCTTCTAATAATAAATGTACAATGATGTACACGTTAAAATGTATTATTGTTATTGAGTACGATAAAATGCATTAGCACTCGTCGTTTGAAGTGGTTTTATTTCGTCAATTTTGATTACGAAAATAACAATATTTATTGTTATCACCTTAACAGTCGGTATGAATGGGTGCGTTTCAAAACTCAATATAAGCGAATACAACATTCATAATAATCCTATTTAACCGTGAAATCATGAATTACGACCATTCCCGCCGTATAGTGCGGTGTGTGTTTACGTTGTGCATATTAATTATTGCGAGCGCTAAACTGCGGTTGAAGTACCGCACGGCACATTTCATCGTACGATAAAAAAAAAATGTATTAACATCGTTTGTCATTGTAGATAAAAAAAAAAAAAAAAATCGCTCGCGTTTACAATATACTCTCTCATTATTCATCGTTGTTATTATTACTATTGCGATCCGGAGCGGCGCGTGGGCGTCGGGTGTGTGTGCGTGTCCGTGTGTATGATCGCGCGTGTGTGCGCTTGTGTGTAGTGTTTATCCGGGCGAGGCCGTATCCGAATCACTGCGCTGTCGCATGCGTCGTTCCCGTTTCCCAGACAATAACAATATGCTGTACACGGAATAAATACGTCGACGACAACGCGTTCGTATTTATAATATTTATAATATGTGCTGGTCAGTGTGTGCGCGAGTGCGTGCGTGAGTGTGTGTGTGTACGCCTGTGTTTGTGTGCGCGCGAGCCATAGTCGCGTGTAATGTACTCGTATTGTGTGTATACAACGCGTAGTACAGTCGAACGCGCGCGCGCGCGCGAACATCATCGGGCGGCGGCAGCGGTGGAAGTATTTCGTCCTTGAGGCATGGCAGGGTCATTACTATGTAGGCTAACGTAGTCGTTGTAGTAGGCTCATATCGGTTTCCGCGCCGCGCCTCGCCGTCCCTCTCACCTGCCTGCCCGTTCCACTCGTCGTCTCCGCGCCACGACCAATTGATTGGCCACTTCTCCGCGTGCCGCTCGCACATAATCTCCACCTCGTCCTGTTCTTCCTCTCGTCTTTGTAGTAGGATAAAAAAATAAAATCATATAATGTGTACGTACGTACACAATGTACTCGCGCGCGCGCACACACACACACACACACACGTCTGTATATAATAGAATAATGCTATTCTCCGTGTATACTCGTCTTCAGCCCTCTCCTTACCATCACCGACAACCTTCTCCTCTCTCTCTCTCTCTCTCTCTCTCGAGCGCGCGCGCGCATCGAGTTTGTTGACCTGTTGCTCTCCCGACCACTGACCGATGTGATGGTAACTGCCGCCGTTTTACGTTATTATATTGAGCGTGTGTTTGTGAGTTAGATTATTGCCAAAAAAATAATAATGATGATGATGATGATAAATAAGATAAATACGAATCCTATTCGGAGAGTTGGCCTTGTTAGAGGACGAAGAAACGATCGTATATATGTATATATATGCATGCGACGTATTAATAACACGCATACACACACACACACACATGCTGGCCGCGTTCGCCCGTATTTCTTTCTTTATAATTTACATAATCGTTTTTCTTCTTCGTCTGGAGGCGGCGGTGAACCTCTCGACGAAATTCCTCGATCCCAGTGGCGTGCCTATACGTTTCTTATACATTTTGAGAGGAGGAGCGAAGAGATATTTCTACGAACAAAAATCATTTCTTCTGCCACTACCGCTATACTATTCACTCACCCTTTACCGTAATGATGTACAAATACCGAGAGAGAAAAGAGGAACGATGGCAACAACGCTTGTACATTAAATTTTATCACGATGACTCAACGCCATAAATGTGATATTGAAATTGAAATCAGTAAAATAATTATGCGGAGATGAATATTTTTTCCTTTCGACCAAATACACGGTAATTTATCCGTTAGCCCCTTCCACAACACCCTGTAAACAATTATGAGTCACTGGTGATTATTGTCCTTGCCAGCACTTTCATGGCGTATGCATCGTGTTGTATGAATCGCGAATGGCTACAATATGTTGATGGCGAAATTTGATTAGCACGAGGTGGTTAGTGCATCGATCTTTAAAGTCGCGATTTCGTTGAAACACTCGTCCCGTCCAATGACGACAGATTGCAATGGGCTTCATGCGCTCACGAGGAGGCGCTTCCAGCCGCGCGTAGTTGTTCCAGACGTTATTGTGATAATCCTCTCTTTACTCCGCTGCCTCACGATGGCGTGTTGCGCATCACATTATAAATAGACGTGGGAGTGGTTGTCGCTTCATTGTTCCCGCCACACACATAATATTATATTATATACAGACATGTTATTATTGTTGTCATTATTACTATTACGTTGATACTCGTATAAGCACATACACCCAATACGCATATTTCTGAACGCCCAACAAACACCGCATTGAAAATGCATTTGATTCAACTTTTCGCGTAGAGTAATCGAGAAATATTAAAACCAACAACGACGAACGTCGGTAAAAAATTATGGAACTGATTAAATGAAATTGGAGGAATCGGTTCAAGTTTCGGTTTTATAAATGTAAATAATATTTTATGTAAAGTTAGGACTTAAATACTTTTTAAAAGCATACAAAACGCTTTTATACCATAATAATTCCAAAGAACACATATTAAAAAAAAAAATGAAATGCATTTTTTTTTTTTTTTTTTATTGATAACAATTTTGGTATTAAGCAATAAAATGTTATAAAATTGATTAGAAAAATAAATATTGATTAGGTTTTAACATTACTATTGACCGATAATATAATACGACTATACGTGTTCTTACTCTGATAATTCGTTATATTTATACAAAGTCACGTAAGCGTGTAAATATCTTAAAACACAATTTTAAATCTCATTATCGGATCAAAAATAATACTAAAATATTACGTACTGAAAAAAAAAAGAATTCTCGAAAATTCTCCGACACGCGAAACGTATTCGTATTGTCATTCAAGAGTAGACGGAACGAGTATAAACGTGCATCGCGCAGAAAGCTTTGGGAAACTGTGCAAAACAAATGCCAACCTTGACTATGAACGAGTATACCCTTACAGTTTTGATGTGAATTTACAACGCGTCGTTAGGCGGTGTCCGCGCGATCCCTCGCCCCCCGTTCTTTTAACTCACAAGCTTAATGCCGGGTTCACACTATTGCAATTTCATGTATGCTTTTTCCCGCTTGCTTATTTTTACTCGTGCAAGAACAAAATTGAACAAATGTGAACGTTGATAATATGCATGCAAGTACTTGCATCCAGTCCGGCATGTCGGACAGTAATTGAATGCAATTAGGTAATTGTATGCCAGTTTATTCTCGAACACGAATATTGAACCACGTGGATAATGTGATTGTGTTATAAATTTTTGAATTTTGTTTAAAGTACATTTTTTAAATAATTTAAAACATAAACTATTTGATGCGCCAACATTATTTCTTCTACTAATCCATTGTCGAACCCATAATCTTTTTTTTTTAAAGCTTCTTGCTTCTTTTTTAAGATTTCTTTACGAAGCATATCGCAAACAATAAGTACTCCTTTTTTTGTTGGATCCATTTAAAAAATATTTTAAAATTAAAAAAAAAAAAACAGCACTTCTACTCGCGATCAGATCACTTTTGTAACCAAACAATAATTAAATACATACAAGACTACACATATACAAGCATATATGTGAACATGCACTTGCGTATTACTATGCGTATTCTTGCATGATATATACTGCAAGCAAGTCTACAATGCCAGAAATTGCAATAGTGTGAACCCGGCATAATTGTAAAATATTTTCGACATTAAAACGTTTTCCTTATTTGTTTTGCGCAGATCGGCGCGGCGGACAGCAAGAACACTGCTCAGGCATCGCCGACGGCGGCCTGCAAGTCGCACCAAGTGGAAATGGAGAGCGGCGCCGAACACCCATACTTCGTGTTCGGCCGGGGCTGGGCGTCGTGGAGCCCGGCCAAGACGTTGGCCAGATACGGGCTGACTTGCCAACGGTTGCAGGTGGGCGACGTGTGCGTATCACTGACGATGAAACGCTCGGCAGCCCCGGCCGCTGCGGTTGACCCGACGACTCACGGAAAGCGACGGCAACCGTCCTCAGTCACCGTTCACCAGAAACAACTCAACAACGTCAACAACCTGCACAAGCAGCAGCAGCCACAGCAACACAATCATCATCATTCGGCGGTCGTGCAGAGTGCTCAACGCCACCAGCAACAACAGCAGCAGCAGCAGCAACTGACGGTGGACGACGACAAGAACGGAAGAAACAAGAGACGGTGGTCCGCGCCGGACCCGGAACCGAATATTTGAAGAAAAAATAAATCTCTGTGCCTATGTTTTATTATTATTATTTTTTCGTGTCCCGGACTTTCTCGGTTTTGATCGACGCGTTTATGCGACTATGTTTAAAACTATGTATTTGTGTGTGTGTGTGTGTGTGTGTGTGTATATACCCCATTGACGTAATGTATTTACGTGCGAGATTTTCGCGGGATAAAAAACTATGTCAAAAAAAATCCTCTAGTCCATCGGCGACGACACATTATTATATTAGTAAATTTCGTTTTGTCTTTTGAACTCTTTATTTTTTTCGTTTATTCCTTGGTGCCCGAATCAAATTAATTCCAATGTTGTTTTCTTAGACATTTTTTCGAAGTAGAATATGTTCTTACGACTATTCGCTGACATCGTAGTTTTTTTTTTTTTTTAGTTTTTTCTTAACGTCATCCATACTACGACTGAAAACTCTTGGAATGTTAAGAAATAGTTTTTGTTGTATTTTTTTAAAATTCTATCGTTGTACTACACTACACGCAGTGTTCAACCCCTGATTTTGGACTAGATGGTCGGGTCATAGACACTACAAAATCAAAAACAAAACGAAATTATAAACTGAAGGATTCACTTGTTTTTCCCAATATGATAAATATGTTAAAATGTAATTGTTATGTTTAAAAATAAAAAATACCTATTTTTATCGTCGTTATTTTGTTGAAAATTCAACCATAAATTTAGATACATGTTATACATTCACTATTAAAACTTAAAAGTCTAAAAATGTATTTTTTTTTTAATTTTTTATTTTAATTTTTTCGGAAAAACAATGTAAAAACTAAACATCATAAACCTATTTTCGTGTTTTATCTATATGTAAACCCTTTAATTTTAATAGGCTTAAAATGTAATTGCCATACATTATGTGTTATTATTATGTATAAGTTGCAGTATTTCAAAAACTCTAAATTTATTTCTGGATAGAATGATCTCATTGCGCGTAAATGAACAAATTTTTTTTATTTATCCATTTTCTTTTTCAAAATTAAAATTTTTTTACGCATGTGATATTTTAAAAATGAGATGGAAATGACTTTGAATTTATAATAAAAATATAATATGTATTATAAAATAACTAAAAATAACTATACGAAAATTTGACTCTCAACTATAGTTAAAAATAATAATATATATTTTTTACTATGATAATTTTCTTTTAACTATTAATTATATAGGTACCTATAACTATTTTTGTTAAAAATCTGATAAGTTGAAGAGACTGACAAGTACATGATAATCGCGGTTGAATTCAACCACTTATTATAATTTTTTTTTCTCTCAGGTCAAAAGACTGTAGAAGTGAAATTCTTTTTACCTCTCAACAATATGATGTTTATTTATTTTTAGCCCATGCTTTTTCATGCACATATCTTTATTTTGCCTATTGTATAAATTATATTTAAACATATTTTGATGTATGATGAAAAAAAAAATTAGTCGATTTGTATTTATTTTATTGTATAAAGTGATACGAAAATGGCAATAATACTTTGAGTTAACCAGAATTTTTTTTTTTTTTTATTGCATATATTTTTTTATGTTTTTGACTATTCGGTATTTTATATAATATCAAGTTAGTTACAATATTTATTATATTTAAAAAAATGTGAACTTTGATTGTATTCTGTTAAAATAATAATAATATTTTGTTGAGTCTACATGTACAAATTTTATGTTATTTTTTTTACACATATTTATTCCTGATTTTATATTATTTATATTATATAAATAATACATTATTTGCTAAAATAATACAAATCATATTCGATGGCTTAAATGTGAAAAAATTATTACACAATAATATATAATAGAACAGCGTTTCCTAACTTATTTTATCCACGGAACCTTTGCAGGAACGTAATCATTTTTGCGGAACCCTTTTTTCTAAAATAAAATTCAACGAATACCAGTTATTAAATATCTCGGACGATGGCTGTATCAATTATTCTAACATAATTATCTAACAAATATTTTACGATAGGATAAAGTAACGACGAGGATCAGTTCTCGTTCATAGTTCGAGACCTTGTTCAAATTTAAAATTGTATTTAGTTTTTCCCAAATTCCTCACACGGAACCCCTATCGCCAGCTCACGGAACATGTGGGTTCCGCGGAACACCAGTTGGGAAACATTGTAATAGAATAATTAAACATTCATATTTAATACAGTTGAAATATCTACTTATTATTTCATTGGTGACTATACAATTTTGAAGCTTCAGCACTTCCTGATATTATTTGTGGGGCTTTTCAAATACTGCAAATCTATCTTTGCATTTTAAGTGATAGTTATAATTTAATAGCAACATATAAATCAGATGTATACTTATTACATAATATTTTGTTGAAGTATTGTAAAAAAAAAAATATGTTGAATTTTTATCATCTATAGAAACTAAATCATTTTTTAAAAGAATGTTATCTAGAATCTTATTGTATATTATTATATTAAGTTAGATAGGTACATGTATGTTTTATAAAATATTCAATAACTATAATATCTGCCTTGAATAATAAAATTAACTGATGATAAAAATTTATAATTCACAAAACAAATATTTATATGAAAGATGAATGCCAATTGCCAGTATGCTACGATTAATCATTTATTAATGTTTTTTTTTATTATTTTTGATAAGAATGATCAGTCTTAAATAAATCACTCATTCAATATTATTTAATAATTGAGAGTGTGTTAATTTGTGTATATTCGTCATATAAGTATTATTTATTGACTATCTTTCAAAAACTTAATTTAATTATGAAATTTCTGTATATTAAAAGTCAGCAATAGAATAACTGCTTATTAAAGTTGATAAATATGTGCCTATAGTAGTGTTTTACCCTTTATAATTTTTTTTTTATTTACCAAAGTTTAAATATAGTTTAAATAATCTGATATGTACATACTTAAACAATGTCAATTGTGCACTAGATATCAATGAAACATAAATTCTAAAAAAATGTTTAAATATTAAATTGTCAACTCTGATATACAATGAACTGTGTGATAGGACGTGTTTTTACAATTAATATACATAATTATTATTAGATATTTAGATAAAAAGAAAAAAAAAAGCTTGTTTAAAATACAAAATTAAATATTAATTGTTCAGAAAAATTAAGTAAGAAGACAACACTAATAACATGTTTGCTGAAATTACAATTTTTTCTTGGTTTACCTACATTTTCAATGACACAACATATGAGTAAACTGGTAAAGTCAAATTATTGTAAAAACTAATTTCCAATTATTTGCAATTAATTTGCAAAATATAAGTAAGCATAGGTTTCCAGTTCATCTATCAATATGATGAGGCTAACTTCATGAACGTGTAGATACAAAGTATAAACTTTTTCTTTTATTGTTTTTTTTTTCAATATTATGTAAATAAATTTTCACAGAAATCTCGGTAAATAATAATATTTATTTTAACTTAAAGATACATTAATAATATTTTAAAAAAATAACTTAGCTTATAGAATTATTTTTAATTTTATGAAATTATTAGCAATGCAATGATTTTAATTATCTTATGGGTGAGAAGGAAGAAGTGTATATTGGATTGTCTAAGACCATATACATTTTTGGGTAGGAGGGCCCATTTTATATTTGACTTTATAACCCCCAAATGTCTAGTTTCACCACTGTATCTTTACCCATATATTTTTTATTTAAGTTATGATAGAATTTATTATTAATTTGATAATTAGTATTTTCTTTAATAAGTTTAAGTAAGTATACGAAATAATTTCAAAATGTTTAAAAATGATTCACAATAAGTATTTACATCATTATTTATTGAACTAAAGGAATTAACAGCAGATATTACAGACCGTTCTTACACCAATCACTATAAGAAAATATGTCAAATATATTTAGGTTGTCTAGAGTAGTTAAAAAATGAAAACAATTATCACACAAAATCTTTTAAATTTTATAATAATAAATTTAAGGAAAAAACTCAATTAATTAAATATTTCTCTTTAGTAATAAAAGATGTTTATTAAAAAAACATAACATTTATAATTTTAAAAACATATATCAGTCTTTTTTTGTTTTAGTTACAGTTTAATTCAGAATATTATAATTAATTATAGTTGATTTTTAAAATTTTAAATTACGAAAAAAGCAATAATTTAGATTTCTTACAAATTACAGTAAGCTTTATAATATTTATTGTTACTACTTACTATATGTAAGAATTCAAAACTAGGTATAACTTATTGTTTATTCCTAAATCATTACATATTATTTTAAAAGTAATTAAATATTAATATCTTAGGTGCTTATATATTTTTTATAGTGTAAAATAATGAAATTACTCGAAAAATAATTATGAAATGAAGAATCGCATTAATATGAAAATACAATAAATAAATACTGACTTAGCTATTTGGTAATATCTTTTATAAAATAATTATTTTTTACCAACAAAGTACACATTTGATTTTTAATTTATTTAAAAGTGTTATGTATCTAACACCTAAAAATAATTTAACTATTGTTGAATCGTTAAAAATTATAATTCGTAATTGATAACCAAAAATATGTATTTTAATTATTGTAATTGTAATTATTTCATATTATTATTTCGTTTAGTCCCGGATATTATATATCTGTAGAATCTACAGTGTAGATAAAATAAAGATACAATTTTATGTCGCTTATAATTTAAAAAAAAATGTATGCAATTAATTTTTTTATTTTATTAGTTCGTGTTGGATAGTTCTTAAATATTATGCATTTTTAATTTTAACGATAGATTTGGAGTTTTTCGTTTTTTTAAGACCAGAAGATATTTTATAAGATTATAAGTTAATTATCGAACGTCACAACACAGCGGTTGTCCATAATGGCTAATTCAATTACATTGTTACATAACCAAAGTAATTGGTAGTAAATTAAAAGTATCTCTATACATCAATCACTAATAATATGGTGTATTGATAAAACAAAAATGTGTTTTACAAGACATTTAAAAGGTAACTTTACAATAATATATATATTATTCAAACAACGTAAATAATAGGTAGAATGTCATTCTATGATAATCAAATGGTATTGTATATATTAGATTTAGGGATAACTAGAGCACGGATGAAAATGACTAGGGCTAGGATAGTATAGGATTTTGCATTTTTTTTTAGGATTTACAGGACATAGCTTTTCAAACACAAAATGTGATTTGATCATATACGAGTCCAAATATATAGTTTTTATTTTGCTTTTTTTTGCATTTTTTTGTACTTTTATGGATTTAGGGTCATTTTGTAGCATTTTTAGGTTATTTTTTCAATTTTACGGGCATTTTTTATACTTTTTTGAAATCTAGGTAATATTTTTATACATTTGTTTTTGAAAACTTGAAGGAGCTACTGATTGTCCAATGCAACAATCCAATTAAACGAAATTTTCAGAATAAAAAAATATACGTATATATTTTTTATTTTACAGTATTTTTTGTTGATTTTTCAGAAAATTTCAAGCTGGCCATTGCATGATAAGTCCAAACTTCAAACTTTATTAATTTATTATTCATATCAAGAAAATCCTAAATTATAATTTTTTTTGCTATTTTTTTATAACATTATAATTTAAATAATTTTGTACCCAAATATTAATTAATAAATAATAATTTATAATTAATAATTATAAATAATAATGCATTTTTATAAAAATTTTTATCTTTTGGGCATTTTTAAGGTCATTTTTAGGTTATTTTAAGGTAATTTTTTTAGGTAATTTTAAGGTTATTTTAATGTAATTTTTTTAGGTTTTTTGGGTCATTAAAATCCTAGCCCTATTAATGACCAAAAATGCATTTAAATATGTCAAAATATGCAACTATATGCTCTTAAATATATTAGAATCATCTATTTTTTCAAGAAAAATTTACAAAAAAATAGCTTAATAAAATATTAAACAAAACAGGAACACATTTGGATGTTAAAAAAAAAGTTTTCAGCTATCGCCTTATTTATTTATGAATTTATATATCATCATAAATAAAGTTATCTCGATCGCGTACAAAATTATGTAAGATTTAACAACATTTAACAATATCTACTGCAAAGTCGACTTTGACATCGATGGGTCTATAAAGTATACGCCACTTATTAGGCAGGATGTCAAACGTACATTATACATATCGTCTAAAACAGGGGTCGGCAACTGGTAGACCGGATCCGGACCGCGAAAAGCAAAACTTTGGACCCTGTCAACACATTATACTTGATTACGTTATAATTTATTTACTGTTAAAGCGTATACTAGATTTTATTATACTTAAGTGAGATTTTTTCACTGGATCTCATCAATTTAATATTTTAATTTTTAGGACTTCAATAGAAATTACTTATCCTCCCCTGGTCAAGCACGTGTAAGACGATGGTTGAAAGCCTTTTTTAACAGGCAAATGAGTTTCTAAAAATTTTAAAATCTGAGTCTTTCTCAAAAGAGCCTATGGCAACGTAAATAAATGTGTGATTTGTATCGCCAATGGCAAGTAATCCTATAGAAAAATATGTTTGTAATTCATGTACAAAGATCTACTTCGTTTTGGTTTCATTACGCGAATGTGTTTTCCGTCGATTGCTCCTACACAATTAGGAAAATTTGTTCAGGTTTTAAATTCTTCTGTAATTGTTATCCATGTATTTTTTATCAGAAACGGGAATACATTTTTCTTTCTAGATGCACCAAATACTTTTTCATACTGTTTTAGCTATTTCATTAGCAGTACTTTTCCCATTCCTAAAATTGTTTGATTTTTTATTTTTTTTATTTAGGGAAAGATATAATGGCAAAGTAGAGAACAATTCGCGATTATTATGCATGAAACTTAAAAAAATCGGAGAAAACCCAAAATCTAGTTCAAGTGCCAAAAAAATTATATTATACATTTATGCAGAGCAATTATCATTCTTAGAAAAAACCAAAAAATTACGAAACACTGAATCTAGTTTTGATCATGTAGCCACAGCTGAAGAAGAAATTAATAATACTGATAAAAATGAGCAAGCTAAAGACGATGATGGGTCTTCTCCACCTACGTCTAGTGCAACAGAAAAGCAAAAATGAAATTCAAGAAACTAGTCTCTGTACGCGCATTAATTGATGTTATGGAAACTCACAAAGCGTCCAAGAAACCATTCGAAAATGATGATTTGGCATTTTTTTATTCCTTACTTCCGTCAGTTCAATCTTTAAATATGGAACAAATATTCATGTTTAGAATGAAAACAATGCAGCTCTTGCAAATTTACTAAATGATGAAACAACGAATCAATCCATGCAGAGTCCTTCAACCGTGAGTGTATCCACACATAATATATTGTATCGTCCGATTCATATGTTTCTGATCGTAATAATATGCAATCACCATCTACATTATCAGTCGGATCATATTACTCTCAGTGTTCAGTAGAAGGTAATAATGTATCGAATGATAGTGGAACTTTGAAAGGAGGTTATCATTATCAAAATCTACTGTGATTTTATTGTTTTAATTTAAAAAAGTTAAAAAATAAGTAAAAATTATTTTAACGAGTTGTTACGGTTTGATTCTATATAATAATAAAGTTTTATGATTTGTTTACGTAATTTTAATTAAATTAATTCACAGTATTAATTTATTTTTATTGAGACACGTTTGTTACCATAATTTTAAGTATTTAAATGGTATTAATATATAAAAATTACGGTCGTAATGTTTAACGGTCGTGTGAACTGATAAATACATGCGTCAAAATATACGCACGTTGTAACGCGCATACAATGTACGGTCGTGTGGCCCCCAGCCTTATCCAATAACGTACGGGAGGAGTACCTGCGACCGACACTATAGCAACTGCACGCAATATCTGCTGCAATCGACTGTAACAGCCAAACCGGACCTTAAATAAGTATAAATATCACTACATGCGATATACATTTATATACTTTTACATCGTAAAAGATTTTGGAAGGTTTTCATTTTCTTGTTCTTTTACAACTCAATCCTCACCTTGCAAAATATGACATAACGTCTATAACTATTTTTTTTCCATATCAATATACAATTAATCAAATTAATTTTCAAATTAATGTTTTGAATGAAATTTTTACGTCTCATTGTCGTTTTATAATTATCCGCTATCATCCATGTATATTACGATATTTTTACCATTTAATTGTCATTTTTTATTTGTTTAACATTTATAGCATAAATATTTCGCTTTTCTATGTGATCTTGTTACTTTTTGTATTTAAAGACTTTACTATTATTAAGAAACTGTAATGCAATAATTAATTAAAACATTAAAAATGTAGTTTTAATAATATATTTTTTATTTTTATTTTTTATTTATTTATTGAAATAATATACTTACCTTGCATATTCTTTAGCGTGCTGTTCTTCATAAATCTCATATGTGGGCTTAGGCCACATCATGACATATAGGAGTTGGTAGTTGCATTTGGTAGTTGCATTTGATTCGCCACGCATAAAAAAAATTCCAAATTATACTTGGAGACATTATAGTAAAAATCTATATTAACTAGTTTGAAGTGATGTAAAAGAAATACTATTCGTGGAATATGTCTCCATTTAATGCTTTAAGATAATTTTACATATTGTTAGAAGATATTGTATTGTAGTAGAAATTTAATTTATACTCAGAAAATCTTATTCAATAATCATTCAAGGGTTATGCAGTTAGTATAAGGTAATTGGGTGTTCAGTTATGATATCACTGCAAGTCATAGAAGTCATACAAGAGGTATAAAGTAAACTCTTCAATTTAATTAATTGTTATTTTGATAATTAATAATAAATTATAAGAACTGTTAAAATTATAATAGGTTAATTGAAATTTATAAAATATAATATTAATTTGTTTTTACAATAAAATAATTTATTTTACTGAAAATTAAAAATAATTATATTATAAAATAAGTTTTATAAAAAACAAATCCAAAATCTGGTTAATCCGGATAATTCAGATATTCGGATTTCATGCCCATCCCTAGTTACATTATATCTAAATGCTCCAGAGTTTATCCGACTTTAGAGAAGGCCTATCTTGTTATCACAAAAAGGTCGTTGTTTATGTATTATTTTATTCAAGATCGCGAAGCTGAAAAAATGATAAAACAGTACAGTTGATAAAGAAATACAGAAAATAAATATATCTATATAATTAAACTATTTGATTTTTTTTTATTCTCATATTCGTATAATTTATTGAAATTAATTATGCGATTTATACTATTGCTGGCGTACAGTCCACCGTTTGAGTCTTCCGACAAATGGTTTATTTACTATCGTATATTTTATGACTGTTATGTTATAAAATATGTGTACTTTTGTTAATGTATTATGTATGGTATTTATTGATTTTTGTGATATTAATTATATTTATAATTTGCTAATTGTAAATATATTTAATGATTTCATGATTCGCTCAACCGCGGTTTGTATTAATTCTATTGCTTTAGTCATCCCGGAACCTAGGAACCAGACAAATGCGATTTATATGATGATTTAACCAGTTGGCCGTGGAGCTAATTGATTATAATCAATTTATTTTCAAATGCAAAATATTGTTATCGCACAACTTTTATAATATAGAATTAAATCTATAATAACCACCTAAATCGAAAATTAATATAATCCCGTATATGTGTAAGTATAGTAAATAACAGCTCCCTTCTAGGTCACGACCCCCCCCCCAATTATATATAACATATTTTTATATAGTTTAAATATACTAATGTTCATAGTTGAAAAAAAAAAATTTCATGTTTGCAAAAAACCTATTAATATTTTACGCAACATGATCTATTCCTTGCAATAATTTATCTAGGGCCATGTACTTTACACAGTTATTAATGGTATTAATATTTAATAGATAAACATGAGCAAAAACAATGCATTAACAATTGTAAAGAACTTGTATGTAGAATATAATTGAGCTATCGATTAAATCAAGAAAAAAAATGTTTAAAAGATAAATCAAGTAATAAACATATATTAAATACCATTATACTAAATAATATATGTGCTGGAATTTGTACAAGATAAAAACATAGGTTCACATTTTGATCAAGAAATTATTATTATATTTCACATTTTCGGAAAAATGTTAAAGCTAGAACTCACCAAATATAGCAAATCACATTGTTATTTATTATTTTATTTTATTTGTGTTGAACTTGTATTTTTATTAACAATAATATTAATTAATTATATAATTAAAATATACACTTTGGATAGTAATATTTGCTTATAAGAAAAAACTCTTCCTGAAGAAAAATAGTCGAAGACTAGACGAAAGCATTCATCGAAATATTTCTCCATCGCTGTTCTATAAACAAAATTTAAACTCAAATTTATAATTTTGGTCATTCTTAATCAAATCAATTTTGTTTTACAAAACTAAATATATACCAACAAAACGTATGTAGTTATTAAGAAATCTAATACATTGCCTACATGTTGAAGTACAATTTCTAATTATGTTCTGTCCTTGATTTTCATAAATTAGGCTCTGCATTGGTATATATTTTTTTTTATGTTACATCATAAATTGTATAACAAAAAATCATAGAACACTAACTATTCCAGGAAAAATTAACATAAAAAATATCGTATGGTATATGTACGAATGTATAGTATACCATTAATTCGAATCGTCCAGTTGGATCATATCAGACGACGATAACCAACTGTACTCGAAAATCAATATCAAGGCTAAATTGAAGAATTTAATCACATGCAGTGCATACATACTTCGTGCGCCTTCAAGGTGAACATACATATATATCCAATGGATTTATATTGTGTCAGTGGAATTGAAAACAACGCGTAAAAAAACTGGTCTACGTGTGGCGTGGTATACCAGAATATATATAAAAATAAATTGACTGCCGACTCGGTTAGTTACTCGTCAAAGGTGTCTTGTGGAAGACACGTAGTCGCAGGGAAACTCGTGTGTTTATTTTATTATAAATCAATTAAAAACTTAAACTTTTCTATAACATCATGACAACCAAGACAATCTCAATGAATGTTTCCATGAGTGTCTACGATAGAGTAATTCAATTGGGTGCAACATTATTAGACTTTCATAAATATTTGAATGTGAAGGCATTTTGTTCCGCATTCATAGAGACATTGGTAGCTTGTGCTAGTAGTTGTTTTCCACCAATTGACATGAACGAACACATCGACGACGAAAACATCTCACCCGACAAAAAAAAAGGTAAACTTATTTACATTATTCAAGATTGGACATTAACGAGTTAAAAAGCTGAAGTTAAGTTCCATCACGAGTTACTTTAAAGTAACTTCTTATTTGACAAATTTATTTATTTTTTAGTCCTGTTAAGTTATTTTTTTTCTTAAAATAAAACCCATAGATTCAAAATAACATTTTGTGTAGGAAAAATAATAATAATTAATAATCTGAAATATCAAATATTATTTATAATGTTATTTTATTGAGAGTTAATCGATTCCGCCAAACATCTGTATATATTGATTGCGCCGAATATTTTTATATATCGATTCCGCCAAAGATTTATATATATATATATATATATATATATATATATATATATTATAATATTAAAACATTTTCAGATTTTGTAAATACATCATATTGTTTCCAACAGACGTCCATTTTCGGCGATCCCAACAAATTGTATTTTTAGCTCAGCTGTGAATTTTTATTGATTATTTTAATGTAAGATTGGTATATTATCATTGGTATAATATTACAAGTTGTATTAAATCCATTAGGTCATTAGGTTTTTATGTTCAGGTTTTTCGTGTTCAATACAACAAATTATAGTATACTATATAGATTTACTCATCATAATCCTACATTAGTAACGTCTTTAATATTATAGTCATGTAATCGTTTTTGTGTTTTATTTTGTGGAGTTGTGGTGCCTACAGGTACGTTAAAATTAATTTAAATTTTTATTTAATTAAAATGAACTTTGAAGTCGTTTGTAGTGAACGCAAAAATAAATTTATTTATTCTATACAATTTATGTTTTTTTCTTACTTAGTATTAGTGCTCTTGATACCCGGGTACCCGGGTAACCGGGTTTTACGGGTATTACCCGATTTACAAAATTTCGGGTACCCGTTATGGATTGGGTACCCGTTATGATTTGTATACTCATTACTAGAGCTGGGATTTGTATGTAAATACATATT
This sequence comes from Sipha maydis, assembly GCA_034509805.1. Classification (NCBI taxonomy): domain Eukaryota; kingdom Metazoa; phylum Arthropoda; class Insecta; order Hemiptera; family Aphididae; genus Sipha; species Sipha maydis. Next base: position 152,576 of record JASXSY010001441.1, on the reverse strand, counting down.
TTTTTTTAAAACATGATAAATTAATTAACTATTGTAAATGATAAATTCGTTTCACATGATTTACAATAAATTAAGAAATATTTAATTTTACGTATTTTTACATATTCCGTAAATTTTGACAACAATTCCAATATGTATTTATAATTCGATAATACAAAAAGTATTTTGTAGTAAAAGTGTATATAAGAATATGAAAGTATTAACATTGATTATAAATACTATAGTATTTATAATCAATGGTATTAATAACTAGACTTTAGTTTATCTTATCTATTTCTGTTCGATAACCATAGCTTAATGATCTTAGATATGTTAAGGAATGTATATCTTAGATTATATTTTTATAGATAATTTTTATATTTCCTTAGATATTTTTTATTCGAATAATTGTGTAATGTATAATTTAATACTGATTACCTCTTAGGAGTTAAGACTTAGCTAAACCGTTTACGTATATCAAAAACCATCGGGTACCCGAAAATTTTGGGTAATGCGTACCCACTACCCGAAAACATTGACTACCCACAAAATCGGGTATTACTCGGATAAACGGGTACCCGGGTATTACCCACATCAAATCAAGAGCACTACTTAGTACTTTCGTGGGCTGCATGTTACTTGCGTCCCAAAAAAAGATATATTTTTCAGGTAGTAAATGTGACCGGTAAATGGCGTCCCGTTTTGGGGATGCAAATCAGCCATTTAATTATTATCGATATTATCTTCTAAAATCATTAAAAACGATAGTATCGTGTCACTAAAATTGATAGTTCATAAATTGTACTGTATACATGTATACAGTGTATAATATGTGTGAGTGCGTGCGTTAGTTACTTACAAGTTACAATGTAGATACAATTTATCTATGATAGGTACATTATGATAGTATATTATATTAATAACTTATGTGGGTATTATTTTATGTGAAGAAGGTATGGGAACATATATACATAATACATCTTGTTGGTTATAGATTCGATAAGTTATAGGCATATAGCAATTACGTCGATAATCTTTTGTATTTTACTCGCATTATATTTTTACATTTTACTTTTATTCAGTACGATTCGGTCGATTTGTCTTATTAGACATGTAAAACATGCATTTTTATATTATTATTATTGCAATTGAATTGAACTGATAATTTATTATAACCATTTTTATATTATTGTTATTATAAATTAAATTTGTACCATCAATGTACATTTTTATATCGATTACATCAATATTTTCGGGACGCAATTAGGTCATAAAAAAGGTATACTGGGATGCAAATAGGCTATGGCCTTTTTGAATCTTTTTTTTGCGGGACGCAACTCACCTACTAATAAAAATTTCGGACGCAAGTAGTATGATCCCCCTTCGTGCCACTATACCGTCGTGCTAGATATGGTATAAATATATTATAATATTATATTATATAATGTAATGTGTGATGTGTAATGTATAGTGCATGTAAATATATTTTCGGCGGAGTCGATGTACGCCCATATTATTATATAGGTATTTTAAATAAATAATTATAGACCATTGAATTGTTTGACATGAATCTTGCATTTCAATTAGTATCAAAATTATTTATATAAATACATATACCCAAATAATAATACAACTTACATAATGTATGTGAAACGACTTATGAATATATAAGCATAATAATATATAATAATTAATATATAAGCACCGTGTAATATTAAGTTATTAAAGATTAAACAGAAAATATCAAAGGGGTAATTATTATTAAAAAAGAGAAACACATAATATATTGTACCCAGTATTCAATAAACGTTTGTAAGCTCATTATTATTTTGAACTCAAATTTGTTGTTTTATATTTTATAATATTCGTTCATAGAAAAGAGATTTACAGGAATAACCGTAGTAACGTGCCACGGCGATGCAAATAATTTAAGCCAAGTCTGTTATGTGTCGTAAAAAGTTATACTTCATAATATTTTTTCGTACTACTTCCTGTGTGCTGAAAATATTATAAGCAGGATTTGGGACTTATAGCAATTGCTTATCCATCATAGGTGATGTAAAACATAGCAGAGTGATATACGTTTTATAATACAGAAAATTAAAATATAATATTTCACTTTGCATATGTTTGCGTATTTTGGGATTTTTGATTATTATTATTTTTTCGTTACACTGATGCATATTCAAAGATTTTCAACCATTGATAGATAGTGCCAGATTATAAATTTATCAACTGGGGCAATTAATTTAAATTAACTAATTTTTACCTAAGCTAAGGTACTTTCTTTTTAATTAATTTGTAACTTTTACAACTTTTAAGTCAATTAAAAGAAACTTTTAACTTTTAACTTATATTTTTCTAAATTAACTTAATTGAACAAGTTAAAAAATTAGTTAACTCGCCCTGACTTCAATTTATTACTGTATATTATACTATTTATTCGACAAAAATAGTATAATCAAATATTATTGTATACTGTTTTTTTATGAATATTCGTATTTCATATTCGTATTTCATATTCGTTATTCATTCGTATTTTCCTAAGCTCTTATTGTTTAAACAAAATTGTCAGCACTAAATACTATATTTAGATATAGACTATTAGAAAATAAATTATACTCCATTTATTACATTAATTAAGTGATATTATGATATCCCCGTGACAGTATTATTGTAATTAACCAACTACCCATTTTAATATTTTGTATTTAGTATACAATTTAATTAAATTCATTAAGTTTTGTGAATAATTATCAACATATATGTTTATTAATTACTATAAACTAAATCTTATGTTCAAACAATTTAAAAAAATTACAAAATTAATTTTCGTTTATAAATTACAAAACATAAATAATTTTCTTACTATATTTTTAAACATAAAGATTTACCTTATTTTTTGTTGTAAAAAATGCTAAATATTTTGCTAAACCTAGATTTTATGGGTAGGTTAATAAATATAAACAAATAGTTTCTATCATATATTTATGGATCATTTTTTAAACTGATCGAAAAATACATACTGAAATACAAATTTGTAAATTCTTTGACTTGATTTGAATATAATATAATATTAAGCTATTTTATACAATTATTGGTTCAATTGTTTTTGATTGATTAATAAATCATCTAAATTGTTATACAAAATCTTTCTTCAGATCTATCTTTTAATGCCCACATTGATGCAATACACGGAAAGAGTTTACGTAATTTAGGTTTTATTAAACATATTTGTAAAGAATTTAATAATCCACTTTGTTTAAAACTATTGTACTGTTCTCTTGAATATTTTACTGTTATTTGGAACCCAAATTAACAAGGTCTAATTGACAACATTGAAAAAATTCAGAGAAGATTTTTACGTTTTTGTGCATTTATAACTAATATGCAAACTAATAATTGTGATGAAGTTGCAACATGTTTAGACCTTAAATCATTGAAATCAAGACGTTTAGTTTTTGAATTATGTTTTTTACATATTTTATTAAATGGGGCTATTGACTGTCCCGAAATTTTATCCAAAATAAGCTTTAAATTACCAACTTTTAATTCAAGCCACCATTTATGATAATTAAACTTTGATTTAATAATAATTATTAAAAATAATTAAATCGAAAAATCGGACTGTTATAGTAATAATTATTATTATATATAACAGTCCGATTTTTTGCCTCTTACGTCCGGGTAACTTAATTAAAAATTTTGATTTTTTTTTTCATTCTGTTAATCAATTAGAATCAGTTGTATTAAATAATATGTAATTAATAGTATTAAGCATTAATTTTCTATGTATATATTATGTAATATATAAGCCTCACTTTATAATTAATTGTTATAGCATATATATTGTAACAAAAAGTATGTACACTTACCCTTTGGGGTATAATTTCATAATAAATAAATAAATAAATAAATAAAATGTGCTTTTAATGTTTTAAGAGTTGACCGTAAAAGCGGTGAAAAAGTCATTATAATTTATTAACAACAAATAGTTAAAAACTACAAGTAGTTAATTCACTACAGAAAATTGGTACGCCTATCTATGTATCTATCTAGAAATTATAATTTCAAAATTTAGTAACATTCTTGAAACGTAGTTAAAAACTAATTACTAGTCAAGTATCTTGATGTATCGACAAATAATTGCTATTATTATATTTTATTTTTATCACCGTACAACTTGACTAATTAAAATTATGTTTTATTTGTTACAGAGTAAGCAAAACCGAAAATGATTCAAAACATAAAACTAGATATATAGAAGAAAAAACTTGTATCTCAGTTTTTTTTTGTTTAACTAATTTTCTATCCTAATGTTGATAAAATATATAGAATACCGATATCTAAATGTAATATGTATAACTGTTGTATTGATATAGCCAATACTCTATTAGTAACTCATTGTATAAAATCTCGTATTTTATAGAAGAGTAGTTGACTAATATTGATACTTAATTATTATTTAACTTTTATATCCATGTTCTTTCTTTTATATTGTAAATACTTATTAACATCATAAACCTAGATGTGATGTTAATAATTCCTCGGACAATAAAAAATATGTCATAAACCTATAAAAGTATATATTTTTTTTAAATATCTAAGAATTTTTTTTAATAATTATTTTGATTAAAATTGTATTTTCTTTAATTTGGAAGTGGAGTCATTATAAGTTAATTAAATATTAATTATAATCAAGTGCACAACTACTGTCAGAACAATAACTACATACGGAAGTAGTATACATTTTATATTAGTACCTACTACTAGTTATTTAGTAGGTAGATTATGTTCAAAATTCTTATTGCACTCATACTTTAAATAGTTATAGAATGATTATTCAGATGTAGCAACAAATCTATAAAATTGTGCAAACGAATAAAACAAAAAAAAATTAACTTTAAAGAAATTGTGTTTCTTTTTCCAATAATCTTTGATAAATATGAAATATTGTAAGACAATATTGTTGTCTTAGAACGTTATTTATATAATCAAGAACTATAAATAAAATTTCATTATATAAATCGAAAACATATCCTTTTATCAAACTTATCAAATAATATACAATTATATGCAATTTATACCTATATTAGATTTAGAATGAAACGAAAAGTCTATATTGGTCATTCCACAATTGTTTTTTTTATTTATTTACTTTTTTTGTGACATTAAAGTACACACTTTTGACTAGAATAATTTTTGATAGGAAATATTGTCTAGTTAGTACTTTGAGAGGAGTAGTTCTTAAAAGTTACATAAACCTGACGAAAAGTTATAAAAATATGGCAAAATTTACGACATACCAGTTTCCGACGAAATAAAATTTTTATTTTCTTTGTTAAGAATTAAAAAAAAATATCAATCGAAATTTGTTTTCAATTTTTTTATCTAAGAATTGAAAATTGAATATAATATTTTTCATATAATTTACTTTGTAGCCAAAAAAAAAAAACAATTATTGATAATTCGTAAAAATAATTTATAAATATAGCAAAATCGAATATTTCAACGAATTTCGATTAAACGAATCTTAATATTTAAATAAAAATATTTCATTGATTTAAAATATTTTTAATAAAATTTGTACTGTTTAAATAAGTTCAACTTACCTTTTTAAAAAAGTAAACATTACTTAAGTCTATGTAGTTCATTTTTTTTTTTTTTTTTTGTTAGAATTTTCCATTTGCAGAATAATAATTTACATTTATAATAAGGTAAAATTAAATATAAGACAATTAAATAGTATTGAAATTTCATATTTTAAAATATAAAAGATATCTGAGAGGAAATCAATATGGAAGAGTATACAGAAAAGGCGAAATGAATTAATAGATCAAATTTTAAGACACGATACGCTGCTATTACTAATCTAAGAAGAAGTAATCGACGGAAAAAATCATAGAGAAAGACCAAGATTGCAATACATAGGTCAGATAATGGAGGGTCAAGGATATAACTCATATCAAGAGTTGAAGAGGAAGGCTAGTGATAGAAAAGCATAGAAGTTTCTGCAAACCAATTATTAGATTGAATACCTACTGCAAGAGAGAGAGAGAGATTTTAAAATATGTTAGTATAAATACTGTCTAATTTAAATGGTGTATTGAAAGAAAATAATATGTATGGTTTTGAGAAGAGAACTTATTTGATTGTTATTGGAGTGTTATTAGAATACAGCCACTCTTAGGTGATTTTTAAATATGCTAATGCATTTGATGTTTTATTGTTATATAGTGTAAAATGTTTGGTTATAATTTTTTGCACTTCAAATACTTTTATGGTATTACAACTAAACAAATAACCTTGGTAAGTAAGTTTCAAATAGCATGATAATAACCGGATAAGCGAGAAAAACGAACTTGTGCAATTGTATTAGTGTACCTACTTAATTTCCTTTATATATATTATATAATAATTTTTTTCCTACTTACCGAAGGTATTTCGAATATTGTCGAGTTTCGAATTTTACCTACAAACATCTATAGTCAACACCAAATTTTTTGTTGTATTTAAATAATGTATGTTTTTGATGATGTACAAGATTTTACAACATTAAACTTAATAAACAAAAAATATATACTTAATAATAATTATATTGAAAGAATCTTAAATGAACCTAATGTCCAAAAATATCTTATTTCAAAGAGACTGGAATGGGCCGGACACATATGGCGAGATAAGGACAGCTTATGAGACAAGTTGTGGTATCTAAACTAAATAAAACACGCCCCAGAGGAAGACCACGTCAGCGTTGGGTAGATAAAGTAAAGAAAGATTTAATGCAAATAGATGAAACCGCAATAATTGAAGATGCAGACAATAGAGACCGATGGAAAGGCTTGGTAGAAGCAGCGAAGGGCCTTAATGGCCTGTAGAAGCTATAAAAAAAAAAAAAATAATAATATATACTTAAACATACTATGCAATTAGCATTTAGTATTATTAATAAACCTTAATAATATAATTTCTTCATAAATTACTATATTTACCTTTTATTTATTGCTTATTAGTAAATAACGATGATTATGTTGCCAAACATATTATTTTAATAGTATTGAGTATTAATAAATATTAGGAATCATATTATTAAAATCATAGATCTTAATACTTGTAATTTGATAGAATTCACATATCATGTGAAAAAACCAAAATAAAAATGTATAGCTATTTTAATTCTGTAAAAATATAATTTTATTAAAACTTCTAGTACTTAACACAAAACTACTAACTTTATCATTACAAAATCGGTAATAAATTTTGAATAAACACGTATTTCACGTAAAACGTGAATTTCGTAAAACTTGTATTAAGAGTTGTTATTTGAATTTAAAATAATAACTAATATGTCTTGTAATATAAATAAATACGATTTTTTCCATTTCTAGATAACAAAACCCATGAGTAGGTATGCTATAAAAAACTGGTAATAGGTACCTATTCTGTATGAAAAATCTGCAGTCATTAAAATTATGAAATTAGTAATTCATAAAGGATAAAAAATAAAATAAATATTCATTCCTTCAGTGATTAGGTACATTTTTTTTTTACCAGAAATACAAACATGAAACCGGTTCGTCTTATAAAATTGTCTGCTCACCTCTACAGTCATTTAATATGAAATTAATCAAATTGCAGAACCCAACTAACGCAAAACATCAACCGAAGAATAAATTATTAGATTTCATCAATGCATCAGTAATACACGACGGGTGAATCTTTATTTCGTAAAACAATAGTTTTTAACTTATCAAATTCACTTCATTTTCCTAACATAATTATATGTATAATTTTCCAGTGGTTTTCAATATTATAGTTATATAGCCTTAGTAGTTGCAAGTCACCAATAAACAACCCATGAATGAATTTTAATGGGTCTACAGAGGAGAAAGCAATAACCGATAGTTTTTCTCATTTGAAAAATATCGATAACAAATGTTTTAGTTGTTGTATGTATATACCTGTATATGTATAAAATTTAATCAGGTGTTCAATTGCTTCAGTTTTATAATAAGACAAACATTTTTCTTTATTACGAAATAAATTAGATCTCTGGCCAATCAATATTATTATAATTTAAAATAATATTCTAAATATGTACTTTGAATTTTGATTTAAAAAAGTTGTTGTTTTTATTTAACTGCTGTAAATTTAATATATTTAATTAAATGTACATGAAATAATTATACAAATAAATAAACTATTATATTTATTTATATATAGTATAAACCAAAATAACGTTCAAAATCTACACATAACCCATTATGTTATTCAAGAAAATAAAAGTAAGTAATGTTATGATATATATATATATATACATATATAAGTAAAGGCCTATATATTATTCTAAATATTCTATCGGCCCTACTCTTGAATTATTAATTATTAATAGTTTTGTACTACAAATTTATTTTTCTCACCTCTCTTGTTTTTAAAAACCTAAATCAAAAATTTAAAAGCCCTAAATACATAAATGCATTCAAGTATAGCTAAATGACTCCATAAATGAAAAATAAGATATACAATTGTTTATAACAACTGGACTTAAGTAGTCTGCATCCAGAAGAATAAGTTTACACTATTCTTCTCGATTTCTTTAGCAAGTGTAGTAATATGTTCGTAATTTTTATATTTGTATTATACATTATTCATAAATTGGTGTTTAATTATTTGTTTGGAATTATTTATAACTCTGACTTTTTTGTTTTCGTAGAAAGCAAATTTAAATTACACAAGTATAAAATCCAATGTATAGGACACCAAAATTACTAAAAAAATATTTAGAATTTGTTATTACGGCTGTATTGACGGAAAAATCCGTGGTTCTAAAGAGTATATCAATGAAGTGGGCTATGAATCCAAAACAAATTGAAAAACTTGTGATACTACAACACATAACTTGAATTGAAGTCACATTTGAAATAAAGCATGTTTTCCGCAGTGTTCAAGCCACACGACCACTACAGAAGATCACACGTCTTCTGCCTTTTAAAAATTCGCTAACCTAATTAAACATACATCTATTGCTTACATGCTATTTAACAGTACTGGTAATACGACTAAAGTAAAACTGTTTTCTCGTGTTCTAAAATGTTATTATAATCAATTTCTTATTGTAATGTGAATAAACAGTTTTTTTTTTTTTTATGAGTCTTATGCTTTTTGTGACCGGTAGTTATTGTTATTGATATTGCGTAACACTGCATTCCCCGTTGTTACAAAAAAATGTCTTCATATTTTATATGGTACATTATAATTGTCGTCCAATTTGTTTTTTTTTATGATTATAATATTAATTATAACAATAATTATAATATTACAAAAATATTAATTTAAAATAAACTAATACAATGTAGGTACATAATATACCGATTTATATTAGTGTTGATTCTCGGTAACGGCTAACATGTGCGCTCAGTTACATTAGTTGTGCTCGCGTTCTTTCACTCAACCCGTCTCTTATACCACGTCCGGATGGAAGTCCTAAAATATTGTCTGCGACTCACCCGTCAATCAGTCCATTGATGAAGTAAGGCACTTGTACAAGTCTTGGTCCAATGGTGTCACGTTGTGGGAATGCAACGTGCTGCCCCTTTGTCTCGGGTGTATGTCGTACGTCTTCACCTCACGCATACGTTTCATAAAAATCTCTTTTTCAGCTTTGTACGGGTCAACTCGTTCCCACAAGATGTTGGATATTGTAATGTATATGTTGGTGTTAGTGACTAACCTCAATTAATACAAACAGACTTTTACATGATATAGAACATCATATTATATTGTTGTGATATAGTAATAAAATATGAGTTAATCAGTGTTAAAATCCTGAGTACTTCTTTTTAAAAACTAAATATATGTATCCAAAAGCATCTTAGAGACATTACAGATATCATCGGCACTGTACTCGGAAATTCGTAATCAATATCGGCGCTCATCGAAGTGATATCCATTCGGTTGTACAATCTCCATTTGTTGTATGATATGCCTTGCTGGCAGTTCTCTCGCAATGAAACCAGTTTAATAAAGTATCTTATACCGTAACATTGTTTTCGTAAAAAAAAAATCCGATTTTCTTCCTTGCTTGCTATGGAAAATTGACCTTGAAATTACTATTCAAAGTCGTCTCATCGAAAACTCGTACAGTATCAATCATCTCTTACTGTCAATTGGATACACAAAATATAATCACACCATACACACTCAAAAGTCTCATAGTAACGAACCACGAGTTGGACACCACTTTGTCGTAAACGCTGATCGTACGTATAAATAACTTACATTAAAGTATCATTTGAAGTAACACATATGTTTTCCGTAATGGTCGTCACACGATCACCATAGAAAACCATTTATTCACACGTCTTCTACTTTTTATAAATTTGTTTAACCTAATTAAACAAAGTCTAAATCCTGAGGGTGCTACATAATGAACTCATAACCCCTCCCATCGTTACATATATCCAGTATATACATTATACCATTATTTTATTCAAAATACAAAAAAAAAAAAAATTTACACAATTTTTTTGTATAATAGTACTTTGTTATATTAATATTTAAAGTTTCAGGCATAATTTCCTATCGATATTAGAAGATATGTTCAGTATTTCATCTGAAATAATGTCATTATCTATAGATATTTATAATTAACGACATGGAACATGGTGATACTTTAAATCAAGTTAGGGTATCCTCGTTGTTGCTTTTATGTCAATTGACAGATTGGTAATATGATTATTGCAAAATTGTTTTCTTTTATTTTAAAATGTTATTCTAATCTATTTCCTATTGTGACATCAATATTTTTTTTAAATGTATTTTATGCTTTCTGACCTGGATTTATTGTTAATAATAATGCTTAACATTACACATTATTGATCGATTATTCTGGAATGTGTTTACATTTGCTAAACAAAATCTTTATATTTTACGAAGAACTCTTGGTATTCAATTATTTTTGATAATTGGAAAAATATTATTAGTTCAATTTAGTATGATACGTACAAATATCAAAATTATAAAAGAATACCTATAGATATTTATATTTAATTTATTTATTAATTTTTTCATTAATTTCTCAATTGATAATTTATAAATTAATATAGTTCAATCAATTATGTTTTAATAACAATAAACAATTCATAAACAATTCGTAAATTAGGTTTAATAAATATTTAGATCACCATCGGTTTGATAAATAAAATATAATTAATCTAATTATTCATGAGATAATTTAAGCTTATGTATAACACCAATACACTATAAAAAATTGATATTACTCCAAAGAATCATGCTCATTAGTAAATGGTTGTCCGAAGAATGCTAAGGTATAATAAATTCAATTAGCAAGTATTATACCAGTGGCAGTATTATGGAGGGAAGAGTATGGGGATAGACCCTCCCCGTAGGTTATAAAAAGTTTATTTATTACGACGTATCACCTTAATCAAGACTTTATTATACAAGTAAAATCTGATGAAGTAATTGATGCGATGGCAGTCATTAAGAAAATTAAATCTTGTTTTGTAAATTTAGTAAAATTAAAGTAATATACAGGTACATATTATGTACGAAAATATTTTATATCCTCCTCCATGACAAAATTCTAGAACCGCCAGTGCATTACACGATTTGCACCTTCCTGTCCAGGCAGATTGAGAGGGAACTAAATTTATATTTGCTTAAGATAATTGATGCATAGTTTATGAACCATTACTAATTTCAGATAAAAATTGATAAATAGTTAAAAGAAAAAAAGAGGTAATTCTAACATCAAAACAAAAAAGAATATATAAATAGAAAAAAAACTGAATGACAATAATACAATAAACATTTTCATTTGGATATTATATAAACTGATCAACATACATCTAGGTCATTAAATTTCACGCTGCACATGAATTGTGTCCCGAAATCCCTTTTCTACATGAATTGCATCTCAAAGATATTTAATAAGTACACGAATCGAGTCCCGACCTTATCTAACAACTACACGAATTGCGTCCCAACGAAAAAACATTATTTTCCTTCCAATATCATACAAACTTAGGACTGTCGGTAACAAATTATGACTATCGGTAGGTTAAAAATATTGATTTTTATCGTTGTTATACAATAATAACAGTAAGTAAAATGAAAATGTGTAGGTCTAAACTATAGGAATTTAATATAATAATTAAAATAAACAATAATTAAAGAAGTTATAAATATAAAATTAAAAATTAAAAAATCGGTAAAAACTTGAATGATACCTTCTTAATATAATCATCAACAACGCGATCGAAAGCAAACTAAAATCATTATATGATTGTACCATGTAGTCGTTTAAACAAAACCGGGCGCAATTCAAGTAGTCATTTAGGGCCCCTTCACACGTAGCCACTCGGCAGCGCTTCTTAGCAGCGCGTCAGTGGCGTTGCATATTTTTTTAGAAGCGCGTTAGTGGTGCCACTAATATTTTTAGAAGCGCGTTAGTGGCGCTACCAACATTTTTAGAAGCACGTTGCTAATGTAGTATTGTGAATACGAGTGCATACTGCATCAGTCTTAAAATGGATGTGGAAAGTGAATCACTGTTGGCCATGATATTAATTTAAAAAAAAAAAACGCAGAAATACATCAAGAAGATTCTGGGTGCATCCATTGCTTTTAGAAAGATCAAATAAAGGACTATGTTATACATTATTTGATGATTTATTTAGGAGATGATGAGAAATTTTTCTCATATTTTCGTATGTCAAAAAATACATCTGAAGAACTTTTTTCTATAATAAAAAACAAGATATTTCGTTTTGCATTTTTATTACTGTAATCTTCATGCTGAAGGTCCTATATAGCGGACCAGTTCTCTACTTCATTAATGAAGTGTTCGATATTTATATTTGCACTATCAGACGCCATTATTTCAAGATATAGTTGACAGAACACTGCTAGTTGAAAGACTGATTAGAATTAAAATTAAAAAGTAAAGTGAATAGTCGAAATCGTTTAATCAAACGCGCATTCATCGCGCCACTGACGCGCTGCTAAAATAATCGCGCGATTGTAGTCGCGTAGCCAACCACTCAAACCGCTTGTAGCGCTTCCAATCAGTGGCTGTAGTCGTGTGTGAAACCATCCGTATACGATCATACTTTTCCATCAGCAGCGCTGCTAAGAAGCGCTGCCGAGTGGCTACGTGTGAAAGGGCCATTAGAATAAGACGGACGCAATGCGTGTACTTGCTTATCACATTTTTATTTTGCGACGCAATTCGTGTGTAGCCAAATTTCAAAAGGAAATACCTATCTACCTAATTATAAAGTTGCCTTGATTATACAATGAATAATTAGAAAAGAAATAGGAATAACTCCAAAGAACGGAATTTATCGATATAAATTTAAATCAAATCAAATAATTGAAGATAATGCTGAAAAAAAGTGGAAATCAATAATTTTAGAAAATAATCTTAGTCCGTAGTAATAATTTAAAATTTAGTTTTCATTATTTAAGTATTTAGTTGATTGTTGTTTATGATTATTGTTAAATATATGTGGATATATTTATTTTTTTATTTGTGTAATTAAATCAAAAAATATTTTAATTGTTATGACGCAAAATAAAAAAGTGTCATGTCAGTATTTATAAAGAGTAGTATAGCTAAAAATAATCAAGGTGACATGCATACAAATTCCTAATGTTAAGAAATCGTATTTTATTAAAAAGATACAATAAAGACAAACAGTCTTTTTTGAATGCAGCGCATATACATCCAAAAAGTATAGGACAGTCTAATGATAACGAATTTTGGGAAAATATTCTACTGCCTATTCAATTACTAATACAAAATAAACAAGTAGTTCTTAGTTAAGTCACAGATAAATTAAAAGGGAGGACGTTCAAGTCATTATTAAATATAACAATAATTAAATATAATATTAATAAATATATATAATATATATAAATATAACTATATATTTATAGTTATTGTTTTGTGCACTCATATGTTTTGACATAACACCAAAATCTTATATTGATACTTTACCATAAATTTCACTTTTTGGGTTTATGACAAAACTTATGACAGTCAAATATATACTAAATCTGTCATAATCTATGAATTATAGAATATCTGTGATATAGTCGGTGGTATAGGCATGCACAAATCTTTTTTTCAGGGTATACAAAAGGCTGCCACTGAATAGCCATTTCTGTATTATTATAACTGTATTCGTAAGAAAAATTTAAAATAAATTACGAAAAAATAATTAAATTTATAACACTTGAAATGGGTTGAGTAATGTATTTAAATATTGTAAATAAACAAAAATTTTGCCATATACTTTAATGCAGTGGTGGATTTACGGGGGAGAGGGGTCTAGGAGGGTCTGAAGTGTCATACAAAACTATAAAATATAAATTAAAAAACAGCAAATATGTCATGATTTTCATTCATTTTTGATATTTTTAAAAACAAGAGTCTGTGTTTAGGATATGCAACTGCATACCCTGCATAAGTCTGTGGTCAGTGGCTAGTTCAAGAGCGTAATTCCAAATTTATCAAATCCCAGTTTGCAAAACACATTAACCACAACACAAATTTTATCAATTGTTATCAAACAAATAAAAATACAATCCAGCGCGACGGTAGTGGCGCAAAGCTAAGTAAAAAAAAAGCGAAGCGGTCACTACCGTAGTATATTACACGAGCCAGAGCCATTGGATGTGTGTAAATTTGACCGTTTTCTTTAGCCAGGGCTACAGACTTAATGAATGAACGGATTGGTCTGTTTGTGGTATCAATAGATCGGGCATGATTTGTAGATTATACCTTTGTCATTTTCGAAAAAATTGGTTGAATAATAACGAATATATTACCAAAAAAGTCAAGTATTTTTGAAGCAAAAAGATATTGTGCTCGACCGTTTTTAGTTATTTCGTTTCACGCAGCAGTGCACGAGACCGTATTACCCCCTCTATTCCGTATACGTTTACGTCGCGGTGGGTACACTGGGCAACGGTTGCGACTTGCGGTTCCCGCCGTGGCCTGCGTCTTCGCTTATCGTATCGTAATTTCTGTTATCGAGTTCGTTTCTAGCGACATTCGATGTACATCGACATATATCCGCTGCCGCGCCGGCAGAAAAACCACGTTTTGTTTGTTGTCTCGTTTGTTGTAGTTGTAGTAGGCAGTACTATTTTATTTATTTATATTATAATTCGTGATTCTTTATTTCTAAAATGGTTTCTAAAACATATTAACAGAAATTACGAAAAAGGAGAAATTATTTAGAAAAAATTACATATTAAATGCCAGTACATAAAAATATGTTATAAAAAACTACTGATATCCCAACAATAACACTTCGTCGAACTCCGTGTAAAAAATTGCTTAGTAAAAAAAACTAGTAATTTATAAGACTTAAAAACATTATAAACATTATAAACATTATAATGATGTGATATCATGAATAAATGCTAAGTTAAAATTACATTTTAAATTAATTGATCTATCTCAATCATTTATTTACTTTGCTAGAATTTATTTTAAGACTTTTTTATAAAACAAATTTAGTAACATTTGTCATGGAAATTTGTTAAATAGTCTAGTTATAAACAGACATAAATAAATTCTAGCAAAGTAAATAAATGATTGAGATAGATCAATATTATTTAAAATGTAATTTTAATTTAGCATTTATTCATGATATCACATCTTTATAATGTTTAAGTCTTATAAATTACTAGTTTTTTTAACTTAGCAATTTTTTACACGGAGTTCGACGAAGTGTTTTTGTTGGGATATCAATATACAATAATATTTGTATTAATTTCCTATTGGAACAATTTGTAATCAGAATATATGGTTATTAAAAAAATGTCATAGGCAATAATATTTATTTAAAAAAAAAAAATAAAAAAAAAACGTTATTGATCAATTGAGAAAGAGTGTTTTGTTATTAAGCTATTAAAAAATTCTATAATTATTGTCTTAACTATATTTGTACTATACAAACTTATCCAATGTAATTTTGTACTAAACATCATTGATTAAATCAATGTAAATATGGAAGAATTTTTATCACAGAAGTCTGTGATAATATTTTAGATAAGTACTAGATGCAAATTCCTTATTTGAGAGGCCCTTATCAGATGAACTTAATTATTTAAAAAATTGTTTTCTCATTTTATTTACTTTAACAATAATTCTTAACGAATTATGTTTTAATTTCAGTTATAGATATTCAAAATAAAATAAATTTAAAACTAAAATAAAAACAAAAAAGTTTCTATTGTTAAATTAAAAAATGAAACAAATTAAGTTATTAAGTTTAAATAGGTATTATTTTAACAAACATTTATACTCTACATGTTCAGTTAAAGAAATTATAAAAACGCAACCTGAAGGATGTAAAAAAAAGTTGAAGGTAGTATTATAATTTTATTATATAGCTGTTAAGGTAAAATATTTTTTTAATTATTAAAAAACATTATTTACAACATTTACAATTTTTTCATTAAATTTTAAAAAGTTGAAGCATAATATGAAAGTAAATACATAAATAATTTTTAATCCTTAAACTAATAATTATTATTATTTTGTTGTATATTTATTTATTATTATTATTATTTATTTATTTATTATTATTTTGTTGTATTGTAAATTCATAATTCCATATCTTCCCTATAAGTAAAATTAATTCCTGGCTATATATGCTTGGTAAAATATTTTTGGTTAAAAATAACTTTTTTTTAGGGTTGGGCAAAAGCAATGCGCAAAATGAAAGAAAACATATTTATAGATTTAGATGATGGTTCTACTCATCATCGTCTACAAATAGTCATACCTAAAAATAAAGTTCCAGCTTCCTTGACTTATGGATGTTCTTTTGAAGCTCAAGGTGTTTTGGTTAAAAATCCAAGTGATAAGCTAGAATTAATAGCAGAATCTATAAATGTTCATGGACCTTGTGTTGTTCAAGATGGTTATCCATTTGCCCCTCGAAAGACTTATAGTCCAGATTATGTTAGACAACATTTACATATAAGACCGCGGACAGCAACCTTTGGTTGTTTATTAAGACTTAGAAATAAAATGTCAAATGCTATAAGAAATAGATTTTCCAATGATGATTTTGTGGAAATAAATGTTCCAGTATTATCTTCTAATGATTGTGAAGGAGCTGGAGAAGTGTTTGTAGTGAAACCAAATAATGATAGTTTAATTAAAGAGATGATTTCACAAAATCAACGTTCACTTTTGGAAACTTTCTTTAATGGGCAAACATATTTAACAGTATCTGGACAGTTGCATTTAGAATGTATGGCACGGGCACTAACAAAAGTTTATACATTGGGTCCAACTTTTAGAGCTGAAAATTCCAAGTCGAGGTTACATTTATCAGAATTTTACATGATTGAAGCCGAGCAAGCTTTTATTGATAGAACTGAAGAATTATTAGGAATAATAGAAAAAACTACTTCAACTGTAATTGAAAAGCTATTCGAGGAATCAAGCGATGAAATAGATCATTACAGAAAAATTATAGGTGCTTCTGAAGACAATAACCCTGTTAATTTACTTAAAGTTCCTTATGAAGTAATAACTTATCATAAAGCATGTGATATATTAGAAAGAGAAAATAGTTTTAAAAATGCAATGATTCGAGGCAAGCCATTAGCTAAAGAACATGAATTATTTTTGGTAAAGTATAATGGTCAGAAACCAATATTTGTTATAGACTGGCCTAAAGAATTGAAACCATTTTACACAAAAACAGTACCTAGTAATAAAACATTGGTATCAGCTGTGGATCTGTTATGTCCTAATGTTGGTGAATTATGTGGTGGAAGTGTACGTGAAGATAATTATGATATTTTAAAAGAAAAGTTATCTATTATTGGAATGGAAGACAAATTAGATTGGTACATAGAATTGAGAAAGTTTGGTAATGTGTCTACTGCAGGTTTTGGTATAGGATTTGAACGTTTCCTTCAGGTATTATTAGATATACAGAATATTAAAGACACTATTGCATTTCCTCGATGGCCACATAATTGTAAAATGTAAAATATTGTTGATTTTAATTGAATATTATATTATTACCAACATTAGTATATTAGTAAATATATATATATATTTTTTAATATTAAAAAATATTTGCTTTAATTTTATTGTTTGCTATTATAAATCATTACTCATCAATTAATTTTTTTAAATTATTCTAAAATCTAATGTTCTTTGTTTTTATTTTTTCCTTTCTGATGCATTAAAATATGAATTAATTTACA
Source organism: Sipha maydis (assembly GCA_034509805.1). Lineage (NCBI taxonomy): Eukaryota > Metazoa > Arthropoda > Insecta > Hemiptera > Aphididae > Sipha > Sipha maydis. The sequence goes on along the minus strand of JASXSY010001441.1, from coordinate 134,327 downwards.
AAAATTAATATTTTAGTTGAATAACAACTTCTAAGAGTAGTATAAGTATAAAACTGTTAATGGTTAAATGCATTATATATTTCTAAAAAATAATAAGTTTAATATTATTATTATATATATATATACATTTCAGCCCTAACCCATACATTTGTGTGGGAAAATAACTCAACTTTTGTCTGATAAATATATTTTTTTAAATCCATTTAAAGAGTAACCATCACATTTGTGTTAGTTATTCAATATATCCCTAAAGACTTGAGATATTTTAAGTGTTTCAAACTTTATGATATTTTGTATTTACACTTTATTTAGAACTTAAACAATTGTTAAAAAAAATATTATCTTTGGGCTAACATAAATATATCATTAATCATCTCATTAAAAAAAAATTTTTTGAGTAAAGTTATTAAATAAAATAATAAATAATTTATACGTAATTGTATAAAAATTTAGTCATGTCATAAAATATATTCAATATTATCTCTTATGTGATTAGATATTTGTTTTGTCTTACACATCCGAATTATTAGAACAAAAATGTAGTCCAAGAGAATAAAGACTTAATTTGATAATTTGTTTTAACTTGGAAAATTATTAAAATTAAGGATTGACCATTCTTAAATAAATACCTTGGATTTCATACATCAATCTAAACAAATAACAAGCATGTTAAAACACTTGTTAGTCACTTTTGACATGATTACGATGAAGTAGAATTTAGACCTTGTTCTTTTTAAATACAAAGAATTATTTAGGCTGGATTCACCGGAAGTATAATGTATTGTGCTTACAAGCTAGAGGATTCTTTAACCAAATGTCTGAATGCTTCAGATATTATAAATATTTGTTTAAGTATAAAATATATCTACAATTGTGCATTAAATAGTTATATCACATTTTGAAAAATTAGAATAGCAATGTAAACATAATAAGAGTGAACTTGTGAGCTCAAGTTCTAACTAGGCTAATTTGTCTTAGAAATTTGACTAAATATTACATAAACTGTAGACTGAAAGAATTTATTAGTCTATTACAGAAATAAAAAAAAAAAACATACTATTTAATCATTCACAAATGGAGCTAATACTAAAAAACTTCAAACTTCCTAGTCTCATCTAATTTAATTATTAAAGAAATACTTAATATTGTACAGCACAATTTATTATGGACAAAATAACAAATATTTTTTTACCTAAATCATTCACCACATTTTATATTAAATAGTTATTAATAAAATTCATGATATATTATTAATAATACAAAATAAAAATAATAACAAAATGTCCCAGGGTCTTATCTATTGAAAAAAAATCCATATTTACGTGTATGTATAGCATTATATATTAACAAACCAGAAATAAAAGCAAATGGGGTAAAATAATTATGTTTTTGATAGTATTAATATATATATATCATAGTATTATAATAAAGAATTACTAAAAAATGAATCATTAATATTAAAAATACATAATTTATGATATCAAACCGCAATGACTATCCAAAATAGATACAAGTTATAAAATTACCTACCAGTAATTCATTTTATTCAGATATTTGTATTGATAATTATTCATTTTTCTTGCATACAAATATAAATATTTTTATTTTTTGATGTTGTTTACTATTCATAGTTTTGGTTAAGTTTTTAACTCTGATAATTTGAAATTACATACATAGACTACTTATGAATAATTAAAATATTATATATTTTAGTCAATTCATAACAAGGAAATATTTTTTTTTATCTAAAAAAAAAAAACAAAACTATAAAATTATAATTTATTTTGAGTAAAAAAAAATCAACAATGTGAACTTAATCTCTTATTCTAATATATTTCAATAATATACAAAAATTAAGTTTTTATTAAATATTTTAATATGTATCACATTTTTATTTTTTAAATAAATTATAAAATTTTAACATACCTATTTACACAGTTTTGAAAATATTTTTTATTTTTTACATAATTGAACATAAGCCAGACATTTCTTTACCTCTGTTAACCATTGGATACTCTTTAAGTTTTTTGCTGTTGTGCATTAGTCTTGGTTTCATTTCTCTTTGTATTTTAGGAGCAACTACAGTTTCCATTTCGAGGCCAGGGGGTGGTGGTTGATCAGGGTCAATCTCACCAAACGTCTGGGTAAAATCTGGAGGTGACTGTGGTTCTGTAGATGTATCCTCATTATTAATGATTGATTTATTAACAGGAGTACTTTTTTTACTTATATTTATTTTAATTGTCCCCATTGCAGGAGCCACTGGAACGTTCCATTCAGTGTCAGTATTCCCATCAATTGAACATGTCATTGTAGAAACAGGTGATGGAGATCTAGGTTTAATTTCTTCAGGTACAATTTCTTGAGTATTAGGTGAAGATAAAAGGTTAATTTTTTCAACAACAGGTTCATCAATTGGTTTAGGTGATACAACCTCAGACACTTGAATGATTTCCATGGTATCAGGAATTTCCAAATCATTAAGCAAATTTTTGTCTACATTCTCTTCGTTCAAAGTTTCTTCAGAAACTGATTTCAGACTTTCAAGACAAATTTCACTAGTGATTTGTTCTTCATCTTCTTTCTTTATAATTAGCTCTTTTTCAGTTATTGTTTCTTCTTCAGCTATTATTTCTTTTTCTATTTTTAATTCTTTTCCCATACATAATTCTGTTTCTGTAATTACTTTATTTTCTGCATTTTTCTCTTCTTCAATAATTATTTCTTTATCTATTACTTCTTTTTCTTTTAATATTTCTTCTTCACATTTCTGTTCTATTTCTTCTTTAATTTTTATATCCTCAGGGAGTTGACATTCTTCTTTAACTTCTATTTTTTGACTTTCCAATTGTTTAGCTTCTTCTATAGCTTCATTTCTTTTTTGAAGTTTTTCTTCTCGAGATTTCTAAAGAGAAAAATAATTAAATACCTTAAAAAATTAAATTAATTATTTAAAATAAATAACTTACAATCATATCATCAAAGCATAATGGATGATAAAGATGTTTATCTTTTTCAATACAATTCTTTAATTGCCACTCTTCATCTTTTTCATTGTAAAATTGTTCAAATTGATCATGACATAAGTAACAAGCAGCCAATTCACTATTTTCACCTGCTGGAACACAAGGAACATTTTCTTCTTCAACTTGTTCATCATCTTTAGTTCCCTCTTCTGCTTGTAAATCGAACCAACTAGCAGCTAAAAAAAAAAAAAAAAAACTTATTTAATACATTTAAACCATAAAATTGTCAATCAAATACCTCTGGTAGCCTCATCTTCTTGTTCTTCATATTTACACCAGTCACTAGTATCATAAAACCATTTTCTAGATTGAACAGTCTTGCTAGCCATTTTTTCTCGCCTATTTTGTCGAAAATGCCAATCTAAATGACTACTATACTTAATAGTAAACTCTGCAGTAAACCGAATACCACATGAACTACACTGAATTCCAGTGTACAAGTTGTGAATTAATCCTGGTTGTTTTCTGTAATGATAAAAAATATTTATAGTTTATGCATACATGTATCCATGAAATATGCTGAATGTTTTTCTTATTTTTAATTACTGTTTTAATGATGAAGGATCCGAAAAATCCACAGGCTTCACTGTCAAATTATCTAGTTCCTTCTCTTTTTTTTTTATTTTTGGTTGAATAATTTCTTTTGGTTTATCTTTTGGTACAATTCCGCTATCTACTAACTTCTTAAATAACTCATTAATATCCATATTACTTGGTAAAACAGGAGGTACTGGAGGTACTGCTGCTGGAGTAGGAGCTGGTGGTGGTACATAAGAATTTGTTACAGGTTCTAATTTTGGAGTATTGGGTAATAAAGGTATTGTAGTGGCTGAAAATATACAAAAAAAATGTATTAAATACAAGAATTATTTACAAATTTGAAGTTAAAATCTTACTTGGAGCCAAAGAGTAGGCTGAAGAAAATGATTGAACAGGAGATTGACTGGTATCTTCAATCGAAGTTAGTGTAGTCATGTCAAATCCAGTAAAGGGAGGTGGTATAGGTGGAGCAGATATTGGTGGTAAAGATTCAGTGGTTGTATCATCAGTTAATACAACACCCATCATTTGAGAAATAGCAGCATATCCAGGTCGAATATTTGAAGGCAATCCCGTAAATCTTAAATAATGTTTATTTCCTCGTACTATAATGGCTTGTGGTGGTCCGTTATAGTTGACTTTAAATGGTTGATCATTTATCATTGCTCTCATTAATCCATCAATAAAACGAAGTATAAGCGCTGTATTACCAACATCAATACGTTGTGGCTTTGCATCCAAATAAACAGGTACTGAGTAAGTGTTATCAATTGTAATAGCAATACGACCAGCAACTAAGTCTTGTCGCTTAGTAGTACCTATATTTACTGAAGGTGGAGGGCCTTCTAATTTAACAGATCTTTTGACACCACCAAGATCAGTGAAAATAGGAGAACCACCAAAAAAACATTCATAAAATTGTCCATCTAAATAAAGTTCTCGAGTAGGAGCACCTAAACGTACTCTATGGGGTTGGCCATCTAATAAAAATTCCCTATCAGGGGAATTGAAGTGACATAAGACTGAAAAAAAAGTATCAAATATAACATTTTTAGGAGGTCCTTGAAAGTATATCTCTCTGGGATCATCCCAAGCTTGAAAAGTTATTGCAGTAGGACCATAAAATCGAACTTCTCTTGATACACCATCAATATTAATTGTTTGTGTAGCATCACGTGCAATCATTTCTAATATTACAGGATCTGAAGGAGGAATAACAGGTACAGTCCAATCTGGTGATGATGATGCAAAAGGAGCAGTAGGTCTTGGCACTTCATACATAGGTGGTGGGACAAGAGATCTTGTTGAATGCGAATAATTTGGACGAGTTCCCCTAGACCATTGATCAACTCTACTTTGAGAAAATCTGGATCCATTTTCTAATCTTGAATTCCAACTTTTATTATTTCTCCAGCCTCGAATTTTTGAATTTTCTTTTTCGTGGCGTTTAAAAGCTCTACGTCTTTTAAACATCGATCGTTCTTCGGAATCAGGTTTCTTATTATTTAATTTTGATTCTTCTGAACCAGTAGAACCACTTTTTGATGAACTATCACTATCACTTCCACTGATATCACTTGGTTTTTTATTAATGTTCCAAGAACCAGGGCCTGGAAAGTTATCAGAAACAAGAGGGTTTTCAACATTAACAATGGCTTCCGAGTTAGATTGTGAATCAGTTTCATTTCCATTAACTGATTGAACAATTTTTGGAATAGTATATTCCTTTAACTTTGCACTACTATCCTCAATATTACTTGCTTCTTTTAATTTTTCCACTTCAGTCATTTCAATTACCTTAAAAAAAATATTTTAAAAATAAACCAATCGATTGATAAAACATTAAAATATTAATATTCATACCTGACACATAATTTTTTTGTATTCATCAAAAGATATATTTCCTGCATTTAAAGCTTCTTCAGCTTGCCTTAGAATATGACTTTTGTTGTTTTGGGTCGGTTTAGCTCTCATATCTACATCCATTGTATCATTATCTACTAATGTTTCTTTTAATTCACTTGGTATTTTCTTTATAGGAGATTTATATGGCGTTTTAAATGTATCTGGTTTTATTTCTTTGTACTTTGCCCAAGATTTCCCAACATCAGGATTTTGATTTTCTGATATTTGTGGTGGAGGAGGTGGTGTAGGTACAATAGGAGGAGCAGTTAATGTACGTAAATCTACATCTTCTGCACCAAAGAGTCTGAAAATAATTTTTACCGCAATGAAAATAAATACAACACTAATTAGAACATACATGACACAATACAAAATATAAGAACGATAAATAGTTTAAAAATTAACGATACAATTTAAATACATGAAGTTACATCAATTTTAGCACTATAAAATACAAGCTACAGCCTTCAAGTTACAACATTTGACAAATCAGAAAACCATATTTTATCTGTCTCTTATTTATACTGATAGCACGATTCAGTATAACAATTTTCCATCTAAATTTAGCAACGTTATATATCACGTTTAATATTATAAAAGATAAACATTTTAAATAATTTATTGCTTGTGTTTAATTGTAGCCTGTAGGTTATATAAACATAGAAAAAGTTTACTGTCAAATATTATTTCAAATTAGGGTAAAAAATGTATTTTAGATTGAATTGCATAAAATTAAAACTTATATAACTTCAATATCTATGTTGTATCCAATATGTAAAACTGTTTTCTGTAACACCTTCCCCCCCAAATACATCGTTGATGTATACATAAACACATGTAATTTCTTCATAAAATTAAATTACAAAGTAGGCAATTCCTATTTTTTAATATTATTTTATTTAAAAAATATTTCTTAGATAAAAATCAGTAAAATAGCCGACAACAAAATATTTGTAGATCATCTACCGCCAAGAGTTAATAACAGAATTAGCACCAAACAAACAAAAATAGATATTCGGTGTTATGAGATAGATAAGTCAAAATTTTGACATTCAATTTATTAAAAAGATTTTTTTATCATTGACTTAAGTCAAAACCATAATAATTTAAGAAAATTTCCTATTAAAATGTGTTGTAGGCATGTACCTATTATAGAGCTAGTATGGATCACCGTTTATGGACCAAGGCCAAGATGTTAAACTTTTTAACTAATATTGATTAATTCAAAGAATATTTTTAAAATTAAAATTAAAAATATTAATAAAATACTAAATATATTTGTATAAACTGTGACTTGTATAGTTTCATGGAAACTAGTCTATTTTTACTCGGATATTTAATTGTATTATTGATTATTGTACTATTGAAGTCGAGATTAAATTAATTTACCGATATCAACTCGTACATAACGGATGACAAAAATCATTAGATAATCGTAAACATATTATTAATACGCTTTTAGTTTTGTGCGATCCATGACAACTAAAATTTATTAAAAATTATAATGAAAAAAATTAACAAGAAATTAAATTTTTGTGGTTATTTTTGTATAATTAATTCATATTTTAAGAATTTTTAGAACATATTCTTAAGCATATTTTGTCAGTTTTTAGTGCATTATATTCATAGCTTTGTTTATAATATTTAAAACAATAAAAGATAAATCAATAATTTTAAACTGTGTTTTAGTGTTACTATAAAAATTGATTCGAAGTTCTTAAACAAATTTATAAATAATTATAATCGAAGAATAATTTTTAAATTTAGATTACGATACACATATAATTGACAATAATTAATCAGATAAAATTAATATAAATTAGTAACCGCTAACATATAATATATACTTTATTTTATAAATTAAATAATATTATCAAAGAAACACAAAAATAAGTCAAAAAAATATTTCCAAAATTTAAAATTTTTCATGCCTATATTCAGGGATAGGTAAGACACATGAAAAATTACCTAGATATTAGATATATCAACTTAATCCAAAGATACAAGATACATTTAAAATTTCTAAAAAGATACTAAATACTGGATATATTATTTTTACCGTTTTAAATACAAAATACTATTCATTATTTTTAAAACTATTATTAAAACAGGTAAAAATATTAAAATGTATTGTATTTCAGTACTGTTTGTCAATAAAAATTCTAACACACAAACATTTACTATGGGACGCAGTAACAGCCCCGGTTTATTATTTTATTTTAAATATGAAGAAATTTTTAGAATTATTAAATTTTCAAATATTTTATCATATAACCTAGAACGTGTTAGCGAATATATGAAGACAGCTGAAGAATATATCCTTTAAACTGAAGCTGAGAACACAATTTTGTGTTATAGCGAACAAATAATGTTTCTATTGTAGAGTAATTATTTAATATGAATAAAAACTTATTCTAGTCTTTAAAATACGTAAGAACTTCTAAAATCTTAAAAAATTGATTACGAACTGTTGTTGTAAACTCTTGGGTTCATGCTATCACTCTCATTCCTCTCAATAGTAATACTATCATTATTGACTAGAATATTTTCAGCGATATTATTTCATACATTTTGTAATCGTTGTCGTTCATATTAATGGATTTTTGTAACCATCGAAGTTTATATAGACGGTGAAAACAACTAGCTAAAATTGATTGATTTATCTCTGACGATTGTTTGAAAAATGGTTTAAACCGTTTTACATAAAATAAATGTTAATATTAAATAATTATTTAATATTAACATAAGTGGGTCTCTATTTTTAAACAACTAATTCATAAAACATGTTTTCAATTATATTAGTGCTTATATCAGTTAATTATGTACATTACCATATGCAAATTTAATTATTAAATTAATTTAATTTTTTCTTAGAAAAAAATGGATATTATTTTGTATATTGCATCTTCAAGCAAAGAAAATGATAATATATAATATACACAATTACAAAAAGTATCCGGTACAAGATACAATTCACAAATGTTAAAAGATCATATCAATCTATTCCTGCCTACATAAATATATTATAGATAAATTTATACATAAATTAATGAATACTAAACACTGATAAAAAGTTAAGCTTTTCTTGTATTGTGTAAAAATCCCATAAAAACTACACTAAATAATAAATATATTGTACAATATTGTATAATATATTTTGAAAAATCTTCAGATGGCTTATATTTTATTATCCCATACATAAAATATAAATTTAATATTCCTCATGAAATATACAATACATATTATAATATACATTATATTAAAATAAAAAATATATTGTTATATTTATATATTGTATTGTTTTCTTCTAACCCATAAATTAGATAATCTAGACATAAATATAGTTTTTAAAAATTATGATTGTGTTAGAACTTAAAATATTATAATTTCTTTGATTACAATAAATCAGTAAGGCAGTAAGCTATACAGATAAAAGGATAATATAGGAAGAGGGGGTTCAAATTCAATGTTCTTTATTACATTTCAATTATAATTTAAAATACACTATTAATATACTATTTTTTTTTTATTATTATTATCAATTTAGAATTATGACTAAACTCCGTATTAAGATTTAAAAATTACAGCTATTGTAATAGCTTAGAAAACCACAAGATTCTCTTGCTTTTAAATTGTAATTCCATTAGGTTAATAAATATAATTTATAGACAAAAAAGAAACACACTCTGCTAAGTATATATTTTAAATAATGATAATAAGACTTTCACTACTTTTAATATGTAACGAATAATCCCATTTATAAAAATGCATTTAAGTTATTAATCATATAATTTACTGTACATAATTTGTTTACTTGTAAGTAATAAATATACATTTTAAATAAAGTAGGAACTTAATAAAATTTAAATCATGCTACACCATCAAAAAATTTATGATACATAAAACACAGTATAAAATTGAACAGATAAAAAAAATTTCCAATTCACAAGATAGTAGAAAAGATTGACTTTAACTTGTAATGTCAATAAATGTCAAAAAAATAATAAACCAAAATAGAAAATTTAACTCAATATTGACCCATTTATTTAAAAATAAGCTCTATAGAAATTCAATTATGGTATAACACATTTCCTCCAAATGTGTACCTTTTTTTTTTCACTAAATTATATTTTGACCGATATGTTTCCATCCAATCAATTTTCATATCACTTGTAAGTACATGAATAATTTTTTTTTTATAAATATGAAAAATACATTATCCAGAAACCAAAATACTATTTAGTTGAATGATATCAAATTAGTAGATTATCTTTGATTTATCTCATTTAATGAACATAAAAATACATATGAGTACATGAAGAAATTCATTTTTAGTATTTTGTTTTGGTGATGGAAAAATATGATAATGCTTTAACTCATCGATACTGGAAGGGAAGTATTAAGTATTGCTATCATATTTTATTTAAATGTTTAAACAAGTCAACAAAATTAAATTTATTATAATAGAAATTGATTTGATGGAAATTGGTATCAGTCAAAACATTATTTGGTGAAAATGGGTATATAGGTAAAAAAAAGGAAAAGTATACTTTCGGTGAAAACATGTTCCACCTTCAATTAAAATAAAGGAAAAATAAATACTATTAAATTTTAATAATAAATAACAATTTTAAAAAGGACTCGGACACATAAAATGATAACACAAAGGGAAATTATCACAATAAGATTTTAAGGACTTTTAAATACAAGAATTTAAGGAACTTACTCATCAATGATTTCAGATTTGCTTTTTTTTGCAGCAGGTTCAGTATCATCTGCTTTGATTGAATCTGAGGTCCTTTTCACAGGCGAAGCTATAACTCTTAAGTCAATGTCATTTTGTGGTGTGATTATTGCGTCTGGAAGAATACCTTTAATTTTCATAAAAATTCAAATATGTACCACATATTCAAAATCTGGTTTAAGTAGATAAACTACGAATACTTTCCGGTACACTAGGCAGACAACTTAAGATGTGTAACTTAAGTATTTTCTTATATACCTGATACAAATTATAGTAATCTTAAAAAAAAAAAAAAACTATTCTGAGCGAAGTTGATTTTAATTGATATCTGTCAGTTCACAAAAAAAAAAAAAATTACTTGTACCATTACAATAATTACTTATAGAAGTACCTTATTCCTTGTAATTTTTTATATAATACACAATAACCTTTTTTTTTTTTAATATAATAAATGATCTTGAAACAATTACAATACAATAATGCTGCATACAACGTTTTAGACTTATTTAACTTGTATATTTACTAAAATAAATAATTATATGACAAAATTGTCAAAAATATGTAACACCATATTTTTATTTACAATAACAAAAATCCATTTTACACTTTAAAAATGAACTTCTCAACAACAAGTATAAAATGTGTAAATATATAAATAAAAATAAGAAACAATTTAAGAAACTACCTTAGTTTTATTAATTAGCACCCAAATAAATGTGAAAAATTTCAATTTTACATTCCGCTCAGAATCTAAAATATATTTATCACATTTTATGTAACCTACTTATTATTATTTTTTTATTTAATTACTGCACTTATTTACTTTTGACTATAATGTTGAATATATAATTCAAACAATATTCTAGTTTTATTGAAAGCATATGCAGGAAAATAATGCATTTCTTTTACACATTAGTAGATATAAACTTCACATAATTAGATAATTATGAAGTCACTTAAATAAGTCTTCAATGCAGACATGTGCAATATTTTAGTATACTATTTATTATTTATATAAATAATAATAAAATATATGAAGATCATCCACCAAAAACATGGATGTTGTAGTAGGACATTAACACACATATGTTTAAAAAAAAATCAAGATAATAGGACTTAATGGAAGGGTGAAATGTTTTCATTTTATTGTGGCGTAGAAAATTATCCAGTTTATTTAAAAATAACAACAAATCGCCAACAATGAATTTTATGATAAAATATAGTTGATCAGACATTTTAATCTTACTTTGATTGGGTTTTACAGCTCGGATTTCTAAGTCATTCTTCATTTCTAAAGATGATGCAGTTGATGGTTCAGGAGATTTCTTCATTGTTTGCATATACATATGAAGGCGTTTTAAAGAATCAGAATCCTCTAGAGGTGAATCAGTTTTAGGAAGTTCAGAAGTTGTTATGGCAGAATTAATGATTTCAACATCATTAACTTCTTCAATGACCACATTTTTTACTTCAGGAACAGTTGTATTAACAGCTTCAATAATATGATGATCTATACCAAGATTATCACTTCTAGAATCTTCCTTAATCATATACTTATCATCTTGTAAAGCATTTTCATGATTTAATGCTACAATCTCAGCCTGTGGTACTTTCATATTTAATGGTAAAGTTTTTTTCTTCACTTCAGGTTTTTCTTTAATTTTCTTTTCATCTTTTCTTTTATGATATTTTTCTTCTCTTGGACTCCTATCCTTGCGATCAATTTTTTTATGAGATTTTTTTGAGGGTTCTTTCTTAGATGGCGAACAGCTTGAACTTCTTTCTTTTCTTTTGGAATCACGATGCTTACTACCATCTCTTTTAGATTTATCAAATTTTTTATCATCTTTATTTTTCTGAAATGACTGTTTTACATCTTCATTAAGTAATAGTGATGGCTTTGCATTTTCCACTTTTCTTAAACGAGGATCACGATTTAGAGTTTGTAATAATTGTGTACTAACTGGGCTGATTTTAGGAATTTGCTGATTTACATTCAAGAATTGATTGGAAACCTGTAAACCAATGAAACCAATTTATTAATATAATAATAATAATAATACTAAAATTCATAATAATAATTATAATAATAGATTACTGTTTGTGTATGTTGCTGTGGCGATACAAATGGTTGAGGAGTACTTTTAAATGATTGTTGTACTGGAGGTAGAGATGTTGATGGACCTTTTTTAGAAGATGGAACAGTAGTTTTTAAAGGTAATGTTACTGGCTCTGAATAGATAACCGGCACATCAACATTTTTCACTGGATCTTTAACTGTTCTTCGAGGATTATCAGACAATACATGTACTTTAGAATAAAGTTCTTTTGTTGAAGATGGAACACTTGTGTTGGATGAAGAAGTACCAGGGGTGTTAAAAGAATTCTGTAGAAAATATTTTCAATCAGATTTAATAATTAGTAAATTATAATAATAATATTTACTTTGGATAAGTTGATCTTATTATATAATGTTTTTTTCTTTTGCAATTCAATTTGATTTTTGGTTTGTAATAATTCCAGTTCAATTTTTTTTTGCTGAAGTTCAAGCAATTCCTTTTGTTTCTTGATGAACTTTTCTCGCAATGAAGCATCATCTACTTCAATTGGTAAGGTAGGCTGTGTAATGGGTTTTGGGGTCTCAGAATTGTTGACCTAAAAAATTAAAAGATATTTGATGCCAACATATACTAAAACCAACCAGGTAAACATAGTCAATGAATCACTATTTCTATTTGGAAAAACAATAGTTATTTTTATTTGATAACCATAATATAAAATATTGTATTTGAAGATTTAATTTTAAAACATTAAATTAAGTAATTCATATCATAGGTAAACTCTGATTTAAAGAATAAAATATTTTAAATGAATATGTACATTATTAAGAAATTTTGGATTAACATGAATATTATTTGGAGGAGCAGCACTAATAGGCCAGTTCTTGTCAATTGCATGAATTGCTACATCAAGGGCATGAAGTTTTGTGGGCGATATAACATCACACCATGTTGAACGTAACTTAAACATATTTGCTCTAGTTTTTTCATTTACCTAAGACAAACATTTAATATTAACATTTTTACTTAAATAATTTTGCATAAAAAAAATAAAAATAAAATAATAATTACTTGAAGAAAAGTGCTAGCAAAAATTTTTTCAATATTTTTAACGAATAGTGGAATATATGGTTGTCCAATGTTTTTGATAACAGAGTCGATTAAGTAAAGCACTGGTAACTTGCTGTCTGCTTGCACCTGAATATAATTAATGTTAAATGTAAGTTTAAAAACAAACCTGAGCATGGTTTCATCCTTGTAGTCCTCCAGAGTATCTTCTGAATTCTCCATAATGTGTAGATTAGACTCTTAGATCTCAATCAATGTAACACTTGTTATTTTTTGAATTTAGACCATATTTATTTAATACATTTACATTAGTACATTTAGATAATAATGCAAATAATACAACATTTTTATTTGATATTGAAAATATGGATTAAAAAAGAAAATGGAATGTTAATATTCAACATCAAAGAATAATTTTGAACTTGTCATATTTGAATGATGAAAAAATAAATTATAATAAGAAAAATATGTTATCATATAGTTAAACATAATTAAGCTTATATTTCTAATAAACATTCAATAGTTTAATTATTAGAATATTACAGGTTAACTAATCAATATAATTAGTTTCTTCAAATTATTTTATTATTAATAGGACTCAGATATTGATGCATTTGCCATTTTTTTTTTCAATATACAAAAATACTTCAAATACATACTATTTTAATAATAATATTCTATGGGATAATCTTTTTTGCATTTAAAATTTGATTCATGAAAAATAACAATAAATATAAAATTTTTTTAATTAAATCATATTTTACATGATTTAAATTTATTTAATTTTATGAAATTAATTTAAATATGGAAACTGTTTAAAATGTATGCTTTATATATTTTAGATCAACAATTATTTTAAGGTAATTTTTCGATACTTATAATACAATTAAATCTGAGCCCTAAATTTTATTATTTTTAAGTTGAAAATATATAAAATTAGTTGGTTTTTAAAACATATTTAATTTAAAATGAAAAGTTAATAATTAGTTAAATATAGGCATATTATGAACGGTAAATTGATTAATAATTTATGAGATATAAATGGAACAATAAGTTACAGAATTTGAAATTAAAAATCAAATAGAAAAAATATATTACATTAGAATTAAATTATATTTATATGAATGTAGACAATATTTAATTATTTACTATCTTAGTACTAGAATTATTTCAAACCGACAATATAACAAACTATGACGAGTTTTAGTATTTAACATTAAATATTTTATTTTTTTAATATTTATACTCAACAATAAATGTTTTTTAAAATCTTTAGTTGGAATTAAATTGTTATAATTTTTTTTAATAGAAAAAAATCACAAACCAGTCATATTTTATTCTTATAATTTATTTAAATAGTTATTTATGTTATTTAAATTCAATCTATAGATTAAATGTAAATTTACAAAAAAATAATTTACATGTTTGTATAAAATAATATTAATTAACATTAATTATAAAAATTGATTATTTGTATTTCACAAATAAAATAATTAGAATATCTTGGTGTACAAGATAACTGTTTACAAAAATTTAAAATTTAATTTAATTTCTATAATGTATATTAGTATTATCTTGTCTTCAAATCGAAACCCATCTTTCCCAAATACATGAGGTCGGCCAAGATATAATTAACTATCTTGTAACAAACATTTTATTTTCACCAATATAGTTAGAACAAATAAATTAAAATAAAATAATTAAAAAATATATTACTTCATAAAAATGTCTCTAGGTTTAAAACATATTCATATGTCTGGATAATCACAAATTAAGCAATTTAAGCTTTAATATTTTAATTAAATATAATAAAATAAACATATTTGTATGTTGGTACCATGGTGTAAATAATTGCAGCCGAAGACAATTCAGTTGTATTACTCTTGAACCCACTCCTTATATTTCGGAATAAATAACTTATTCTAGAATCTATTGATATATCATTTTATTTTATTTTGATTAATTCATAGTATCACAGAATATGTGATTTTAAATCAGCTTTTTTTTTTACTCCCTACCCATGGAAATCTGATAACAATAGTGTCCTGGATATGGTCACAATAAAGACCATAAATAAGAACTTTGAAGCTGTTGATTTTGTTTGTTTTATTTATACTTTACAATACCCACAATAACACTTATTGTGATTGTACTTTACTTAATACCTACCTTTATGTTTTATTACTACTTGTAATAAAGAACATAAAGGTTACACTTGCATTTCAACAATATCAATCAATCATTAATATGATATACACATATCCATTATCTTCTGTAAATGTTTGAATTCAAAGTCTTCTGGAGTTATGTCTCCCAACACAAATTAATCATTTGAAAAATGATCATTTTATCAATGACACATCATTTCAAATTCATACCAATACATTTATAAATCAAATAAAGGTGAATACAGAAGTAAACCAAATGTTAAATAAACATTATTAACCAAATTTTAGAGTTTATTTACACTTTCATAAAAAATTATCTTAATTACATCACTAGTATTATTAATTTACAATACACTTTTTCTAATTACCAATTAAATATTTTTAAAAGCAAATCATTTAGTATTCATGTTCTCAGTATGCTTTAAAAAGAAATATTTACCAGATAATATTAAAAAAAGGAGGACCAAAAAGGACGTATACCATATTTAGTCACATCATATATTTTTATTTCATGTTTGTTTAAATATTGTAAATATTCACATATATTTGTATTTTTAACTAAATATATGTCATCATAACCAGAGAGATGTTTCAACACTGTCACAATCAAAAATTAGCATATTAAGCTTTTTGAGTAATTTATTGTAGATATTATAATAAATATCTCAATAAAAAAAAAATATCCAGTTTTATTAAATTTTAACAATAAATTAAGTAGGGTCAATACACATAACGTCTAAAATTCTATGATTATATAGTGAAGAAAATCTTTCTGTTATGATTTTAAAATATTCATTACTATTATAAAGTTTAAAAACCTTATGCAGTTGTCTTTCAATACACTGTACAATGATTGGCGCAAAAGCTGAATTCTCATCAGCAAGCATTGTCAACATGTTAATCAAAGGCTTGCTATTAATGTTGAGATCGTCTAAAGCATTGGAATATTCTTCTGCTACTTCTTTTTCTTTAGCTGACATTGTAGGCTTCATTTTGTTCAGATTAAAAGGTTAAGGTTTTAATACATCCACAGCTAAAACATAAAATATAATTTAAGGTTATATTTTAGTTATTGTATATGAAATAAAATGAACTACAAAATGTAGAGTACAAATATCAATAAATAATATTTAACGATAAAATATGTTATATTACAAACCATTAATATCATAAATACAAACTGTGTTTATACTAATACATTAATAAGAAATAAACTACAATGAACAAAATTATTATAACTTTTCTTGCATATTGCAAATTATTGAATATGAGTATTTAAAGGATGATTAC
The DNA here is from genome assembly GCA_034509805.1 of Sipha maydis. Classification (NCBI taxonomy): domain Eukaryota; kingdom Metazoa; phylum Arthropoda; class Insecta; order Hemiptera; family Aphididae; genus Sipha; species Sipha maydis. Next base: position 117,526 of record JASXSY010001441.1, on the reverse strand, counting down.
TAACCTAAATTATTTAAGCTTGTAAATACATTTTACAGGTGAAAACAATCAATGTAAAATACAAGAAAAGAATCAGGTTTAAAAAAAAAAAAAAATTAAAATTTCATAAATCAAAAACTATGATAATAATTAATTTATCGTTATATTATAAATATTTAATATTCATATCATACATAAATATATTTACTAATATAAATTATTCATCAAAAAATGGTAGCTATAAAAAGTATAATGACACTTTTTAGGTAAGTCTTTTATAAAATATGAATCTATATCATTCAAGATGTATAAACAATTTCAATAAACTAATAAACTACCTTACAAATAATTATCAACATTTTAATTATTATGTAATATTATTTCAGAAATAATAATAAAATCTGTTACAAAAATAAATACATATACTAAGATGATTAAAATAAATTACTGTGTTAAATAAAATTAGATTTTTTATAAAATATCAGACACATTCAGAATATATTATTGATGAAGGTACAAAATTATTTTTTAAAATTAAATATTACATTCTATAACTTCTAAAATCAAAATAAACTAATAACTTTTATATGAAAGGCTCCATATAGTATTAAAATTTACCGAGACATAGTTTTTATAACCTTCTATTAGAATTTTTTTTAGATGCAATAATTAATAATAATTTATAAATATAATTAAATATAAAAATTATTTGTTTAAATATATAGCTAACAAAAACAATGATTTACAAAATAAATTAAATGCTTTGTAATCAATTGAAATTAAATACAAATAAAACAAATATATGACATTGAACATAGATACAACTAATATTAACGTATCCCATAATATTCCTTAAATGTTTAATATTTAATTGGGTAAGTTAAAAAAATAACATTTAAAATATAAAAATGATATGACTAAGGCACACTTAACTTGATCAACTTGATCAGTAAAAAAATATTCAAATAAAATATAAACTTGAGTGATAGTTTTTCAGATACTTTTATTTATAAATTGCTGTAGAATTCACAGTAATATAATGCAGTATTTCATTACAAAAAAATAAATAATCATAAAATAATATAGAATAATATATTTTAGAGCAGTTAATAAGGTTTAAAAACATTTTTTAACCTTTTGTACAATATCTGAAGTTAAATACTATGAATAATGAACTGTTTAAATTTTAACTGATTTAAAGAAAATTAGAAACTTAAACAATAAAGACTTTTTGATTAGATTTTTTTAAATATACGAGAAAAATTTATATAATATAATTACATAAGTAATAATAAGTAATAGTACTTAAATCATATAAAATTACTCAAGTCTAAATAAAATAACTAAAATAGTTGATTAAATAATTATTATGTAAAATCATATAAGTATTATATTTTATTTCTAAGTACCTAGCAATTTTGTTTGGATTAAATTTTTGACTAAATATGTAAACAATGGGTTTAATTCTCTGAGATATTTTAACGGTGGTGTCACACTTTAATGACATACAAGCAAAACACGTATCTAATAAGTAATTTTAAATAAAAATAATAACATTTAAATGGTAAACATTATTTGATGCCACAAAAAAAAAAAAGTAATAAAAAAAAATGAGTAACAGTTATAAAGACACAACTAAACTTAACCAATAGGCAAACTTAAAATGCAGTTAAGTGTATCTATAGTATTCCGTAACAAAAAATAGCACACACATCATGGCCGCCGCCACGATTGAGAAACCTCACAAACATTATTTCGCTATCAGTTAAGCGGAATAAATGACGACTGTATTTGTTTATTAAGAAAAACAAACAATCAATTATCCGGAAGAATTAAATGAAAACTTTGAGTACAATAAAGCAAAAATACACTCACCTGAACAGAAACGTAATCTGAATTCACCGTCGACCCTGCAACTCTTGGATGACGATAAATTTCACTGATTTATAATTTACTCTCCCATGGCTGCTTGAAAGTTGACACAGCTGGAACGAAATGACCACGAAATAAACAGCAAAGACAATGCGAACCAGCTATCCAATAACGATGACGACTGACATAACATTTGACCAGGACAGACGCGTCTCTACCGAAGCGACGACTACTCAAACTTCAAAACAGAACATAGTACAATATGGCCGACACAAGGTGTTATAACGGTGCATACAATACGGTGGGACTATAAAGTACATATATAACATTTATTACACTGCGATCGTAAGAGGTACCCCACCCCACAGTAGATACCGCCCACGATCATCAGATCTTCCAGTGTGGCCAATCTAATGTGATTGTATGTTTTCTGAACACTCGTCTTCGAACAATATAATGTAACTTATTATAATGAAATACAGTGATTACATACACTGTGATGATAACACATATTTGGTGGAATGGGTGCGCATACATTGCAAAGCTTTAGCACAGACTATGTGAATCATAGAGTAATATTACTCTATGATGTGAATGTAGTCATTGAGTTTGTGGTAATAGTAAAACCCAATGGTAAATTGTAGGTGTACGTGCGATAACTGCGAACCTTACCAATGGTTTATGGCGATAACGTAATATTTTGTTGATTTTTTCACAATCGTTATCATGCAAATCCGCTTATCAACACGTAGTTATGATTATTATACACACATTATAAAAATATATATATAGAAACGAGTGCGCACACACACAATATATTAATACACGCTCACACTCACACACTCACCAACCATGGGAATATTGAAAAAAAAACTTTTACGTGCAATTCCCATTGTTTGATGTTCATGACTAATTAGTGATACCGTTGTTTCTTTTATCCATTCTATGTTTTGTTGTTATACTCTTTTTCATAATGGTCTAGCAAATTATATCAAATTATAATCTAATAGGAATTTAATTCTCTGGATTTTGTTGTAAATGTCTTTCGTATGATAAGTAATTGTATTTAACATATTTATATTCATTTTCTGAAGTTGATGCAATTTTATCTAGCCTACCATTAAAATGGAAGACTATAAATTTTTATTTAAAGTGGTACTTGTTGGTAATGCTGGTGTTGGTAAAACTTGTTTAGTTCGTCGATTCACACAAGTATGTACACTTTAGGTTCAATGTAATTAATTTAATATATATTTGTATTTTATTGTTATTATTAAGATTATAGTGAAAAAGACTAAGAACTATTAAAGTCTAACATGAACTAATATAAAATTACCTTGATTTATTTATTTAGAATTTTAAAAATGAGAACTATTCACTGAAACTTTTATTCCACTGATAATTATTGAAAAAACTATAATATTTTAATTAGCCGTTAGAAATAACTTTTTTTTTAGTATTTTCATTAGAATGCTTAAATTTGTTAATGGACATTTAACTTACATACTTTATCTCTTCTTTTTACCACAGTTCTTAAATAATAATCAAACAATTTTTGATAATGTGTGCAATAATTCATATAAATTATATTCCTATTATTTTTCCTTACCTCTTCTTACTAATGCATAATATTGGATTCCTTTGTCGTTAATTTTCACATTGACTAATCTCCAACATTTTACTCGTCCATACTTATTATTATGTCATCAATATTTTCATAACTTTATAAAATCATCAATATTTTACTTTTTTTAATCTAATAACATCATAAAATTAAACAAAATTATGTATGACATAAGGTATAATTTCCTTAGCTATTAATGCATTGGGATCACAAAAAAATGTAGTATTTTTGTTATTTGCAAATAACTTAATATTATTAAATGTATATTTCATATGATGTTTTAGATTTTCTAAAAATTTGTCAATTATTTGATAATTTATTATTTATGTTAGTAGTCTAGCAGATTAGTTATCCAATTATAAGTTGGTACAGTTAATCTTTTAAATATTTAACTATTAATTAATGTCTGATTACTTAATACATTATTCTAATTGCTACACTTATCTGAATAACTTATAAAAATAAAAAAATATATATTAATAAAATTATTTAACTAATTATTATGATATTTATCAAGCCTTCAAATAATATTTTTGTTCAAATGGATGATTTAATCATTAAAAGTAATTTTTTCTACCAATATACTTTAAGTTAGTATAAATGCACTTAAGTCTATAATACCACATTAAATTAAAAAGCAATCATATAGCGTTGTTATTATTAATTTTTTTTTCAACATATAAATTCTTTCATGTAAAATATATTTATATCAAAACTATTTATATAAGATTAGATATACCCAATTTATATGTTATAAAATATAAATGTATATATTTTTATCCAACATTAAATGAAAAGTAAACCATGTATGATTCTTTTTTAAATTTTGAAAAATAATACAATTAATCTATGAAACCTTAGAATAAATTCAAATACCATAGACTATAACATAACTTAAGAGTATAACTAACTGTTTTTTAAATAATTATTAAAAAAATTCTGATATAAAAAAATCATTTTTTTTTTTTTTTTTTGTTATATAAAATTTAACTATTTATTTGTTATTTTGAATTTTAGGGAATGTTTCCTCCTGGTCAAGGTGCAACAATAGGAGTTGATTTTATGATCAAGACAATTGAAATAGATAACGAAAAAGTCAAAGTAATTTTTATTGATGAATATATTTATTTGTTTAATTAAAGTATATTTGTATGTTTTTGTGGTTAATAAGGATGATGAGATGTATCGCCAAGATGTTTTATAAATATTTGTAATGGAAGGCAAAGAATAATACTATTGATAATGCAACTGACATAAAAAACTTCATTGGTCAATTGATATATTAAAAAATATTTATAATTATAGTCTTATATTTTGTTTTGGATATACATTTACTCTCTCTCTTCTATAATAGTTATGTAATAATTATTATGTATTTGTTTGTATTAAAATCAAATTATTATTTAACTTTGACAGCTCCAAATATGGGATACAGCAGGACAAGAAAGATTTCGTTCTATAACCCAAAGTTATTATCGATCAGCCCATGCTTTAATATTAATTTATGATATTACTTCTCAACCAACATTTGATTGTCTTAATGACTGGCTTCGAGAAATTGATGAATATGCAAACAATAGAGTGTTAAGAGTTTTAGTTGGTAAATTTACAGTATTTTATTTAATAGTAAATATAATTGTCACATTATGCATTAAATTATGTACTATTTTATATTAGGCAATAAAATAGACAAAGAAGACCGTGAAATTCCTTCTCATGTTGGTCAAGATTTTGCTCAAAGGCATGATATGCGTTATTTAGAAACATCAGCAAAACAAGCAGATAATGTAGAAAAGTTATTTGTTCAAATTGCTTCAGAACTAATGGAGGTAAAAACGTTTATTCTGTTAGTTTTTTAAATTAAAAAAAAAATTAATTTACCAATTGACCTTACCATGTTAAAAATCAAATATTAATGAATAATATAGTATATTTCACTTAAATGTTAACATGAAATATTTCTGTTTAGTGACCTTGGATTACAATGACATTTTGAGAAGGAGATAGAATAATACTGAAATCAGGGGTATATTTAGATTATTTTTGTGGGGGACTGGACAATTTCCTCTTAACATTTTCACAATTCAGCCAATTAAAGATAAAAATTTAAATTTTAGTAGACAATTTTAACTTTTATTGTTTTATTATAACTCTTAAAAATTATTGAAGTAAAATATCTATATAATAATAATCAAAAATATATTTATAAAATTTAAATTTGATTGACCAAAATTGTCTGATTCATAAATAGGTACACTACAAAACATAAATAATTTGAAAATTATAATTCATACACCAATGGTAGTATAACCTTCTACAATTTATATTTAATAGGGTAAAAGCTGACTTAACATTTTTTTTTTAAAATTTCAAGTGAGACTGAAGCTCCCTTAGCCCCTGACTAAAATACAAATATTTTGATTCAAATTTCTAACTCTAGCAGTATTAGAGTTGCCAACTTTGGGTATAATTAATTATAGACGTTAAAATAAAAAATTTAATAATATTAATATTACATTATGTTAAACTTTAATTATAAAATTATAAATTAAACTATTATAAACTTTTAAATTTATATTTAGCAGCATTTTTCACTCGTGTATATGCAATGTAGAAATAGTACTACCGAACAGTCCGAACAGAATAACGACACTAAACTCTATTATGAATCATCTATCACATATTTGCATACGAGTACAGCATAGTAGGAACAAGGTACATACTAATCATTAAAATGTCAAAGTGGACAATAGACGTCTGAAGTTATTAAGATATACGATTTATTGACAGCAACATGTGATAACCAATTTCACAAAAACGATAAAATATTAATATGGAAACTCTCAATCAGATGGAAATATTGACTTTTTATAATTTTACAATTATTACTTTGAAAATACCTGCATTTTATCGGTCAATACCGGCAACCGGCTCTTTAAGTCTAAATATTTGAAATACCGGCCGGTTGGCAACCCTAAGCAGTATATGCATGCATAATACAATTTGCATTTTTTTTTTTTTAATGACAAGTATTTTTAATACCATATTTAGGTAGGCCTAATTTTTTATGCATTTTTTTTTTAATAAATAATTTTCCTATTTTAAAATTTGGCTGATTATTAACAAATTTTTGTAAGACAAAACTGTTTATTAATTTTTATTTTAAATACTTTAAGGTACAATAATAAACTCATTGTATGGTTACTTATACATAATACTTAATTTTTAGTAGCTGCCGTTTTCTGTTCTTTTGACAGTTGTATGGATGTTTTGGTGTTTTTCCATTTTAAATGCTAGAGATTATGTATGATAATATCTAAATAATATATTTGGAAATTGTTGAATATGGACATATGATCCAATAGCTTGGGCTGCATGTTCACCTGGTGTAACATGCACGTTAACAACATAATGAACAATACTTTAAACAATTCATAAAATAACAATGAGTATTGTTTGTCATATATTCTTTAAAATAAAAATTTAACTATAACTGAATTTAAATAATTTTTACAATTCTTTCTTTTGTATACACTGTTTTTAATCATAAATAATTTTATAATAACAAAATACAGACATTCTTTAAATTTTTTAAAAAATTTATCAAAAAAATGTTGTTTTTTTCAATTTTACTCGTTAATCAGCCAATTTTTAAGATAGGAAAATAAATCTTAAAAAATGCTTGAAGAATTTGGTCAATCAGATTTTGGTAATACCTGTTGTCAATTAAAATAATTGCAAATTTTGTTATGTATGCGGATACTATAAAGGTTAGAAATTTGAAAATTATAAATTACAGTAAGATCCTGTTAATTTCATTTCAATCTGAGGTCTTTTGACAGAAATATTTCATGTTACCATTTCAGTGAAGTACATTGTATAGTTACTATTTTAATCAAATGAAATATTTCCATTGTAAGTGGTTAGTGTTATTATATAAATGTATATTTATTCAAAATTAAACCTTATTTTAGCAAGCTAAATCCAAAGGCATGTCTTCTGAGAGTCCACAATCATTACCGTTCAATACTAGGACATCTAAAACCATCAATGATTACTGTTGTAATCGTTAACAATTTATCAGTATTTATTATATTATTAAAAAAGTAAATCTGAGCTTATCACAGGGTAAATTGTAATCAAACTACTTTCCCTAAAAAAATCCAATAATATATATAAAAAAAATGTTACCTAACATTAAATTCATGAGCAAAATTATTAATTAAGTTTTAATTATAATACCTAATTGGTTATTATACTATTTACCAATATTTATGTTTTTCATGGTTGTACTTAAAATATTTGCATACAAATTAAATAAGTGCTAGATGTGCTTCCAAAAGAAGTATTGTGCTCAATTGTATGTATATTTAATGTATGATTTTTTGACAACATTAATCAGTATTGTTACAAAAAAATAAATTTTATTACAAAAAATATTTATTATTTTTCTTCTGGAAACCATATGTATTTAACTTTATAGTTTAACTAACAATTTATTTAACTTTTAACTTAAAAGTTATTTCAAAAGTTGAAATTATAATTTTTATATTTAATTTCAAGAAAAAATAACATTTCAGTTACAAACTGCAGTATTTAAGTTGTAATGTTCATTTTTATACTTTAATAGCAATTTAAAAGTTTATAATTTTTGACTTTTGTATTGTTTTGTTATTATTTAATTTTATTAATTTAAAATGAATGAATTGTTTTATCTGTTGTAGTTTTGTTATACTGTATATTAAGTATTAAGTAACTAAAATAGTATTACCAGGAACAAAGATGTTGTGTTTATTTTATATAATTTTTTCTTATAATAAATATTGTGCAATACTTTTGAGATTAAACTATTAAGAAATAAGAATTTAATTTAGGGTATATAATAATTAGAATTTATTAGCACAATATACTTTTTAAACATTTTTAATATGTATTGATTTGTTATTATTTTACACATTGTATAAATAATTATACAATTAATAATCTTGTTTTTTTCTTATTTTTTAATTATTTTTAACAATGTATGTATCAAATATTTGTTTTATTTGTTTCTTCTATTAAATAATAATCTACAAAAAATTCTTGTTCTTAAATTTAACTAAATGGTAAAAAAATTGAAGAAAATTAATCATATGTAATAATAATTAAATTATCATAAATGTTTTCTGAGTGAGCTCTTTGATGTAGTATTTTTTACTCTTGTTAATAATAATATAAGTATAATTTCTTTTTTCAGTTGATACTATGTATTATGTAATGATAGAATTAACCAGAAGTAAAAAATAATATGATATAGAAAATGTATTATATAATTAACAATGTTAAAAATTTAATTTAGATTAATAATAAATATTTTATAACAATAATATAAATATTACATAAATAATTAAATTAATTAAAAATTGAAAAAAATTTACTAGAATTTTTTTTCTTAATTTTCTTCTTAAACAATACAAATAATATCTTTATATCTGTTTTTTAAAACATAAAATAGTAGTTACTTTAATAATTTTCTTAAAAATAATCTGAAATGATATTTGTTACTTTCTCTGAATTAAGCAAAGGTATTTTAAACATATATTACAAATAAATACTCAATGATATAAAATTATTTTATTTGTACAGAAACAATTTAAAAAAAATGTTATTTACTTATAAGTACAATACTTGAAATTAAATCAGTCTTTAAAAATATAAAAATAATTATAATTTAAATTGTACAATAAAAATGCAGAAGTTCTAATTAAGAATTAATATTTTTATAATTCAATTAACTTTTAAAAAATGTTTTACCATAGCCATAGATGAATCATAAAGATTTTTTTGAGTTTCTTCATCATCTGCGTAAGGTAAATTTTTCAAAGGTTGACAATTTCCATAGTAACCACCACATCCTTCTAATTTTGGAGAAACGCTAGCATAAGCACTTCTTGCTCCTTCTTCTGGAGTCTAAAAATTAAATTAAATTAAATATGAAAAAGTAATCAATAATCTTTAGCCAAGTAATTTACTTTGCAAATGAATCTCAAAATCCAAGGTGCTGTAAGTTTTAAGAATGTATCCTTAAATAATTCTGTATTAACTACTCCAGGATGCACAGCTAAAACTCGTACATTAGTGTTTAATAATTTTTTATTATAATATTTTGTCAACATTATTTGAGCTAATTTAGATTTTGCATAAGCCTGCATTTCTGATGTATCCTTGACTAAAAAATAAGTAAGACATAAAATACAATTTAGTAACTTAAAAAATAAAATAATATTATTAAAAATAAGTTTACCTATTACTAATCGTTTCAAAATTAATTATAGGAGAAACTTCATGAGCACAAGATGAAACATTTACTATTCTTGCCTTCTCATCTTCTAATCCAGAAATTTTAAAACTGGTAAAAGCAATTCTGTTAATAAAAAATGACTCAAGTAATTAACAGTCCAATGTGCTTCATAACCATCTTCACACTTTTCAAATGGTACAGCCATAAATACCAGCTACAGAATGTATTGCATATTAATAAATCAATTATAATTAAATTATATATGTGTTATAATACAATTAATTAATATCTGTTTTACATAATTTAGAATTTATAATATTTGTTAATATAAATACATATTTATATTATAATACTTTAGAACCCATTAATACTATTACATTTAAAGCTTACCATTATTAATAAGTAAATGAATTTGATCATGTTTGGTTAATACTTGTTGAGTAAAACGTTTTACAGATGTAAATGATTTAAGATCAAGTGCATATATTTCAATAGAGGCATCTGAAGAAATATGTTGTTGAATGGCCCTTTGTCCATCCTTTACATTACGACATCCTAAAATTAAATACATTTTGAAATAATTTAATTTTCATGTAATTCCTATTTAAAGTTGATATAACATTAACAATTATATTTTCTTTGTTTGTTTTAAGTTACTGAGATCATTTTATTTTTCTCCAGAGCACTTTTATAAGTGTTTATTAAATATTATGAATTAAATAGATAACTTATATCCATAAGTAATCAAATTTATAGATCATTATTTAAAAACTATATTTTTTTTAAATTTAATAGATATAATTAAAGTAAACATACAAGAACTTTTTATGTATTATTTTAAAATAAAATGTATGACCTTAACAAACTAAATAATTAAATTAAGTTAAAAAAATAGAACAAAACATATTATGTTAGTTATTTGTTCTAAATGTAATCCATCAAATGCCTTTAGAACTTGTTTATATAAATATATTTTAGATGGCTTTGTGAAATGCATAATTAATTTAATTTAAAGATTATGTCTGATTTCCTAAATTTTTATTGATTTTAAAAAAATTAATAAATATTCATTACTTAAAAAAATGTATTAAACCTATCAATATGTATGACTACAATAATTTTATATTATACACTCTTACATTATATTATAAAATTACCAATTATGACATGCATTTCACATTCTATCAATTTTTTTACAACTTCCAGACCAATTCCTCGTGCTCCTCCAGTTATAACAGCTACTTTTCCTCGTTTACTTACTATGTCTGAAAAGAAAGTGGAAATAATGTAATATGAATAATATTTGTTTTATTATTTTAATATTTAACTATTATTTTACCAAATTTATTAAAACTACGATTTTGTATATCATCAAAAACCGCAAAAGCTCCCATAAAGTAATAAAAAAATTGATACTGAATTATTTTAAAGTATGATAATAATAACTGGAACATTTTATTAATTATTTTTCACTCTAATTAACCAACGAATATTGAACTGCTGTACTTTCAGAATAGTTTAAAAAATAAATTGGTATGAGAATATAATATAGAAAACGATTTAGTACTAATTCGACTTGAAACTTTCTCTTTTTTTAGATTTATGCCTAAGTGGCTAGAACCTTAGACAGTGTGTATCAACTATAATTTATCATGGAGTGTATTTTACATAAACGTCTAATAAATACTAAATTCATGAGTAATATTTGATATTTAGAATAATGTATATTGGATGAATTAGATGAAAGCCGAAGTCAGCACATAAAAATTATATTACAAACTAGGAAATAATTTTGTAATTTTGCATTGTTGGCTGCACTTTTAAATTGTGTTACTATCTACCAGAAGGTTAGGTTAGATCGACAGATGACATATGAGAAACTGTTCAACAGCTGTTTAATCATCTGTTTATACCTTTCTCAATTTTGTTGTTGTTTTATTTTATTATAACCAAAATTTGATCATCCTTTGTTTAAAAAGGTTTTCCAAAAAATATACACCGTTCGCCGCTCCTTAGTGTACAGTTTAGCGTTATCCGATGAACAAATTTCGTTTTATATATTTGTGATTATATTATATTTATCTTAATTGTTCCAGTTACTCTAGAATACGTCCTAAAAGAACTCGGGGTAGTATTAAATCCGGCTATTGTTTTAACCGGTATTATATTAACGGCTTAGAAACTATTATTAAACTCATCAAAAATGATTTTGTCGTGTAAATGTCTGAATGTTCAAGTTGAAACCAAAGACGAACCAATAAGATTTGATAAACGCTCATTAGGTGGTGGTTATAATACATATTTTTTTTCTAAGGTAAATTCGAGTTTCACTATTTCAAATTTTATATTAGTACTTACATTTTGAATATAAATTATTATATTTGTTTTTAAATTATTTAGGAGTTGCTTTGTAGTGAGGTGATAGTTGCTACCAAGCGTCAAGACTGTATGATTCACGAAGAAAAGGTACACGTGTGGATCACGTATGAATGTCTAAATTGTGATATGTTGTGTTATGCAGAATCCACTGATAAAGATGTATTAACTATTTTGATCAATCCTGAATTATTGGTAAGAACTTTATTAATTTTAAATTAAATAAATTACATTTTGTTTGTTTATCTTCTCAATACGAACATCAAAAAGTGTAACAGGTTATAAAAACCAAATCAAATTGTTATTCTTATATTTAAAATAATGATTGAACTCTCCAATATCACTGGAATAGGGATTTATTTGCTTAATTTTAAATCATTTTTTTATATTGAATGCAACCACTATTTCATATATATTTTAATGTAATGTAATAGGTCATAAGTTATTAAAATAAGGGAGACCAAAGTTGTCCAGGAACTTCATTTGTTGGTAAATTAGTTCTCAAACTTAGTTCTACCTTATTTCATCAATTAATCATTTATATTCATAAAATTACAATGATTATTTAAATATATTATTGACCAAGTAATATAGTTCAATATGTTTTTATTTACAGACCGATCCAAAACAAATACAAGAGTTAAAAAATTCGGATTGTTTTTCTCCAACATATGAAATTTTTATTAATTGGACTGATGATACTAATCAAATATATTCTCCTCGTTCATCTGGTAAGTAAAATTAAATACATTTCAATCATTATTTATCATATATTTTCATATTAATATTAATTTAATCCATTAATTATTAATGGAATATATTATGTATACCTATAATCTAGTATTATTTTGTACAGATTACAGACATATAATATTTATTTTGAATTAAATAATTATTTAGATATTAATTAAGAATAAGAAGTTAATTTAGTTACATACTGTATATTGCTAACTAAAATTTAGACTTTTTGTATTTTTTTTTTAAGCTTTTATGAGTTAATTAGTCTTTGCTTTTTAAATCAATTTACTCCACACTTTTAGTGTATATTCTAAATTCGAGGTTCTGTTCCAATCAAGTTTTAACTTCTCCTTTTTAACTAAATCAAGCCATTTTTGTCTGAGTATTTTCCGATCTATTTGGTTTACCAAAACTATTTTTACAAGGGAACCATCTATGAATTATCAGCCTACACAAAACTGAAACTCCTTACTAACTGTTATAAATTATTTTTAGTGTACAGATTCTTCAGTTCTTCATTTGATCTCCTTAATCATCTTTGTTCATTGTTGTCAAAAACAGAGCCATTTATTTTACTGTCATTTACTAACATTTTTCTGTCAAAGATATTTTGTAAACCTCTCCTGTTATGGCCTATGTGTTGCATCTATTATTAGCAATTTGTCTTAAATATATTGTGTACGGATTCTATTTAATCTTTCTAGATAGTAACCTAAACTTGAACATTAAAACCCTAGTGAAATACGTTTTATTAGCAGACTAGGCGTATCTTAATTTCTATATGCATACAATTTATATTGTTTAGATTAACGCCTAGATATTTTCAAGTCCTAACTTATTGAAGAGTAAAATCGTCAACTTGCAAGTCTTTCATGTCCTCTTCGCATTTCTTCTTCTTGACAGAAACATTAATTTGGTTTTTTTCATGATTAATTGAGAATCTTATTCGCTTACTGGCATTTATTAGACCAACTAGTGTCTGAATTACATTTTGTCTAGTATTTTCAAGGAGACCAGGTCATCTACATAAACTAGGTAGGTGTATCCTCCATTTATTTCCATACTTGGTTCTCTTGGTAGACTCCGTATGATTTCTTCTAATGCAAGGTTGTATCTGTGTGAGGATGTCTAAGATTAACTAAAAAAGGGCCTGAAATTTCTCCCATTATCCAAACAACACTTTGGGTAGTTTTATCATTTATTTTAATCAATCTTCCGAGTTTTCCAGAAATTCTTTAATGCAGTCTATAATTTCCTGCGGTTTATATTTTCATAAGTTTGTTTTAAGTCCACGAATACTAAATGATTATCGTTGTTATACTCATGATGTTTCTCTAGGATTTGTCTCATAGCAAATATATGATCAGTTATAGACTTCCCCTTCTTAAAATCACATTGATAGCTACTAATAATTTCTTCTTACTTTTTGTGTCAACGTATTAAATTATTACTTAAGAGGATTTAATGTTTTTGTTTTTTTTTTTTTTTTTTTTTTATAAAAAAAAAAAATAGCTCTTTTACCTCCAAAAATCAAAGCACTACAACGACAAATGAGTGAAAAGGTGGAAAAGGAAACAAAATTGGTTGAGGAAAAAATTAGAAAATTCACAGAGAATCAATACACAGCTTTAGATGAATTTAGAACTAAAGCACAAAATGACTATCATACTTTAGCTAGGTATAATATTATATACAAACATATTAATAATTCTATTAATAATTTGGTTTGTTTTTTTAGGATAATTTCTGAAAAAGATAAGTTGCCAAAATTTGAAAATTCTCCTGCTCGAACAAGTTCAAATAAAATTTCTTCTCCAACACAAACGTTACCAAAACCAGTTATTACTACGCTCAAAAATAATCCAACAATGAATTTAATGGATTTTACATTTAAACCTTATACCAAGGTAATTATTATCTTAAAACTACTTAAGTTTAATATTTTAGGGTTTGTGTAATTCTTATTTTTAATTCATTAAATATTTTGAATTTTTGTTAATTTATACATTTTTAATTATTAATTAATTTAGGGTAATGATAATTCTATCCCATCAAAAGCTAGTCTTATTAAAATACCTTTAGTTGGTGGAAGTAATGATAGTGGATTACCTAAAGCATCATATGATGCAGAAGGATTGTTTCCACTTGAAGATATGGATAATCTACAAATAGATTGTGCTTCTGATGATGATCTCTCTGAATCTGAAGGTAATGCTTACATTTAGTAAAATATTTGAACAATCAATAAATTCTATATGTATAGGAGAATCTGGAAGCCATGATGAAGGTATTTACATTCCACATCATAAACAATTAGAAATGGCTACTTCTTTACCAGTAGATGTACCCAAATTTATGGTCCATAGCGGGAGTGTACCAAGTGATGTTAATCCCCGAATTCCAGTAATTATACAGAATTGTATAAAAATAATCTACTCATTAACTTAATACATTATTTTTATTCCGTTAGATTGGGCGTGAATCTGAAAATAAAACTGATATTGCTGCTAGTATTAGAGCATTAGCAAAAAGTGTTCATGGTGATAGAATTTTCGGAGAATTGCCAAGACCACGCCTAGGATCTCAAATATGAAAAATATAATCCGTTACTTTTTCTGTTAAATTATATTTACAAAAAATAATATAAAGCTTAGTGTCTATGAACTATGTTTTCCAAAATTGCTTTTTAAGGAATTAATTAAAACAGGTGATTAAGTAAAATGTTTATTTTCTAAATTATAATTGATCATTTTTAATTCGCTTTAAAACATTTTTGGAAATCATTTTATTATTAAAGTGTGATAAATCTAAAAGTACAAGATTTATATGAGTATATAATATATAAGTGTATATTGTATAATGCATATATATTTTAATAATTGCTTTGATTTTATATTACGCTTTTAATTTTTGTTCTAAGTTTGTATGTTTAAAATATTTTCTATATTTAATGTTTTTTAAATGAAAAATTGATGTTAATTTTTCCATTAAAGCTAAGTTTTATTATGTCAAATCTTTTGTCTTTTTATTTTATTTATTATCATCATTCATAAATATTAATAGATTCATTAAAGCACATGTATATTGTCACTAAAGGGATTGATTAGAATGGAAGATCATATACATATCTGTTGAATTGAATTTATTGGCATTTATTATTATACTGAAGTATATTATACAAATTAAAACTGAAAATAAAGAAATTTATGATAATAAATGCTTAAAAATATTGAAATGGCAAATTTTAAGAATGAAAGTTTAATCATGACATTAAAGAACATGATATAAGAAAGAGGTAATTTATTAATGTTTCCAAACATTATTTTATTTAATAAAATAATTTAAATTATCAAAATTATAAAACTGGTTATCAGCAGTATGTATATATATATTTTTGTCAAATCTTAAAGGGTTAACCTTCAGGCGGGCGCGCGAAATCACCTTGCGTCGGGGGCGCGTAGCGGTATTAACACCGCTCTAGTTTCCATTCATATTTAGTGCATAAATAATTTGTCTGTAGGTACTCAAATTAGACTATTTAGAACAAAAACATTTTTTTAAACATTTTTTTAAGATATTAAAGATCAATAAGCAAAAATAAATTAAACAATAGAAAATCATACTTTTATATTTTATAACAGCCTTTTTGACCAAACAAATTATATAAATTTTCTCTTTGTACTTTCATAATTAATAAAATATATACATTAATATCACTTTCTTGCGGAATATTAAAACAATAGTAACTTTGAATTAAAAAAAAAACAAATACTGTAATATGTAAACTATAATACTGTAATGTCTAATCAGTTAGACATCTTCAAAATCTTGTTCTCTTGCAGGTTGTATACATGATTCGCACTGCACGGTTTTAGACGAATGCTTTTTCATTGTTCAATGTCTTCTGGTCTTCTATAACGTTCATCTCTCATTCGTTGGTCCCTAGAAAACACAAGCAAACGTAGAAGTAAAGTCAAAATAAAAAAAATAATTATAAAAGTTAGATAATAATATTCATAATAATAATAATAAAATCTATATATTATTATATATAATATTCTAGTAATAGTTATAATAATATTAATAATTCTTACAATAATAAAAATAAATAAATAATTGTACTTACATTTTGATGTCAGGAAAATATTGAATTTCTGAATATCACTAATGGGCGCGCGGCGGTATTTACACCGTCGTGACACGCGTACTAGACCTTGGTGACTTTTAAACTAAACCAACGCGCGTTCAACTGCATTTGAGCTATACTGATTATGTTATCCTAAATATCAATAAGTCATTAAAGAATACATGCAAGTGCCGATAAGCTGCACGAGTGTATTAATAACTGGATGTATTTTTATCATAAGAGCGGTGTAAATACCGCCTGAAGGTTAACCAATTTTTTTGAAATATCATTAAAAAAGTATAATTAATTATAAATTTAGTATAAGAACTCTTCAATTATTTGAATTAAATATACTTTTGTAAGGTTAATAACATAGCAAGGATAGACAACTCAAAGTAACTAGAGGACCAGTTTATAGAACATTGAAATCTGGTGGGCTTGAGAAAAAAATTGTTTTTAAAAATGACAGCATTTATTTTATAACTGAACCTATTCAATTGAATAACCTAATACCATTGTTTATAGAATAAATAGTAAACAAATTATTTAAATAAAAATAAAATAAGTAATGAATATTTTACTCTAATCAATGCTAATATAATATCTGTAGCTATTTAAATTATGCTAATTTTAATATTTATTATAGACTTTTAATTAATAATAATTTAGCTGTAGTAAAATCAGGGGTGGAATTTGGTACGTGGTGGCCCTTTGGAGGAATGCATTATGGGGGCCTCTTATACATGAATAGGAAAGATGTTTTTTACTTATTAAATAACATTTATCATATTTAGTAGTAGTTACAATAATTGTAATTATTTAATTATAGTTAATTATTAACTTCTTATTTAATAATCAAATAGAGTATAACTAGTATAATATTTTTCCTGTATCGTAATTTAAATATCATAAAATTGTGGGCCCTTAAACTGTAGCTCACTCAGCCCTCCCCTAAATCTGGTCCTGAGCTCAATTCTAGATAAGAATATAAAATCTACATTTTATCATCAACATAATAAAATGAAACAATAAACATTAAAATTGTATAAAGTAATTATATAAGTGACCCATCCCTGTATATAAGTCTAATAATAATTTTAACTGATATAATTTAAAATTAAAATATTCATAATGTATATAATTTATGGGTCTTTTTTTACTTTGCCATTAGGATAGATAATTCATTTTCCATATCCATAACTGACTAAAAGGAATGATGCACAGTTTACCAACATACTTGGGGTATCTTAGACACTTAAAATTTAATTCTTCTCGATTTTAATTGATTTTTGAATCAGTTATTTTTTAATGGAGACAATATTTTCCTATTAATAGCTATTGACTTGTCTAAACTAGAATCAGATTTATTCTACAAAATAAACTTGAGTAACTACTGTAATGATGTAATAACTAGAATTACATATTATAACTTATTAGCATATCATACAGTTTAGAATTTGTAATGTAGACTACATTACTAAATATAATATATTCATTTTTATAAAAATTATGATTTCAAATCATACCTTTAAAGATTTATAAATAAGGTATTTAATCAAATTAATAATCTTATTTATTCATATAAGAAACTAAAATATCAAATTATAATTTGTAAATGTAATCAGAACTAAATTATAAATAAATAATATAAGTTACATCAAATTAATCTGAATTTTAATATTCAATAATGAATTGAATAACAATCATAATTATTTTACTAACTGTTGATGAATGTGATCAGTAACAATTGTCATATTATAGTTGATGCTATCAGAACCATTTAAAAATATTAAATTCTTAAATTCTTTTTCTTTAATCCTTGCTAAATATTTTTCATATTCAGGCCAAGCATACTTTTCAAAATATTCTGCTGGTTCAGGAGGTAAATATTTTCTTGCAATACGTCTTTCCAAACAATCATTTTTATTCATAACAATAAAAAAAGATAAATCAGCCAATTTTAAAATTCTGGTGTCATCAAATAAATTGATTCCTTCAAGTACTAAAATATTGGATGTTTGAGATTCAATTGATGCCATCATTTGATTCATATTGTATGCATTTATTGTGTCCCACATGTGATAATTAAGTTCAGGAATTTTTTCCAAATGTTCATCATAATCAGTGTAATAAAAGTCATCTTGATGTAATATTGAAATATTATCAAATGAATTTTTAAGATGATCAGAAATAGTAGTTTTACCCCCACAAGTAACTCCTGTTATTATAACAACCAGTCTTTTAGACATAATTTAATAATTGATAGCAATATAAGTATAGATTATTAAACTAATTATGAATATTACACCAAATATTATTGGCAAAACCAATGCATTATAAACTGATGGAAACAATTGATTAATAAATGAATCCAAATCTGCGAATGGTGGTATGAATAACCAACAAGTGAAGTAAACAAATATGGTAAGCACTATGATAATAAAATATTTTCCAAAAGTAGCATCATCCATTAGTTTTGAAAATATTCACGTTCAAATTTTTCAAAATCTTCATCAGTAAATACAGTACTTTCTTCTTTTTTAGTATTGGTTGTTTCAGACGATTCTAATCGTTTCTTGATCTAAAACCATAAAACATTACAAATTTAATTAAAACTTCAATATACAAAAATTTTTTTTAATATTTATTTTATTATTAATTAATTTATTAACATTTTTTTATTGTTTGATATTCATAAAAGTAAAACAATCTTAATTATTAGGTAAATCATTTAATATTTAAATTAGTTTTTAAATTTAATTTGAAATTGTTATTCATTATTTTTTTTTTTTTTTTTTTTATATCAATTTCAAGCTTAAGGGAACTTATTTTCATTCATAAGTCACTTTGAATATCAAGCCTATTACTGTACTTGTTTTTTAAGAACAGCAGTTCAGAAAATTATTTTCATAAAAAAAAATGTCTTTGCATATCACAGGTTGGAAACCACTGATTTACAGAAAAGCTTTTAATTGAATCTAAACCCATTTTAAATTAAATGTTATAACTTTAAGAATTTTATTACATTTCGGGAGGACTAGAACAACTATAAAGAATTAAAATTATTTGATGAATCAAATGTATCATTTAATAATTCAAGAATATTTAATTTTTATAAGTGGTAAGGATTTAATCAAGTATAATCAGTATATTTTCTATTTATTATATCATCAATTGTTCATCCAAACACCTACAACCTGAAAAAATGCTAGGGATTTAACTCCACCTATTATCCATGTATGACACTACTGGTTGAATTTAATAAAAATACATTTTATTCAATAAGTAAAAGTAAAAATATAGGATATAGGAAATTCTAAGTAATTTTTTTCTTTATAATGCTAACCAATTTGAGCACTTTTAATTTTAAAATACTAATTATACAAAATATCTAACATTTTTAATTAATCTTGAATGTATATTCATCAAAATTTAATTGAAATAATTTAAGATATCTATTAGTACTCTTTTTTAATAAAAAAAAAAAAAAAATTGCATAATAAAAATTAAAAAGTAAAATAATATAATTAAAAAGTATACATACTATAGTAGAGGCAATGTTATTTACATAACTGGTCTTATCTAATTTGTGTAATCGTTCCAAATTAAGTTGCACCAAATTCAATTCTTTTTCATTCTTTATTTGTTCCTTAATTTTTTGAACTGATTTATTGGCATCAGATTTCATAAAATTTGGTACTTTAAACACACTTTTAGCTTGTTGAGATTTACTTTTCTTTTTTTTAGCTGCAAAAGTAATACATTTTTGTACTAAGATTAAATAATGAAAAATAAATTATAAATTACTTGTTCTGTTTAATGTTGATTTTTTACTATCAGCTGATTCATCAAATAACTGTAAAGCTTTTTTTAAAGTAGAATAAGACATATTTGATGCACGTGACCATGTGGATATAACTATTAAATATTTAGAAAATATAATTTATTATATAACTCAAATGATTAAAAAACCAGAGCTTGTCACGAACAATGATAAAACAATTCTTTGGAATAATTATTATAATTATTTATAAAATAGTTTATAGGTATAAGCTCTGAGTTACAAATTTTTTAAACCACAATTTAACATTAAAAAAAAATTACACATAGATAAAGATTTCGAGTTAGTTGGTACAAACGTACAATCACAGATTACAACGTACGCGGTGAAATATGTTATCTATGGTTCGCAATATAATTATCTCCTGTATACAACCACGGTTAAGGTAGTTTAGTATATATTAAACCGTACTATAAACATAGAATAAGAATTTTAAGCCAACCAACATCAGATAGATTATATTTTCACGGTGAAGGATGTTCTCTACGCCGCGCTAATTTTCTATCTGTATTTCAGGTTATAAACAGAGAAAACCACAGATATATATAAGTATTTTTTTTTTTTTCATTTAAAATATGGCTTCGACAACTAGGTCATTAGCCTACAGTTATTACAAAGATAAATATAATATAGATAATATAGATGATGAAAATTAAACTATGGTTATAAGCTACTTATAAGATACAGTATAAAGTTTAAATTTTTTTGTCAATGTTAATATATAAGTCTTCTTCTTCTTCTTCTTTTGCCTCGCCTTCCTCCCAACTATTTGGGGTCGGCCACCCTTGTCCTACACCTCCACTTTACTCGGTCAATCACATCTCCTCTGCACACACCGACAGCCCTCATATCATTCTCCAAAGTCTCCAACCATCTCTTTGTTAATATATAAGTATTATTATTATATATATATATATATCTGTAGAGAAAACGGTACAGGCGCGTGCTTAGCCACTAAACATAATGTTATGTTCTCTGGCATAGCTTATGATACCAAAGGCCAATAGATCATGAATCATGTTACGTAGACTTATTAAATCTATAAGTCTATGATACGATAGCACCGAAAATTAATTAAATCCATAACAAATACATAGAATAGACTTATTACTTTATCTTTTCCGTAACAAATCTATTCATTTAATTACTACCATCTAGTAACATAAAACATCCGTTAATAAGCCATAATTGTTAACATACATACTGACTCTCAGACATATATCGTATCTATGTTCTGGTTATTTCTACTTGTTTTCGTTTGAAAATCTTATTTAATAAAATAAATTTAGACCAGTTTAGGGTTAATAACTAATTTAACCATACATCAGTCTTTAGAAAAACATTGTTATTTTATTACATTCAAAACTTAATCTTGTGTAATTGGATTAATTGTGATGCTTTCAGCAAAGTTATGAAATAATATGAATGTTTACTCTAATTATAAAATAATACAACCAATGACTGCTCGTATTCAGTAGCGGTGCGTGAATGAAATTTATAGGGAGACTTAATTTTTGTGTAAATATCGGTTATTATTGAATTTTTGATCGCAAATTATTCTACTTCATTCTAAGTTTTTATTTAAACTAGATACTGAAAAATTGATTGTTCATAGTTTCTTGTATACAATATTATGATAGGTTTATATATATATTTTAAAAAAAAATTAAGATAATCAGCCCAGCCGTTCTCAACTGATGCAATTTCGAATTTTTTGTCTCCATTTTTATATATATATTAGTATATTATATTATATATTATATTATTATATATATTAGTATATTATATATTATATTATATATTATATTATATTATATTATATTATATTATATTATATTATATATATCTATATAAATAAAAATGGAGACAAAAAATTCGAAATTGCATCAGTTGAGAACGGCTGGGCCGATTATCTTGATTTTTTTTTTTTTAATGATAGAGAATGTCGTGGAGCGGGTTTATAGGGTTTATATATGGACCTAACTCCACCCCCTGGAGGTGCTCAAACAGGAATTTTGAGATTTACGATAGAAATTTTTGTTTTTGTTTATAAATGGTTGCTATGGGGGTTATAATATTTGAGAATAATATTTATCTATTAGTGGTTAATATAATGAATTACCCGACATTGCAACGTAACTAAAAAAAAAAAACATAAATAAGTACTTTGAATATTTTCTATTTGTTTGTGTCATTAAAAATTCCAAAAAGACGCCAGAATGCCAATTTTTGTCGTAGAACAAATGCAGCTACAAACATGAGAAATAGAAGAGCGCAAAGAACAGACGAACAATGCCAATCCGATAGTGCGAATGATTCGTAGTTGACTCACGCAGAGCAAATGACCAACAACGCCAACAGGTACATCGAACATTTATATCTGATTCATTCCTGCGTCTAGCATTCCAGTATGAGCCCGATATTGAATATTATGCTCATTCAAAAGTAGTAATTTGTGCTATGGACAGGGGCGTTCCGAAGCTTCCCTATTTGGGGGGGTTATCAGTTTGAAAAATTGCCGACTACATTAATATGACGAGAAAAAAATGTAGTAATTGTACACTTATGTTTTTATGTATGAGTGAAATGCTAATACAAAACAAATATACGTATTCAAATATTTTATTAAACTGGAACCACTGAATGGAAAAAGACGGCATGAAAAACAAAATGCTGCATCCTTCTCAATACTGTATTCCAACATGGGGAAATCTCTATACCATGTAGGATTGAAACGTCGTTGTTTATTCAAAGCTATAGATTCATTTGCTGGGAAAACAGGCATTTTGGGCTGAAAGGGTCCGAGAGATATCAAGTATAGTCGGTCTTGCTGCGAAAGGATGTCTTTTTTTCGTTTCCCTGGGTCATGGTCTATAAATTCATTTTCGGTAACAACAACTTTTTCATTTTCTTCCAAGATTTCTTTTTCTCCTTTTCTAGCATAGTGAAGTAACTCATCGCATTCTTTGTGGATTTTTGACAAACAATCAATTATTTCGATGACAAATATTCTTGGATTTGGAACCGCAACAGTCTTTATATTTGTTAAAATATCACTAGCCCTTTCGAAATTAACGAGGAATGCGGTAACTTGTCCAGCACAACTCATCCAGGAAAATGATTCATCTTTAGGCATAGTTTCACTAGCTTCAGTCCCCGCAGGTTTATCTAGATCAACATTTTGATCAACTTTCACATCTAAGAACTCGTTAGTCACTTTATCAACAGTAATGGAAGACGATTTAGTCATGGAAGTCGATTCAATACTAGGAGAAGATTCAGTTGTGAAAGACAAAGATGAAGATTGTGTAGCTATCATGGTAGAAACGCTTGTAGAAGGAACATCGAGAACAGAAACTGCAGCTTTTTTCTTGGAGGCTTCAAATGGATTTAATGGAGCCCCCACATGTTTAATTTTGACCTTTTTACCACCATGTATCACTTTCTCATGACGAGCTTTATAGTTATCATCGAACTGACTACCACATTCTTCACATTCCAATTTGATACGTTTTCTCTTATTCATTATTATAATGTTAATTGTTAACTGTTCAAAAACAAAATGAATTTTTATGTTACTTTTTTTTTTTTTTTAAATATGCAATTATTAATAAAAAATCCCTAAATATGCAAAAATATGCAAAATTGAATGTATCAGATTCAATTTCATCAAATTGTGAATGTATCAGATTTTTAAATTGTAACGAAACCCGTCAAACCATTCATTTTTTTTTATTAAATAAAGTTTCACTGACGTATTTCATCTTAACTTATTGTTGATAAAATTAAATTATTTTAGTATTTAGAAAATAGATGACAATTAGTAATAAATATTAGTAAATATTAATAAATAAGATACTATTGGCTAAGTTATAAAGTAATAACTAGGGCTCGGAACTTAATGCACTAAAAAAGTACTAAATATGCATGCACTTATGCGCTTAAAAAAGTACAAATATGCTCTAAAAATATGCACTTATATGCATAAAAAAGTACAAATATACTCTAAAAATGTGCACTTATATTTTATTTTTTTACATAACATTATTATTTGCAGAAATATTTTATAAAATATTATAAACATGAAAAAGCAAAACAATAAAAATAATTCTGATTTTTAATTTTCAATAATAATTAAAAAAAAAAAAAAAAAATGCGATACAAGAATATCTAATAATATCTCTCAATAATAATTTATTTATTTTTTTATTTACAAATTTTCATAGTAAATCTTCATAAATTATAAAATATGCTCTAAAAAAATTGTAAAATTAAGAAATATTCTCTAAAATCAAAAAATCACTAAATATGCAAAAATATGCACTATAAACTTTTGATGTGTTTTTCGTAGTGTCTTAGAACAAATTTCAAGCTCACTTAGCAATAAATCTAACGGTTCAAAAAAAACATGCAAATGCAAAAACTTCCGAGCCCTAGTAATAACTAATAACAAACCCATCAAAATACCTAATAATTTATACATAATGTGTTTGTGTGCCATAATATAAAACACGAGCTATTGTACATACTTTGAAATTCATATAAAACATTTCTATATTACCTACTTATTATTATTATTGTCATTATTTATTGGTAGGTAGTTAAAGATTTCTAGGAGGAAACTTTGTTTCAAAATCTTCCTTGAATAATTAGTCGCTAATGTAGTACAAATATACAAATATACAATTATATAATATAATATAAGGTAAAAAAATTACTGTATCCCTACATTTGTTGCCTTAAAATAGTAAACACGTTTAATAGTAAATAATAATTATTATAAATGCTTACACTGTTACACTCGAAATCTTCATCGAAAAAAGAATAAGTATGGAACCTATGTTATCCCTGCAATCGTCAACGTAGAATATTAAATAATCAGCAATAACACAAATCTAAACACACACACACACAAAGTCTGCAGAGGGTCTACAGCGTTCGCACGTTATGCTTTTGTCGATTGTTTGTGTCGTGACTCACGATAACAGTATAACACGGGTATTTTGAGAATATTTCCGATCATTCTAATCAATCTAAACTGTGTAGTCCGTAGTCCGTATAGTGGTATTACCAGAAATTAAATTTATAGTAGCTATTCAGTGTAAACAACTCATTATAAAGTATAATATCGTATACTATATTAAGCTCAACTCTATTCGTCTATTGTGTCTACGGTCTACATAGTTTATAATATGTAATAAA
Source organism: Sipha maydis (assembly GCA_034509805.1). Classification (NCBI taxonomy): domain Eukaryota; kingdom Metazoa; phylum Arthropoda; class Insecta; order Hemiptera; family Aphididae; genus Sipha; species Sipha maydis. Next base: position 91,488 of record JASXSY010001441.1, on the reverse strand, counting down.
ATATAATAATATTTTGAACGCTATATCTACAATTACAACGCAATCCGTGATTACGATGCTATAATGAAATATGCCTGACATTTTGCCGACTGTGTCAAGTTTTTTCACCAAATTTACAATTTGCCGACTGACAAAACATCATGGGGGGGTAGGCACCCCCCTTACTCCCCCGTTCGGAACGCCCCTGGCTATGGACAAGGAATGTCCGCACTGCCATGCTCTCAAATTCAAAAATGAGCCAGTCGGGATGTGTTGCGCGTCAGGAAAGATGCAACTACCTGAAATTGAAACACCAACTGAACCATTGAACGGTTTACGTATCGGTACAGATCCAGATTCTAACGTGTTCCTGAAGTCAATTAGAACATTCAATTCATGTTTTCAAATGACATCGTTCGGAGCAACAGAAATAGTTCGAAATACTAATGCAAATGGTCAACAATGCAATTCTACACTACGGATTTTAGTACGTTAAGGTTAGGTTAGGATTATGTATACAAATTGATTGACCAGGGGGCAAATTAAGGAAATTGATGTAGGTATATGATTTAATTAGTTCGAAATAGAAGCTGCTTGTAGTAGTAGTAGTAGTAGCAGTAGCGGCTGTAGTTGTAGTATACGGAGGCGTAACGGTTACTGAGGCGGAACTGTTGATTTTTTGCGAAGAAGTCGAGTTAATGGTAGTACCGGGATAGATTGCTGTAGCAATTTACGTTTATGGAACTTTGTCATACTGTAAAAAGTTTTTTTACCAATTTTTTACAATTCATGTAATGAAAAACAATCATTATATACCTTTAGTTTTCACTTTACTAAAAGACAAAATACAAGAATCCTATGTAGACATTTTTCGAATAATTAATAAGGAATTTAATTTAGAAAGCATTTATGCTGACTTTGAAATAGCTATACATAATGCAATAAATGAAGTTCGTGGTTGTCGGTTTTACCTTGGACAATCTTGGTATAGAACTATAAAAAAGTTAGGTCTTTCGTCGGAGTATGTGGAAAATACAGAAATAGGCCAATATTTAACCTATATATTTGGATTGCCATTTCTAGATCCACAATCAGTTGGGGATTGCTTTTCCAACGAATTAGCTGAAATACAGCCTATAAATTAAAATTTTACAAAATGTACTGATTATTTAGTAGAAAATTATATCGACAAAGATTCAACATTTCCACCAAAAATTTGGACAGAAAAGAGCAATAGTATTTATTGTACAACAAACTCGTGCGTATCTTTTCATTCCAAATTTAATTCACAATTTTATTCACCACATCAAAATATATTCAACTTTTTAAATATATTATATAGTATTCAAACTGATACAACAATTATTATAAGAAGTTCCAATATAATAAAACCTCACTGGAAAGAAATCAGAGATAAAATACAATTTTTAGAAGATGAAATTCAAAAATATGACACTGGTGTAAATTCAAGGTTTCAATACCTTAAATTCAATACATAAAAACACTAGCCAATAAGTATAAGCCATGACAAATAGTTTGATATAATATTTTTATTATATGTTATAACGACACTATAATTTTGTATGGGTTTTATCTTTTTTGTATTAATTTGTATTCATACAATATATAAGTACATATTATATATTTTATAACGATACGTTCAGCTATAATATTGTCTGTATTTTAATTTTTAATTATTTTTTATATTTATTGTATTATTGTGTTATTGACTATTGTATTATATTTACTAAATAATTTTGTGTAAAAAAATAGATTTATAACTCTCAATGTAACGAAGTAAAATATACAAAGGTGATACCGTAAGCCATGTGTTAAACTTAAGAATCTACTCGGTTATTTTGTGTGTGACTGACGTCAACTTAATTTAAGAAATAACGGTTAACTTTAAATTATTAATAACATTTTGGTAACCAATATATTTTTCCAAAAAAAAGGTAGAGAGCCAATTCAATAGTAAATCCTTGGGAGCCATTTCAATTGCGCCAACCGTCATATACCCTCCATTACAGCACTGACTAATTTTGTAGAGCATTTATTATAGCTTTCAATACCGTGGGCAACATGGTAGATATAAATGCCTTGGAGACTTTAAAAAGGTACATTAAAGACAAAAACAAATCTCCTATAGCTAAATATCTTAGCGTTATTAAAAACTTAATTTTAGTTGGAACAGCCTCTCTAAAACGAGTGTTTTGTTTTACTATTGCGGTTCAATTATTTTTAATATTGTGTAAAAATTGGCTCTAGACATTCGCGTAAAATTTTTAATTAAAATATCTTCGTCTAATTGCAAATTATCTATAATTCTGAAATTTCTATTTTTTAATTAATTTTTAACCCACAATGAGCGCTTTCTCCAACGTTTTTTATTTGCACTCGCAATAATTAAATAAGCCGCACTGACATCGAGAAGAAGATTTGAATCCGACATGATTTTTATTAAAATGCTGGAAGGTGACTGCTTTGACGTCGCTGGTGTGAACAGAAAAAAACATGCGTCTGAAGCATTCATTAAATGCATACGCTTGGTGAAAGTGGAGTTGAATGTTGAAACGCAAGTTGAATTGAAAATTGAAGCGGAAAGCGCACGAGTGTAAACCAGGGGCGGCTTTTAAGGGGGGCCATAGGGGCCATGACCCCCCAAAACATCTTATTCTTTATTTTGTTAAATATTTTCATTGATTTAGTTATGTATAGGTGTATAACTTGTATCATATTAATTATTATGTGATAATATTTTAATTTAAAACACTAAATTACCTACATTAATATTTGTGTATATTTTTTTATGTATATATAAATAGTAAATACACTGTTAATTTTTATTCTAAATAATAACTTAATACACAAATCCTTGCTGTAATATATTAACACTTTCTATCTTATTTTATTATAGCGTAAATATATACATACAAAAAAATATTGGTCCCCCCCCAAGCAAAGAACTAAAGCCACTCCTGGTGCAAACATACCTTTACTAAGTTGAAAATCTCTTCCCTATTAAAAACACTGTTGTTGTCGGTTGCCGCCGTCCCAAATATTTAGCGATAATAAAGTCAATTTTCATTTATATATATATATACATATATATGGAATATAAAACTTAGATTGAATTTCATAATTTTTAACTGAGAAAATTTAAATTCTATAACATTATGCTTGATAAATTAAATCAATCAAATTAATTAATAATTTGATATATGGATTGAGACACCTCTCCAATGAGTGAATGAGCGATTTATTTTATGTTTTATTTATATTTTATTGTCAATGTCAATAAGACATTATTAAAAAAAAATACATATACTAAAAATTAATTCAAGGCGTATTATCATAATGTTCAGCAGGTAATTATTATCTATAATAACTAAAAATTTTTAGCGCATTGATTTGTATATATTTGCCAATATAATCAAAAGTTAAAAAAAAAAAAAATCTTTAGCCAAAATATCTAAGCATTTCATTGTACCTTAAGTAAAATTCAAATTTTTTTATTGTTTATCATAATCATAATTTCACTATTTTGTTTATTATAAATTAGTAATAAATTGATTGCCATTAATTTCTGTGGACTGAGAAAAAAAAATCATAAAACGGCAAAATATTTAGTTACTTTTTGAAATATTTAAATCAACACTAGAAATAAATAGACAAAAAAAAAATCTGGTTGTTAATGGTAATATAAGTTAGAAAACAAATCAACAGTTCTAATGCAGTTATTGATTTGGAATAACCAAATTATTTATTTGACAATATTAACGTTAACAAATTATTCTCAGCATTTGCTTGAGAAATATTTTTCAAAACAAACCTAACTCGTATAATATAATAAACTATTATTGTATAAAAACAATAACGGAAACGCATCAAAGAGTCATGATGACTGACGTTTGGAATTTAGATTTACCTGCCACTTCATTGGATATGGACGCCGAAATAGTTGACTTTGGCTTATGTGATATGGTCAGAGGCGAATATTTGAAGAGCCTACACGAAACTCTGAAACAAAATCTAAGTGCGTTGATTCAGGATTATAACGTTGATGAATAGATTGAAAGTTATATAAACAAGTGCATGGCCGAAATGGAGAAAAAAGCGATCAGAAATTGCATGGTAGCCAATTTATATCGTGAAGGAATGTCGCGCATGGTATGTTTTTTCGGCTATAGTAAAACCATGGTTTTAGTCAGAAACTGTTGATTTTCATAATCCCACACATGTACGCGGTCAGAACCGGAGTTTTTGTACATCAATCGCTTATCGTTTAAGGTCACAAGCACGTAAAAAACTTACAATTTTTACATGCATCTATATTGATAAACTTAAATTACCCATACCAGTTGAAATATTGAAAACAATAGGTACAGTATACATTATTCGCAGATCAATGAGGTGAAAATGAACACGAACGAGGGATCAATTCATAGTTCACTGAAGGCAATTATCGTTGAAAGTAACATCGAACTCCAAAGCAATGATATTCATGCTAAAGGAAAGGTGTCTGCAGAGGTGAATACCGTGGCTTCACACAAAGAAGAACAAATGGACATAGAAGTATCCGGTGATGAGTCCACGGCCACCGCCATCGAAAATAATGCGAGTGAATTTAATGTTCCTCCTGCTACTGTGGCCAGTGAAGGAGCGATCCTTGGAATGCACAGCAGTTTCGGTAATTATAACTATTCACTTGTAACGGGGACAAGCAAAATGTGTTTTAATCGGTTTAATCAAATAAAACCTTAGACACCACAAACAGATTTTCGGTTTTTAATTTTCTGAGCATCATTGTAAACTGTTCGTCGATAATTCAAAAAAATGTTTGAAAAAAAAAAATGTTTTATTAAATGTTTTGCAGATTCATACGACGAAAAAAAAATATTCGCAATTGCCATTGACAAATATAGGCGTACGGGCATCCGCCAGAGGTCGGTGATCCCTGCCGCTTGCATTAATCCGACCACAATGCGAAACAAAATCGTTGACGCCGTGGTTGCCAATCTGGGTAATAGTAATCACGTGGCCGAAACATATGAATTTCGCAGGCAATTAAAAGAGTTGCCCGAAGAAGTAAAGGTTCGTGTGGACGAAATGCTCGACCGGTACTTCCAGAACATCACTGGTATGCAACTTGGATTCAAATTCTCCGAACCTGAAGAGCAATCCATATCGTTCAAGAGGATTGTGCGGTTGGTCGTGGCTCATATGAAGCCTTATTTCGATGCTGGTCGTATTACAAAAGGAATGTTTAAAGTTCTCGCAGAACTTATTACGAAAAATTTTACGTTCCACATGTACGACCCAAGTAAGTTTTGTACATTGTATATTGTCCATGTTTCATTCTAACAACATTGATAACGTCTTGTTCCTGATATAAACGCAAACTATTACAACATTCTAGATGTGATAATATGAATTTCTTTAATGTCGATTTTTTTATTTTATTTTTTATTTTTTAGGCGAAGAAATAATAGCGAGGACAGTTGACAAGTTCTTTGCAGACAACACGGAGTATATTTGCAGATTCGAAGATATAAACAGTCACTTCATTGTGCAGTAGTTACCAGACGCTTAATCTTTTTTTTCAAAGTTTACAAATTAATTAAGTTACTTTCCATGTACTGACGTTTTTGCTGGTGCAGAATGTTTTGCCCGTTGGATCTTCTTATTCTGTCACTATAATATACAATCACTGTATAACACTTTTTAATTTTTTTTTTTTACACATATTTACCGAGACTCGTTAGTCGATATTAAAGGATATCCTATATTTCACATAATTTTTTTTTTTTTATGTTTTACTTATAATTTATTTTACGTTTACTAATTTATTTTGATGTCTGATTTTTAAATCTATCATTTTATGTAATAATTTTATTTTTGTTATATTTACAACTATTACTATTAGGATTATGCGCATGACCCTCAGTTCTATATGGTAGCCGTACTGAGTTGCGTTTGTCACATTAGCGATAATTTATTGAACAAATTTATTTTTGATGCCAACAAAACTTGGCGTTCTGAGACATATTTAAATTATCATTGTTTTTTAAAACTATTTAGTATTAATGATTTTTTAGAATTTATTAGTGAAGTTTGTAACGTATATTAAAATTACGTATATTTTACATTTATATTTTTATTATAAAATACATACACGTAAAATATATTTTACTGTATATATACAGTTTATTGTAAAATTGCTGTTAACTATCATAGTCACGATCCCTACGGTTACGGTTAATCGAGTTTCAACTGTATTTATAATCTTTCATATTATGTAACGTACATCTAGGGTTACCAGATTGTGGCTTTAAGAAAAAAGTACATAATATATAATGCCATGAAGGTAATAAGAAAAATCTACTTTTATAGCTCATATTTATTAAATTAACATGACATTATATACATAGGCAAATCTAGGAATTCATAGCAGGGTGTGCCTTTACCTCAAAAAGGCCCTTTGTAGTTCAAAATACCTCTAAGTTATCACACGTTTAAATATGTTTCGCATTTGAAATAACAATATTAATAATATTAAATAATATTAAGATTAATTTTTATTACCTAGTTTAGATGCTATTTTTCACGCTGTAAAATACACATGTTATGTTTCAAAATTATTCAATTTAATAAACTATAAATATTGCAAAGTTCAATATATGTTACTCAATTATTTTTTTTTGGACATACTAACAACCAACAATTAAATTGTTAATCAATTATGTTTAAAATTTTTGAAAGTTTAATATAACATCTTAATTTAATTATAATTAATAATAAAGAATTTTATTAAATATATAATATAACTGGTAGTAATTACCTAACAACTATTTTTTATAGGTACATTTTATAAAAATTTATTAAAATTAAAATATAAATTTTTTAATGTTTAATGTTTAGACTCAATACCGTTGTAACTGAAATGAGTATTATGGGCCCTACACAGGTTTATACGAATCGCAGGGTGTGCCCTGGTACACCAGGCACACCCTGTAGATTCGCCTATGATTACATGTACTTAAAGATTAAGAACTAAGATAAACGTTTGAGTATTTAATAACTAACTTTAGTTACTCAAAAAAAAAACCATCACTAAAACTAAATATCCACCAGTCATATCAAGTTTGAAGTAGTGTCACTGGGCACCCTCTTCTATCACGACATCAAACCTTGTACAAATCAAAAATCATCAAAATTACCAATTGTATATATAAACTACAGATTGTATATTTTATCTTTTCTAATAAAAAAAAAAAAAAATTGAGAGTATCTACACTACATACAGATACATTGGTACATGTATATGTCTTGATTCTACTGAATATAGTTGGCATAAGAATTCGATGTCAATTTGGTATTAGATACGAGGAGACGAGAATTAAACTGTAGGTAACTTTTTTAACACGTGTAAAAAATAAACAAGTTTCAAAGACAGGAATTATTTATTGAGTATACATTTTTTTAAATTTTTAATTTAAACGACAGAATCATCATTTACACTTAGTGATGGGAATAATACAATAAAATAATCGAATCAATTCTATTATTTTAAAAATCTTTCGATTGATAAAATAATCGAATGACTGATTAAATGATATAATAATCGAATAAATTAATCGTAAAAAACATTCATATGATAATATAAATTAATAAAAAAAATTAGTAGGGAAAACCATGACAAAATAAACATGTCATGAGATTATAAAAACATAGTTGACATTACTTAAACTGTATGTTACCTAATTGTATTATATTATTCATATGAACTATACTAATGACTATAAAGTACTCACTAATCAGTTAACTATAGTAAACTAGTAGCATAGAGTAATATTACTCTATGACTGGTAGAAAGATAAGAAAAACCATTCGATAATTTTATCATTCGAATGATAAATCCATTCGATTATTTTATCAATCGAGTGAAAAAACTATTCGATTATTGTATCATTCGAATGATTTATTTGAATGACTCATTCGATTATAAAATGTATTGATTACTAACAAGTCGAACAAAATAAGTTTATTTTCGATTTTAATATTATTAAAATAGTAATCAAAATTATTTTTAAAATTAATTATTAATAGATTTATTTAAAACAGTTTAGTTTAATGGATGTTTGAAAATATTCTTCATTTTTTAACCTTTCAATAAATCGTGCATCCAGCAAGACCATAAACTATTTAAGTACAAATTATAATTATAATTCTTCTTCTTCTTCTTCTGTCTCGCCTTCCTCCCAACTATTTGGGGTCGGCCACCCTTATCCTACACCTCCACTTCACTCGGTCAATCACATCTCCTATGTACACACCGACAGTCCTCATGTCATTCTCCATAGTCTCCAACCATCTCTTTTTTGGTCTTCCTCTTCCTCTTTTCCCTTCAACGTCCATCTTCATAACCACTCTTACTGCATTCGTTTCCTCTCGCCTCATCACATACTCAAACCATCTCAGCCTATTTTCTCTCATCTTGTCCACAATAGGCGCTACACCAACACTACCTCTCACGTATTCGTTCCTTATTCTATCTTCCCTTGTCACTCCACTCAACCATCTAAGCATTCTCATTTCCGCGACAGTCATACTTTGTTCTATTCTCCTGTTAACCGCCCAACACTCTGAACCATACAGCATAGTTGGTCTCACTACACTTTTATAAAATTTACCTTTCAACCTCATTGGAATTCTTTTATCGCATAACACGCTCGATGCTTCTCTCCATTTCATCCACCCGCACCTAATCCTATGTTTTTCATCCATGTCAAAGCTCCCGTACTTTTGAACAAAATATCCTAAATATTTAAAGCTCTCAACTTCACCTATCACATCACCATCTATTGTCATTAGTCTCCTCATTTCTTCAACTTCTTGGTCTCTTTGTCCAAAATCATCCTTTTCCATCCTTCTCCAAACCTCATTTATATCTCCCTTAACATTCCACACAACTTTTTCTTTTAATTTCTTTATAAACTCCTTCTTTTTGTTTCCTATTAATTTCCACCACCTAATTCTGATCTCCTTTCCTGTCTTTCTTCTTTTGTTCATCTTTTTTCCACTATACCATACTTCCATTATCATCAACCTATGTTGTGTTATTACACTCTCTCCAGGAATTACTTTACAGTCCTTTACTCTTTTTATATTGTCTCTCCTCCACATAAAATAATCAATCTGCGACCTATTTCTTCCACTCTTATATGTTATATAATGCTCTTCTCTTTTCCTAAAATATGTATTGATTACTGCAAGCTCATACGATTCTGCAAAATCCAAAACTTTTTCTCCAGCCTCATTCCTCTCGCCAAACCCTCCATGCACTCTTTCATACCCTACCCTCTCACTCCCTACGTGACCATTCATATCACCACCAATCACAGCATCCTCATTTCCTGGTATTCCTTGCATCACCTCATCCATCTCTCGCCATAACTCTTCCTTTTTGCTTTCTTCGCATCCTACTTGTGGTGCATACGCACTTACTACGTTTAATACTTTCTCCTCAAATACCAATTTTACCGTAATAATTCTATCACTTTTCCTTCCTACGTCGACTACCTTAATTTTCATCTCATCATCCAATATTACTCCAACGCCATTCCTAGTACTAGTCCTACCTGAATATATTACCTTATAGCCCTCTCCTATTTTTTTTTGCTTTCTCTCCTTTCCATTTAGTTTCCTGTGCACAACAAATATTAACTTTCCTTCGCTTCAATACTTCTGCTAATTCTCTTCTTCTGCCAGTCAACGTTCCAACATTCCACGTGCCTATTCTCACTTTAAATCTATCCCTTATACCTAGACTCAGATTTAACCCGGGGTGCAACGGTCATGTCCCAACACCGTTGACATTACCCGTATTGGGTAGACCTGCACACATAACTGGTGGAACAGCTACCACACAGGCTGTCCGGGTGATATCACGCACTTCAACATCCAGGTCTCCTCCTCTTCTAGATATAATATTTCCTCTCACTTGTTGTCCCGGCGCACATCCGAGATGGGTCAAACCGCCTAAGTATCGATAAGGACTCCTCATTCTATTTGACATAATTTTACACCGACTGTCGACCTGACGCAACCCTATTAGTCGCCTCTTACGACTGGCTGGGGAAATCTTGGAAGTATTCTGACACCCCTTTCCACAGGGTGAAAGTACAAATTATAATTACTATCCAGAAAATCATCCCATTCGTCTTCTGTGCCTGAACTGCTGAAACTTGAAAACATATTGATTAAAAATTATAAAACGAAACAGCACCAAAACACGTGTTAACTGTAATAGAAGGTACGTGCAAATAAAATAAATGTCGTAGAAGATGACCTGATGACGATATAATATTAGATTTTAGCTCGTACAAAATCGGATATGATATTTTTTTAAATTTTTATTAAGATATATGCAATATGTACAACAAGCATATGCGAGCAGAGCATAACAGTTGTAAAAGTTGTGATTAAAGGAATCACCCATTAGTGACACTTTAGTTGTTGAATATAATAATTAATTAATTAATTAATTAAATATTGAGGGTATTATGAAAAAAAAAAAAACCAAAATCACTATAAAAGTTCACGACGCCATGTGCTTTTTAATTTACGACGGGGATTCTCAAGAAGAGTTTGGGGATGGATAGATTTTTATAAGTGGATTGTAATGGTTCGAAAGTTTGGAATAAAATCTATTATAGTATGTTTTGGCTTCTTCGATAATTGTTTTAATATAGTTGTGGAATGTATGATTTGAAACGAAAAAAGGGGCACTTGTGATTTTACGGAGTGAAATATTTTGAATCGTTTAAATTTTGTTGGTGGTTGACTTTTTGGATGCCAATCCGTAAGTCCATATAGGTTTTAGAAGATATTTGTAAAATATTATTTTTGTTTTTAAATTTTTGAATTTATTAGAAAAGTGTTTTAAGTATACGGAAGCGTGCATTAAGAAGTAGTATTTTTGTTTTCAAATGTTTGTTCCAGGTTAATCATTTATCGAAATGAAGACCTATATAATATCTAACTGTGTCTGACGTTGGGATAGGAGTATTATTTATAAAAAAATGTGGACAATGTCCTAGTTTTAGTGTGATTGTTATATGGATTGATTTAGAGCAATTTATTTTGACCCTCCATTTATTGTATACCAATTCGCCATTAAATTCAGGTGGAGTTGAAGAGTAGCTGAATTTTTTTTTTAGGATTTTCGTGCATCGATATTATGGCTTTGTCGTCTGCGTAATCCGTTACTGAAGTATCAGCGAGCGAGGTTTGATCAGAAACAAAAATATTAAATAAAATAGGGGAAAGTATACTACCCTGGGGCACTCTAGAAATTATTGTCAATATATCTGAAAAAGCTGAGCCAAATTGTAATTGGGAATAACAATTGGTTAGATACGATTTTATTAATAGAAAAAGTGTTGAAGGAAGGTATTTTCGAAGTTTATACAACAAACCCTGGTGCCAGACCCTGTCAAATACTTGAGATAAATCTAAAAAAACGCTAGAACAATATTGTTTTTTTTCTAGTGAGAAGGAGATGGCATCCACAATGCTATGAACTTGATGTGTAGTAATATGCTTACAGCGAAATCCAAATTGTGAGTGAGGGAGAACATTATTGAGGATGATATGTGAGGACATTCGTTTTAGGATGTGTTTTTCACAGGATATGATGTAGTCACAAATATCGGACGAGTAGGATGTTGGTTGGATCGGATCAGATTGGAAACGGGTCCAATGTAGCCATAGCCTATATTGTGTACCAAAGTCAGTTGAGAGATTTCCAAGCACCAATAATGATTTATACTTTACTAGCCTGTTTTAATAGTAATGGTCTGGCTGAATAAAAAAATGTAATACGTTTATAATTTAAAACAACTTTGCTCCATTAAATCATATTCTAAAGTTTAGGATAAAAGTTTAGAATCTAAACTATAGTTGCATAGTCGTATCATAAACCGGGATTACACTCGTTAAGTATTTTTTGAGCCTTTCAATATTTTCAAGCACGGTCAAATATATGTGCTGAAGGCAAAGTATTATGTAAAATGTTTTCTAACGTTCATGTGACTTCAAGTTATTTATTCCTGAATTATTGTAATATTTTTAAATTGTATGTTACTTATTGGAATCCTACAAATTGTAAGTAATAATACAAATCATTCGACCTTAACATTTTGCTTGGGGACTTCGGATGATACCATTAGATTTTATATGTTAATAGCTAATGGTAGAATATTTATTTACATTGTATTACCTGATGGCTAATTTACATTATACAGTTTATATCGATTTTCAACATTTTATTTTAGCGATTATGATTGTAAATAATTCTACTCCACAATAAAAAAAAAAAAAATAACGTGTTAGATAACGTTTAATAATTTTCATTGTCGTAACTTAATTTTCTATAGTAGTCAAATCAGATGAATTTATTTAAATATATGATTTATAAGTATTTATTCTTTATAGTAATAATAATAAATATTACAACATTAAAACATTAAAATTTGTTTTAAAAAGTTTATTGTATGTGAAGAAACAATTAAAAATACGGTTCTTAATAATAAGTGTAGGAAGTTTTAAATTACCTATATATTTAAATTAATAATTATAATAATATACAAATTATGGGTTTTAGCAAAAATAGTTGTAAGCAAGTTACAATACTAAAAGTTGCTGCAATATGGCTACACTGCTTTAGCCCCAATGATTTCATCCTCCTGCAAAAAATGTGTTAATGTAAATTACAGTGTAATATTGTATACATTTTTGTATTTTATACTTATTACTTAATACATGGGTAATTTTCTCTTAGTTTGTCAGTTCGCTTGCTGTTTCTCGTAAACATTTTACCGTGTTAATAATGTTCGAAAAATAAACTAGAATTATTTAATTTAATGTTTTAAACTTTATGTTTGTAATTTGTGTAAATCTGTAAAATACTGATTTTAGCTATGGTTATGTTATCTATTGTATGAAAAATGGCCGATGATCAAATATCTGATGAAGCCCCTCTTTTATGCAATGAATCCGTTCAAAGGCATGATGATATTAACAAAAAATTCAACTCTAAAAATGCAAAGAAAATAGCATTATGTTTTGTTTTCTGGTTTATTGTTATTCATTCTTGTATTCATTTATTTTATGGTAAGTAGAAATATTTTGAATATAATTTTCAGTTTCTATTTTAATTATTTATTTATTTATTAAGTATAACTGATTTCAAAAATTTTTTATTGTAGCAAGAGATTCTTGTAAATGGCTTCTATCCGATGGACGATATAAAGGTGACATGGGTTGGCAACCATATGGTTGTATGATGCATGAATATAGTGAACTGTAAGTTTGGGTTGGCAACCATATGGTTGTATGATGCATGAATATAGTGAACTGTAAGTTTCTATTGTAATTAATTTGTTTATATTTATTTATTTGTTTATTATTATGCATATGGATGTAGTCCAACTATAAATAGTAACATAACAGTAACGATGTAAAATACATCATACAATAAAGTAAATTATACATGAAATAAAAGATAACAGAAAATATCACAGCTGAGAATAAAAAATATATTTAATAGGTGATTAATTAAATAGAAAATAATGAGTATGAAAGAGGACTTGTATGGTAGAAAGAATTATGGAAAATAATTTTTGTATGCAAATACCTTCTATTAGCAAGACTTGTAAGATCTAACATGACCAGAACTGTTGAATATTTGTGAAGTAAACATGAATATTGAGCCTTAATATGACCCTGCAGAGTTATATAATTTAAGTAATTACATGTATAATATATATGCTATATAATATATAGCAGTTAAAAATGCAGTCCTTGTTATCGTTTGTAGCAACATTCACTCAAATACACATGAATCATGACTATGTACTACTTATGATGTTAAAACAATCTATAATCGCTTTAAATAAATGGAGTAGAAAGAGAAAGAATTTCCTTTAAAATTAGATAATTACTCAATTCATCTTAACTTTAAATACTTATAATTGTGTAACTGTTGGTTAATTATGCTTTATTTAATTTAAAATAAAAAAGTATTTAATAGCTAAATAAAACTACTTCCGTTTACTGGTAATCATGTCAATATGGTGCTCATGTTCTGATCCATAGACAATTTTCTTTTTGATCTAAATACAATTTATATTTTAAAGTTCATTAAAAATTATTTTCTTGAGAATTTAAATTTACCAAGTGTTTAATTTATAAATGTCATTCAGATTATAAAAGTTATCCATGTGTAAATTTTTCACATCTTGTATGTTAATTAAAATTGATTATATTAAGTACATTTTTTTAGCTACTTAAGACATATAATCATACATGAATTTAAAATGTATAGTAATAGTACTAATGTATCTTATTTTTCTCCATAATTTAAAATAATAACATTCTCTATTTATTTTGAATTCAAAACTTATGGTCTTATAAATGCTGACTAGTTATGTAATTTATTATCCCCAGATAGTAAAGGTGTTATGATTTAATATAGAGTGTATAGAATTGGTGGATTTTGATAACCCAAATGACATGATGTCATATTTGTTGCTGTATTAAGTATAAAATACGTTTGTTGTCTTTATTTAAAATATTCCTTCATATACTTATTTTTAATAAATATAAATATAGAAATGAAGAACATTAATATTCAATTTATAAGAGTTTTTAAACACATACAATTTAGTACAATATTAGAAAATTTAATGTATTATGATGCTAATTGATTTTATATAAAATAAATATTATTTTTTACTTATATTCAATTAAGCTTTATGATGGTACAAACTGTATTTTAAAACAAAGCATAAAGTGTTGCTAAGTATAAAGTCTGTTAATATCAGTATAGATTAATAGTACAATTTAGCCAACTATCATAACTTTTCTTAGAATAAAATGTTAATGAGTATAGTAATATAGTAAAGTAAATATTTATTTATAAAGTATATACAGGGTCCTGCAAAAGTCATGACACGAAAGTAGAGGGCTTTTGTTTATCCTGTGGTGGGAGTAGAGGAGTGGGATTGCGTGCGTTATGTAGCTTCGATGATGCTATTTTCAGTATTCAATATGTCGTGGTCGAGTAAACAATGTGCGCTCGTTATGAAATGTTTTTTTCAAAATGGCAAGTTGCCTATAAGAACGCAGCGTGCTTTGCGTTCAACCCTTGGTTAGTAAAAACGCAGAACAATTAAATGTTGGGTGGATAATTTTAATGAAATTGGATCTATTGAAGACAAAACGAGAAGTGGCAGACCCCTTACAGCCAGAACACCAGAAAATATTGAGGCTGTAAGGAACTCCTTTCTTAAGTCACTTCATTGTTCTGCCATGAAACAAGCGTCTAGCAAGCACCCTTGGTTTATGAAACCGATCAGTGGGACAAATTTTGTATCTCGACCTTAAATTCCATCCTTACAAAATGGTTAAAATCCAGGAATTGCTACCCAGGGATCAAATGGTGCATTTTTGCTTACAAGCAACGAAGCTCATTTTCACTTTTGTGGAACTGTGAACAAACAAATCATGCGGTACTGGTCACCTAAAAACCTCCATGAGATTCATCACAGTTTAAAGGTCACTGTTTGGTACACAGTTTCCTGTTTTGGGATCATCGGCCCTTATTTTTTCGAAGAGTGAGGCCAAACTGTGACAGTCACTTTTGACCGCTATGTGGCCATGTTGAGGGACTTTTCCAACAAGACGGTGCTACCGCCCATACAGCTACTCGATTAATGGCATTGGTGTGCGAGCTCTTCCTAGCCTATGCAGAGGGGATATCAATTGGCCCCCAAGGTTCTCCGATCACGCCCCCTGTGATATTTTTGATATTTTCTGTAAAGACAATTTAAGGCAGAGGTCTACAAACACCGTTCTAAAAACTTGGAAAAACTTAAAGCCGTAATAATTCAAGGAATTGCAGCAATTTTACAGGAAATGTCCGAGGGAGCTATGCGAAGTTTTCGTTTCCGTATTCAAGCTTGTATCACCAGCGAAGGTCATCATATGACAGAAGTGGTTATATAAATTGCAAATATTATGGAATGTATTAAGTATAAAAAATATTGAATTCGAGTACGTTTTTATGTTTTTATTGAACTTTATTTTTGTGTCATGACTTCAGCCAAACCCTGTATATCTTAAATTATATTTTATTACTTTTATTTATTACTATAAGATGTGTGATTGATAATTTGTAATTACTGTAAACTATATTATCATTATCATGTATTATATTGAGTATAGCCCATTTAAATTTATAATTAAATAAATAAACATCAAGAAAGGCAGAACTATCAAAAAATTATTAAAAGGAATGTCTTTAATTTCATATAAAACATATGTATTTCAATCTGAAAATATTTTATATTTTGTTCAAATTACTCATTGATTATATTGAGTTATGAAACTTAGTATTCATGAGATATTAACTAAATATTTGTCTTTTAACAAAAATATTATTTTGATTTTAGGGATTGTAGCCGTTGCTTAAAATATTTAGCATTTAGAGGACGTTATAATCAGTTTCTTTTTATTGGTGACTCTAGAATACAAGATATATATAATGCATTCATACATACCATTGAACCAAAAGCACAATTGGTTCAAAATTCAAAATTTTCAGATTTCCATGATTCCAATCAATCATTTCCTGATAGTCGTCTCAAATTATATGTTAATTTTGTTTGGAGTCCATTTGTTTTAGATTCAATGGTTCAAGTGTTTAAAAAACTGAAAGCAAGTAAATTGAACATTTATAAAAATAAAATATTTTTACATAATATTTGGCCTAAATAAAAATACAATTTACAGTGATATATGCTATAGGATGTGAATGATAAACCTCAAGTAATTGTAGCAGGAAGTGCCATTTGGCCCATCATACAATCAAATGGATCTTTAAACGGCATTCAAGATTATATTGCTAATCTTACCCAACTGATACAGGTAATTTTTGATTGTTTATAATTTATAAAAGTTGATAATTATTTATAATTTTTAGCCAATTAATGATATCTCATCTAAATCAACTGTGTTATGGGTATTACAAGAACCAGTCGAAGAAAGTAAACTAGATAATTCATTGTCTATGGTGACTAATAATTTGATTGATCTTTATAATGAAGCTGCAATGGATGTATGGTTATAAAATTATTTTAAAAATTATATATTGAATACAAATATTTCTTAAATAAAAACTTAGATTTTTGAAAATTAAGTTGACTTGTTATTGTTAAGGTTTTAAGTAAAAGTTCAGCTGAAATGTGGTGGAGTTCAAGACTTGTTTCTCAGGGTGAAATGAATGATAGTCCTGATGGTCTTCATTCTAGTAATGCATCTTTAAGATTAAGAGCTCAAATACTTCTAAATTTATATTGCAATGATCATATGAATTTCAATGACGGCACCTGTTGTTCTAGCACTGAACCCTATACTTCATTACAAAGTTATATGTTGTTATTTTTTATTATTTGGTAAGTCAGTTGAATATAAGTACCCATAAATTTATATTTTTAGATGAAATTGACTTTATTTATTTTAGTATTTTAATTGGAATTTTAATGGCTGTAAGATATCGACAAAATAGACTGTCTAAAAATGAACCATCTTATGTGGTAATGGTATCTCTTGCAAAATTGGGTCTTATTATGATTTATTTTTATATATGTGACAGGTAATTTTTTTTATTAATATTATTTCTATTACTTTAATTGCCTAATGTTTGATATGTTTCTGGATTTTCAGAACTAATTTTTTCATGAAAGAAAATAAATATTACTCTGATGCAAGTTTTTGGTTACCTATAGGTTATGTATTTGTGCTTGGTTTATTTTTTACTGAAGAAAGTAGATATACCAAAGTATTACATCGAGATCAAACTGATGAATGGAAAGGTATTTTGAACTAATTATTTAATAACTAATACATATTTTAGTAATGCAAATAAGTTGAAATATAATAATAAATATAATGAAATATACAATGGTAGTATTATACAATCTAAAAATGTTTGAGGGACTAAAGTGCACTTTTCTAAGATTTCTTTATAAATCAGTGTTTCTTAACATTTGTTCTATACTTTCCTATTTGTTGCATTATTGCTTATATGTTGTATCCTTTATAACTGTTTAGGAATTTATAATACTTAATAAATCACTGTTTTTATTAGTTATGTACAGTTATTTTAATATATTTTTTTTAAGAAATACTGATAATTATATTTTCTTGTTGCACACTATAATTATTAAATCATTAATAGTATTCATTTAAAGATGTTACAAAATTAAATCATGTTTAAGAATTCTTAATTGAAAGTATGTTTAGGGTTAGAAAACCTTAATTTTTTTTTTTTGAAAATTCTAAAACAAATTTTAACGGACATTTTCTGAATGCATATGTTATTCAATAATCTTGGGTTAAATGGTCATGATTTAATCTGATAATCATTAGTCATCTGCACTTATCATAGTCACTTATCATAATTATCAAACAATGTGTATGTGTGATGGTAACCATACATAATATATTGTTTTGAATGCGGTACAGTAACATACTTCAGTGTCATGGAATAGATAAAATCATGAAAATTCTTTTGTTGTAACATTATAAACAAATAATTTTTTTTAACAAAAATATAGCCAAATATAATCATTTGTTTATAATATATGTTTTTGAATTAAGAATAACATTGAAAAATATACTTTGCATGTCTATAAAACTATAAAATGTTTGTGTACTACTGTTGACATTCATAGGCAGTCAACATGTAGTTATTATATATATTATAGTTTAAGTTAAATTTATACTCAAAATTCATAGATTCATACATGAGGAATCCAAATATTCCGAAAATTAAATACTAATATTAATAACCACTACATATATCTTAACTATAAATTCATATATTTCAAGCCATACTTTCTATACAGGGTCAAAATTACTAGAACAGCCAAAATACATATACCAAATTTAGAAATTAGCTCCTAAAGTCTAAAATCAGTACAACTATCCTCATTTTCATAATCTTTTAATTATTTATAATCTCAGAAACCCTCTTTTTTTATTTTTATTTTTTTTTTTTAAATCAACGGCGCCACGGGAACCGCTTTTGCCTGAAACCCTCCTAGAAGACTCGAATAACAATGACCCTTGGACCTAATTTAATTAAAAATATCACCAAAACCTTAACCCAAATCTATATGTCATTACTAGATAATTACAACATCAAGCTACGGATTAAATAAATAAATGGTTATTATCGCTTATGTTTATTATAATATAATTTGATGTATGATATTATCATAATATGCTATATAGATTTAATAATTTACAAAATTAAAATAATATGTTAAAAATTGTATTGTAATATGAATATCATTTTGCATATAATAAATATACGTTTTTAATTGAAATGTAATTTAAAAAGTAAAATTTTCTATTTTTTTAAAGGATGGATGCAATTAATAATTTTAATATATAATTTAACTGGAGCAAGTTTAAAGGTTTCAATTGCAAATCATGTTCAAATATTGATAGCTGCATACTTGTTCCTTACTGGTTATGGTCATTTTTATTATTTATGGCATAGAAGTGATTCAGGACTTACTCGTTACTTTCAGGTAACTTCTTCATGATTTATTAATTTTAGCATATCATAACAAGTTTATATATTACTCTCCTTTATCATTCTCTTGTCTTGTGTGCATTTTTAACTACTGGACGGAGAACTGATAAAGGTGAGTGGTATGCAACATATTTACATACTTTTAGTAGACAAAATGTAGAGTTATTTAAATTAAGTGTTTGGCATAACAAAGGTGAAAATTAACTGAAATTAGTGTAAAGGAAAAATTGGTTATTTTTTAATTTTTTATTTTCTATTACTATAGTCCCTAAAATTTCTTTGCAATTATTTCCTTCCAAACTTGTTGAATATTTTTAAAGTTAGTAAAAACTTACATATACATATTTGGTTTTTAGGAATATTTAATAATAAGTTTTATTTAAAATTTAAATTAATATAAATGTTTTAATATTTATATTTGTTATAACAAAGAAAGATTTTTTTTTTCTTTACAATGTACCTAATAAATTATAAATCACAGAAGATAACTTTTATATTTTATCTATTGAAAAACTGAAATTGAGAAATGTTATACTTTTATTTTATTTTTTAAATGTCATTAATATTTTTTCATAAATACATTTTCTAAGTTTTAAAAAAAATCAAACTATATAAATTAGCTATATTTTTTAATTTATTTTATTATATTTATAATAACTATTTTGATGGTCATTTTTGAATACATTTATTATATAATCAATAAGTAGTTTATTATATAATAAATTAAATAATTTTTTATATAATATCCATTTTATAGACTATTGGTACTATAAATGATTATGAAATAATAGCAAAGATGAGTAAGCTAGATAACTAGGTCAATAATCAAGAAGAATTTTTTTATTCTTTAGAAATTGTTTTACTCATTTTGTAAATTGTCTCGGTGCTGCTCGGATATGCAGTCTACAAACATGTATGTAGACCGCATATCTGAGCAGCGATAAAAAAAAACATTAAAAGATAAAATTTATCCAAGTATAATTTGTTGTAATATAATATATACCTACAATATAGTTTTGTATTTTCCGCTTATATTTATACTAAAAGACAAAATCACTGATATACCACAGTATGGTAGTTTATTTAATAAATTTGTTAGTAACCGAACAGCCGTCGATCAGTAACCTAACCATATATTAGTGCATATCATTAGGTATGCAGTTAAAAGAGTTCTATTCAACCGTCACCTGTAGTGAAGAAAATGCCACTGCTGTGCCAATGCATGCATTTTTAAGGGAGCATGGCTTATTAGACACTGCCAATAAAACGTTACTATGCGTATTGTATTATTTATTTACCATTATTTTTAATGATTTTTACTAATATACTAATAATTAAAATATTTGATTATTATTTTAATTTGATTATTTATTTACATACTACTATTACTATTTACTGTGTATTATAGGTGTACGGTCTACATATTATGTAGACCGCATATCCGAGCAGCACCATTGTCTCTTTGCTCCCTTTTAAATTATTGCTTGAATAATAAAATTTTATTTTTTTTAATTTGATTATATATATAATAATTTATATTTAGAGAATTGAAATAAAATCGGTCAATTGACTTATGTTAATTTGTTACTAGTACTTATTTATAACAAATAATTGTTTTATAATGGTCAATGTATGCCCGTAACAATAATTACAAAAATTAAATGTAACAAATCTATTGAGTAATATGAAACAAAATATTTTATTGTAATATTTGTTGAGGTTAGTTAAATAAAAGAAAATCTTTTTTGTTCTATGATATCAGTTGAATTTCTGACATCAGCTTCATACATCCTACAATTACAAACTAGAAAACTTATTAAAACTGACATAAGATTGCAGTAGCGAGGCTTGAGGTTTTTGGTCGGGGAGACATTGAAAAAAATGGCACTTATACACCTTGACTCCTCCCCCACCTTTTTTTTTGTTCTTGAGCCCGGCAATTATGACCATTATCTATAAGGTAAAAAATAAATGTTAAAAAACTAAAAACAAAAATAAATTATATTTAAAAACTTTCAAGATAATAATACTTAATGTAATAACAAATGCATTATAATTTATAACCAACAAAACAAAATAAAAAAATAAAATGTAATATAATATACTGTATATAATATATGCAACTCGCATTAAGATGAATAGTTAAAAAACAAATTTACGTTCATTTATATGTTAAATCTATTTTTCTATTTTTTTGTCTTAGAAAATAAGTCAATGACATTGTCAATAAATGTTGGATCGGTGGCTAATTCGCTCAACATTTTCTTCTCGATAGCCATGATACACAAATTTGAGAATCTATTGTGTGTCATTGTATTTCTTAGAAACGTCTTGATTCTTTTTAAAGTACTCATTCTTCTTTCACTAGAAGCCGTCATTACAGGAATACACAAAATTAATTGTAACAATTTTGTAAGCTCTACGTACACTTCTTGTAACTCAGCTGAAACGAATATGATTAGGTATATTATAATTTAATACATAGTTTTTTAAAAATAAAAATGATCAACTTAATTTAATATATTATTATGTACCAACATTTAATAATATAATTCAGCAATTCTTTAGGTGGGAGTTGTTTGTTATTATCATTGTAAATAACTATTAATTGATTTTGTAATCTCTCTTGTTCGAATACTCCAGGGAAAACTTTTAGTAGTTGATTTTGTTTCTCAATTGGAAAATGTTTTTTGTAATTTTTAAATTCATTGTTGTTTGCAAGCTCAATAAATTTCAAAACGTGAAAATCTTGAAATCGAACTTCAGTTTGGATAATTATTGAGTCCAATATTTCATACGTAAGATTTTTCAGGCTATTTACATCTTTGTGTATTGAAGTTCGTTATTCAATTCCATTGTAGATTCGCAACACTCGGTTATAGTATTTTGATCATTTCTCATAGCTGATAATTGCGTAGATAAATTTTTTATTTCATTTATGCAAGTTTGTACATCCGCAGTGCATTTTGTTTGAAGTATTAAAAATACATGATCCGAGTATATAAATATTCGACGAAACAGACATAATAAATAGACCAATTTTGGATTTGATAATTTATGCAGTAACCCATAAGCCGTACTTATAAAAATCGGATCCCAGTCTTCCCCCTCTGTTACATACGATATCGCTTTTTGTAGTTTTTTAAAATGTGTACTTATAGTAGCTGCTGCTCTTGAATGGTAATTCCACCTTGTTTCGCACCTTTTTGGCAAATTAAAACCTTTTTCCCGAAGCAGCTCAGTTCGTTTTGGCGATCTTCTGAAAAATGTGTGAAAAATGTAAGGTCACTTATAAAAATACGAACGGACTTAATATTTTTTGACCCATGTAAAAAAATTAGGTTCAGTTGATGGGCATAGCAGTGAATAAATAGGGCTTTTCGATAGGTTTTTTTTAATAATGGCTTGGAATTCATTTTGTTTTCCAGCCATGACGGTCGCACCATCATAAGTCTGACAGATAATTTTATCGTTTATATTCCATTTGGTAATTTCTGCTAATAAAATATTTGAGAGCCCAACTTTTATCTTTTGATACGTCAAAAAAATCTACAAATCTCTCTTCAATGTTGTTGTCAACAACGTATCTTAAAATAATACTCATTTGTGATTTGCACGATACATCAGTGGTTTCATCGGCTTGTATAGACACAAACTTTGCATTATTTAAATCGTTCATTATTTTAGTATTTACAACATCTGTAATACAAGCAATTAAATCATTTTGCACATCACTAGACGTTCCTTTAAATAAAGAGTTAGACAAAAAATGTAATTTGAGTATTTGTTCTTCTTGCGATAAGAATTCTAATAGCTCTAAATAATTACCCTTATTTAATGAGATTTTTTGTTCATCGTGTCCCCGGAAAGCTAACTCTTGTTTCCTCAAAAAACACACAACATGAATTAATCGAGTTAATATGCGACGGTTAATGCCAACTTGTCCGTTATATTTTATGACTTGCAAGCGTCACCCTTCTGATAGCGCATGATCAATTATATTTTTACCAAGTAACTTAAATTGTTCCTGTCGCGGAAATGAGAATGCTTAGATGGTTGAGTGGAGTGACAAGGGAAGATAGAATAAGGAACGAATACGTGAGAGGTAGTGTTGGTGTAGCGCCAATTGTGGACAAGATGAGAGAAAATAGGCTGAGATGGTTTGGGCATGTGATGAGGCGAGAGGAAACGAATGCAGTAAGAGTGGTTATGAAGATGGACGTTGAAGAGAAAAGAGGAAGAGGAAGACCAAAAAAGAGATGGTTGAAGACTTTGGAGAACGACATGAGGGCTGTCGGTGTGTGCAGAGGAGATGTGATTGACCGAGTAAAGTGGAGGTGTAGGACAAGGGTGGCCGACCCCAAATAGTTGGGAGGAAGGCGAAGTAGAAGAAGAAGAAGAACTTAAATTGTTCCTGACAAACGAGATGCCTATCAGAAATAGCATGTTTGTTTGCTTTTCATTCGAAATTTTTCATATCTAACCTTCGTTGCTCCAGGTTTTCTCTCCTCTTAATAATAAGAATAAAAACAATATAGTTTATTTCTTACTTGACTACCAGTAAGCCATTTATATTTTGAATACCACACGAATTGAAATTTTCTAGTTGTTTTTCCGTCAGCTGTCGTTAAATTCAATAAGGGACATGGTTTTTTATTTTTTAGTTCAAAGTTTTTTTCGTTCGAATAGTTATTAACTCCATCGTTCAAAATTACATTAATTAAATCGTCAGCCATGATGAGGATAATATTATAAAACACGTACGACGTTATGATGGCGCGGCATGACTAAGGTGACCATACGTCCCGTTTTTCACATCTTTGTCTCGTTGTCCCCAGGAAAATTTTCGGGACACAAAAATGTCCCGTTATCAGAAAATAGTAAAAAATAACAATATTCAATTTTAATATCGATGAGTTATTGTTTTTATTGCATTTAACTATTATGTGTGCATGTAACCTATTATGTGTGCATGTAACGTGTATATACTGAATTATTGCATGGTTGACGTTGTACGGAATCGGGGCTGTGTGGTGGGTGTTTGGAGTATAATTATACTAATAAAATATAAAAATACCTATTACGGCCAATGATGTGTTAATATGGACGTATTAACATAATATGTTTTAATACCCCAATATCAGCGTAAACTAAAAATTATTTTTCATAGTTCTTTATTTCAGTAATCGTCAACCGTTTTCTTTACGTAGAGGCTTTTTTTTTTTTTTATAAAAAACAAAAAAATAAATATTTAAAAAAATATTTTTTTTTTATGTCCCGTTTCGACTAGAAAAATATAATATATATATTATGGTCACCTTAGGCATGACAATCGCGACGGCGACGTCGATAATAAATATTGAGGATTGAGGTAATTGCGAACGGTGAGACATTTCTCATAGCGTTCATAGTAAACCCCACTCTGATTAACATTCCCCCTGTACCCACGCACCCATATTTGTGAGACGTTGCGTTGCATCGTCTATTTAATAGACTCTATTAGATATAACTCTATTAGATATAATCAGTGTTGGGAATAGATAACTAATAATTTATCTAGATAAAGATAAAGATGACTATACTAATTCTTATCTAGATACAGATAAAGATAGTTATACTAAATTTCATCTAGATAAAGATAAAAATAAGTACATTTTTATCTAGATAAATACTAGATAATTTCATGTTTGATTTTGAAAATATTCAGGATACTACAGCTTACAGATATTAGGTAAAAAATTCATAATTAAAAACATTTTAAAATAAATATCATTTTTTAAACTCATTTCAAACATTAATAAACATAAAATATAAAATAATTTTTTTTTTAAATAAACTTCATAAGAAGATTGTCATCTTGTCAGTTATTATCTGTGTCATAGGTATATGATGTACAGAAAAATGTAAAAATGAAAATATAGAAACATTTAAAATTTTCAAATTTTATTTTTATTCTATTTAAATAAATTATCTAGATTGGTACTGATAAATAACAAGATTTTTATCTAGATGAAGATAAAGATAACTGAGTATAAATTTATCTAGATAAGATAAAATATAAATAATTTTTATCTAGATAACTTATCTAGATATTTCCCAACACTGGATATAATACCATATTTGAAATGACCCATATCGCCAGCTCGTACGCACGGCCGTATCGCGCGCTTTTAATCTATTTTAAGAAATCAATAAATGTACAACACTATAACGAAAAACCGATTTTAACAAATACTGAAACATATACTTCATATATTTTATAATATAAAATAAAATTTATATTTTCTAATATTAAATAAAACAAAATAATTATTTGTTTGTCTCGTGTTCTAATTTCGAAGTGGGCAGACTTTGTCTCTTTGTCTCCTATGACGCTTCGCCACTGTAAGATTGGTAAAAGTATTAAACAATTTAAAATTGTTGAAAACCAATGATTCTTGGGTACGTAATAATATATCATAACTTGGGTTCGGATTTGTATGCACTTAAAAAATCTTTAAATATGTGCTTAATTTGCTTTTTTTTTTTAATAATAATATGCAAAAATATGCTTTTACCATAAAATAAATATACATTAATAATCACATAATAAAGTCACTGGACAATTTGGAAACAGGTATATTAGTAGATTAAAAATGTCAATATATGGTGTGTGTAATTGTTTATGAAATAATTGAACAACGGTCAATGAAAACATTTAAGTAGGATGAGGGAGGATGCCAATAAAAGATTTTAATTGTTCATCAAACAGTGATAATAAGTATCTACCTCTATGCCTAGAATTTTATTATATGCCAAATTAGAATGACTATTTAATATTGATAGAAGAAGATAGGAAATTTGAAATGCTGGTTAATTTTTATTTTTAAGTTGTTTATAGTTGCGAATTTACGTTGGTATTTAGTAATCATAATCATTGTTGAATGTTGGATTATTACTTATTATATTTATAATAAACGAATAAAAATTTAAATTTTAATATATATATATTTTTAATACAAAAATGTTTACCATTTAACAAATAAATAAATTATAACATTAATAAATAATATCTTAATATACTAATATTAAATACTAATGAATGCAATATAAAATATAAACAGTACCTATATATAGGGTTACCATACGTCTGGATTTCAAACACCTGTCCGGATTTTAAAAATTTCCAGATTTTACAAAGGTAACCGTTTAACGTGGTTTTATTGATACAAAAAGTTATT
The DNA here is from genome assembly GCA_034509805.1 of Sipha maydis. Classification (NCBI taxonomy): domain Eukaryota; kingdom Metazoa; phylum Arthropoda; class Insecta; order Hemiptera; family Aphididae; genus Sipha; species Sipha maydis. Next base: position 64,620 of record JASXSY010001441.1, on the reverse strand, counting down.
AGGTGATTTTATAACACATTATTAATTATTATTAATATTATTATTATTATTTATTACCTATTTAATTAGTATTATTCATTTTACTAACATATTTAACCTAATAACTCTTATGTAGACATTTTATTCATAGATTTAAATAAAATTGTATTAATGAAAGAACAATATTGTTTATCTTAAATCCCCCCCCCCCCTGAAACGGAACTGATGTCCGAATTTGGTCTAAACAATTATGGTAACCCTAAGTATATCAATGGTTAAAAGGCCAAGTGTCGTAACCCACAAAAACATAATTTTACAATAGACACTTTTAACGTTTTAGTTACCTATCTAATCATATATAAAATGACGTTAAAATAAATGATAAATATTAAAATTATAGTAGTTAAATAGTATAGTGGGTTACGACAATTGGTTAACCACAAGAAAATGATATGAAATTTAATATTTCATGATAATCCCATTTTCGACCAAAGTGAGGGTTACGACAATTGGCCTTTTGACCATCGATATATTATATTATAAATACAATTTTCCGGTCACAGTGTTAGTTATTAAATTCCTATCTTTGAAGCTCATTGAACAATTAACAACAAAAATGTAAAAAACACAAACTATTTGGTTGCAGTTTATTACTCCTTTAAGTTGATTTCAGACAAAAACTTCTAGTTCTTAGTTCTAAATTCCATGTTCAACCTACGCTGATGAGATCAATGCTTACTTGAAATCATCGGCACTGTAGCGTAATGTTGAAAAACTACACCTAAAAGTAAACATGCGCCTTTACATGCTTCTAGATCCATCCACTGACACATTCTCAAAACGATTGTTAGATATCAGCAATGAAAAAGTTGCTGTAGATGAAACTACTGGATGCTTAAAATTACCGACCGATTTATGCACAATTGTTGATTCACATAATGCTTTCATTGAAGGCATATTTCCATAAATACAAATACAATATACAAATACAATATACAAATCATGAGTAGCTAGCAGAAAGAATAATTTTAGCAGCAAAAAACGCGGATATCAACGGTTTCAAGATACAAAAGTTGTCAGGCGAATTAGTACAAATCAATTAATACAGTTTGCAATGCCAACGAAGTTGTAAATTATACAACAACATTTTTGAACTCATTGGTTTTGTTAGGCATGCCAGCGCACCATCTACAACTGAAAGTTGAATCCCCGATTATTTTACTTCAAAATTTGAACTCCCACGACTGCAGTGGTACTTGATTAAATGTTAAAAATTTAATGAAAAACATGGTCGAAGCCATAATTTTGAATAGTAAGTTTCGAGACAAAAATGTATTGCTGGCACGAATTCCAATCATTCCTACAGACGTATTATATTGAATTAAAGTGTTTTCAATTTATAATTAGATTGGCATAAGCAATGAATAAGTCAGTAAGTTCCAATGTCAAACGATGTCTGTTGGTGACATAGATTTGAGCACCCCATGTTTCGTATATGGACTATTATACATTGAATGTTCCTTCATAACAAACCATCAAGTTTTTTTGTGTTAGCAATGGATGGACCGTGTAAAAAAAAACATTGTACACTCGATTGTTCTTCAAAATTAGTATTGATGTTTTTTATAAATTGTCATTGAAAAACATGTATAATTTTTTTAAAATTTAGTGCATTAAATTAAAAAAATGAATGGCTGGCGTTTTGTAAATTTTTAGGCTGTCATTATCCACAGAGATCCATTTCTCTTTCATAGACACCATCCTAATATACTAACAATAAATTAGTTATTTTTATACTACAAAATGTATATTAGAAACGTGTAGCAAAACAATGTTTGCCGAGTTTGTTTATGTATTATAATTATAATATAATTAATTGTATATTTAATCAATTACTCAAAATAAATTAATTTTATTAATTTTTCTTCCATAAATATTAATGCAACTCAATAAGATAAATTTAATATCTTACTGACAGATATCAATTTATAACACTAATTAAAGAAAATATTCAATAAATAGAACAAATATTTTAGTTGGGAAGAATAATAAAAAAATTAGAATGTATTAAATCCTTTCATACCATTTCTTTGGTAAATATTTACCAAACAAAAAATATTGAAATTTAATTTAAAAAACCTATATAAAGTAAAATTAGTTAAAAACATTTTGATTAATAATTATGATTTATAATATTTATTTTTTATAAAAATAATTTATAATAATTAAATTTTTATGTGTTAAGATTTTACATTTGTCCTATCACTTATTATATGTTTATAAATACTAAACGATCATTCCACATCTACTGATGTTGGTGATGCATGTTTAATATTGCTCAAAGAACAAAAGGGGAAATTTTCTGGAAGCTGTATTTCATTGTTTTCTTGTATAATTAATCGGATTTGTTTTAATACTTGAATATTTTTATTTTTTTGATACGAATCAAGAACAGATTTTATAGTAGAAAGTTTGTCACCTTGTATATTTGATAAATCATAATCTAGTTTCTACTGTGTTATAAAAAATAAAATAGTTGGTTTTATAAACTCTTATACAAAATATTTCTGAATATGCAAAATAAATTTTTTCCTATGCGTTCTCTGATGAAGATTGCCATATACTGGTGCAAAATCAAGATGGATGGAGGTATTTGTTTGAAAGTATAATCTCAAATGCAGTAAAAAAAAAAAAAAATTCTCTTACACAAATTGTCTATATTTCTTACTCATACACACATTACAAATATGTAAATGCATACAAATCCAGACTAATCATAACCAATAAAAAATATTGCTTTTACTTGTTGTAGTTACTCACATAATTAATAGCTTGAATTGATGAACAAGTATGGCAGTATAATAACCAAATATTTATTGGAATTTAACAAAAATGTATAAAAAGAGGTAACAAGAAAACACTGTATTGTCATTGATTGGACAGTTATGATTCATAACATATGAGTTACGGAAAGTTATTTATTTTATGTTATAAATAATTTTTATTTGTCTTATTTTATTAATTAGATTCTATTAATATTGTCTATTTCTGGTGGCATCAAGTTTCAGTGAAAATCATAATAATTATTTTTAAACAAAATACAATGGTAAATTCTCAATAGTTAATAAAATTCATTATATCTTGAACATAATTCTCTGCAATAATTTTTAGATCATACAATTAGTGGTCAATTGATAAAAAGATTCCAGGAGTCTATGGTTAAATATGAATAAATAAATATATTATTATATATCAGCCAAAAGTATAGAGCTTTGTTCCCAAAAGTTCAAAGCTAATATAGAACAGTCTAGTTCCTGGAGTAAAATCTGCATGCTAGCACAGGATTTAATAATGTAAATAGCGTTTGAAAATAAAGTATATATACTAATTCAGTGATTTAAATCAGATGCCTGAACAAAAGAGTGGTTCGGAAGTGAAGATGGAAGATGCGCGATCTACCTGGTCAGCGATGTTGATATTTTACAACGTAGAAAAGGGGGCAGGAATTCAAACAATTTTGATTAAAATAATGTCGGTCAAAATATAAATATAGTTGTTATTTTTTTCTGTCAACGGCCGAAGTCGAATATGCCGACCTTCTCACATACCTGGAACAGAGCTTTGGACAGAGACAACGCAAATTAGTTGTGTCCGGAGACTTAAATTCTCACTCGTTAAATTGGAGTTCACCAAATGTTTGCTGAAGCCTTCTGGACGTAACAGACACTATGGAACTGATACCTAGGAATCAGGGTTCTTTGCCAACATTTATACGAAATTTGACAAAATCATTCATAGAAATTATATTTTCTACATCGGATATTCTTAGTGTTATAGGTAGCTGGAAAGTTTTAGTGATTATGTTCAGAATGATCATCATTCTATATTTTTTTTAATTAAGATCACATACTAATCAAAGCGGACAACAACGTACAGGACGGTCTTGGATAAAGTACGATGGAATAAGCTCCAGACTTCCATTGATGCATCGGAAATCCTATAAGCTTATACCGGTGTAGAATAAGAATTCACGGTCATAACACATTACCTAGAAGAGGCCTGAAACAACTGCACGCCTATAGAAACATATTATGTTCTATTATTTTAGAAAATTCGTAACGGGCCACATAGAATACCTTCGCGGGCCACATGTGTCCCGCGGGTTGGGTACCTCTGCTTTATAGTTACGTTTCACAGTATTTTTCTGTAATTTATCCATTTTCGCCTTGGCAACTTCCATAAGACTGCTACATCATTAGGATTTATAGTACTATATTGGACAGGGTTAGGTAATTCCTAGCCGAGTTTCTTTACCAAATCCTAAGCTTGTCGGCTGGAACGAGTAAAGCTTAGGTTGGCAGTAATTCCATGCCAGTGGTGGACCTAGGATTTTGTTTTGGGGGAGGGGTCCAATATATTTATAAAAACACTTATATTAGTATAATGGTATATTAAAATATATTATTCATTATAATGTATTATATAAGTGTGCGCACATAAAAAAAGTATTAAAATTAAAAATATTTGTATATATAAAAAAAAATATAATTCAAAATAGTGTTTTATTAAAAAAATTGTAAACGTCTAGAATGTTGTTTTGCAAACAAATCTACTACATCTTCTGGTTTTATATACATTTTATGATGAATATTTAATAATGATAACTCATTCAAACGATTTTCTCCCATTGTCGTTCTTAAGTACGATTTGATTCTTTTTAAGGTAGAAAAAGATCTCTCATTTGTTGATGTCGTTACAGGCAATACAGCAAAAATAAGTAATAGTTGCCGTATGTTTGGGAAATATCCACCTTCAGTCTCTTTAAATGCTTCCATAGCCATGCTGCTTTTTGATTTTTTTTCTGGTTGTTTAGCCCAATGTAACTGCCATATCATGATTTCAGCTATAAAAATGCAATAGAAATTATTTCGTTAATATAATAGATACATATATTTATTATTTTACCTTTTAATTCGTTAAGTGTTCCTGGTAAATCTGATTCATAGAAAGATGCACCTTTTAAAATATCCTCTTCAGATTGAGCATTTAAATAATTTGGTATAAGTTGTTGTATTTAAAACACTATATTATTTTGATTATCCAAAAACATAGTTTGAATAGAAGTTATAAAATTATCCAAAACTGTGAAATAAACTGTAATTTTAAAATATTCTTCAGTACTTGAAGTAGTTAAATTTGATCGATGAGCTTGTCTTTTATACGAGTTTTACGTCACAGTTATATTTTTATACATATTATGGGCCTAGGGGGGGCCCAGGCCCCTCTGTCCCCCCTTAAATCCGCCACTGTTCCATGTCATTTATTACATCTATTTTTATTGAATGCTATTATTAAAGTTATTTGCCGTATTATGATTAGGTGTTGCCTTGAATTCCTTTAATAGTTCGCTACAATGTTCATATCATGCCGGAATATAAGTTTTTCTAAACTTTCTTGCGATATGGGCCGTTTATGCACTGCATATTACTGTGCGGTATAGAATAATAATAACAATACTAGGAATTAGCGCCCAAGTGATGGTATTCGTTATGCTATTTTGGTTGGTTGTTTTTGTTTGCTAGAACCTCGACATCCAAAATATAGTATATGTAGGGAAAGTCACAAATAGACTACCATCATCCCCCTCTCCCGTGATAGATGGTGAAGGCGAAAAAGAATAATATACTACGTGCCTCGAAAGAACCCAAACGGCATCCGACTGAAACTCATTTTTTTTCACGCATGAACATCCCTCTCCACGAAACAGTCATGCTTTAAAAAGCCAAGCACCATCGAAGCTCGTCGATTTTCGGTTTGGGTTATGTTTATATAGTGGTTAACGATGCATTAACTATTACGTGTAAAGAATCCGTTAATGAGCGAGCGCATATTTTTTTCATTGTATATTATGGACCGATGTATACACTTATCAGTTGCCTCGTGGTTGGAGAAATGTTACCCCAAAACGACGGACCGCGATCATAAGGATGCGTGAGCCGTATGCGTTCAATCGTGGCACGTAGTATAGAAGTAAATAAGAAGTTGAATGAGTGCTAGAACGGGTAATTGGATGTGTTGCAGTTTTGCAGTAAAATAGAACGCTGTCAATGAATATGTCAATTTAGTGCTTGGTACTAAGGAAGATGAAGAGAAACATCATCAGAGGCAACCAATTTAAATAAGAGAAAAAAAATAGTGAACCAAAGGCCAGATGACTGAAAAACAAGGGCTTCAGAATTTGTTTTTAAATTTATATTATGCTTAAATTCTTAATTTCAAATAAACAATGCTTAATATGGAAATGAATGACTAAGGGTGAAGTATTTCTCTCTATTCTGATGGTTCTCAACCCAATAAAAAAAAATATGAGTTATATTTGTGTATATAAATTAAAAATATGTGAAAAAATTAATAACTACTAATTATTGTTAGAACTCAAATCCCTTAACAACAGAAAATATTCAAATATATTATGAAAATAATAAAATTCGCTCATGATGCTTAAAAGTATTTTCTAAATAATTAGTTAAATTTTAAGTTATATTAATTTGAATTTTGTATTTTTTACATAAAGGTTATAAAAAGTGGTTGTCATGTTTTAGTTTTTATTATACTTATCAATATCTATTTTACTTGTTAAATTAATGTATTATTTTTACAGATATTATTCAGATTGAACATGTTGACTGTTGTCTTATGTATGTGCATGAACCGACCGTACCAATTTTATTTTTACATACCATTAGTATCATTTTGGTTTACTGTTCTTTATTTACTATTAATATGTCCACCTCGTGTTACTGCTTCATCTTCTGAAATAAGACCAGCACAATATTTATACATAATTTTAAAAATATTAGCTCTATTTATCTTCATTACCATACTTTATATGTCTGAGGTATATTTATTTAAAACATTTATATTTAATAAAATATATTTAACTATTATGCATTTAAATTATAGGTATTTTTTGATAAAATTTTTCTTACACGCCCATGGAAAGCTTTATTTGTGACCACAGATGACGATATACATGAATGGTGGTGTCGATGGAAATTTAACCGTTTTAGGTATTACTTGTATAAAATTCTACAAATATTCTTAAGTATCTAATTGACATAATATATGTATAAATATTATTTATTTTCTTTTTTTTCTTTTAGTGTTGTTTATGGCATAATATTTAGTTTTGCTATCATCCTAGCTCAACGATATAATTTAATAGATGACAATAATCAAAGTAATTTAGTATCACCTCGGTTAGCTGTATTCTCTTCATTCCTAGCCTTTATTGGACTTATTGCCTCAACTGTTTATAATATTTTGTGTCAAAATAAAACTGAATGCTATGAATTATTATCTTATACATCAGTTATTCCTGTAAGTAATATAATTCTACATTTCATAATGTCTTAGAATAAAAATGTATTATTTTGTGTACAGATAGTTAGTTATATTATTTTAAGAAATATTTCTGGAGTGTTAAGAACACGTTTCTCCAGCTTATTTGCTTGGTTTGGCAGAATTTCTCTAGAATTAATGGTTTGTCAATGTCATATATGGTTGGCAGCTGATACTCATGGAGTTCTAGTATTATTGCCAGGTTATCCAGTACTCAATGGTTTAATAGTTTCATTCATATTTATTTGTATCTGTCATGAGGTAAATATTTTATTTTAGTATTGAAAACAAGTTTTAAATAAATATTTTATTTATCAGTTACATGACATTACAAACAAATTAACGCCATATGCTGTGCCATCTGACCATAAGGATTTGTTCCGTAACCTAATATGTTTCATCTTATTATTAATACCATTAGGAGCAAATGATGGTATGTTTTAAGTATGAAATGATTAATCACAATTGATACAACATTAATGGTAATTTTCAATTGTGCAATTATTTTATATTTTTAAGAATGATATCATTAATTTTATATAATTTTTTTTTTTTTTTTTGTTAAAATTTAATTAGTATTAGATTGTTTGTAAACTAATTATGTTAATTTGTATATTTCTTGTAAAATGTTAACCACATTGATGATTAGTATCAATAATAATAGAAAAATATTATCTTAAAAAAAATATTTTGACATGAACAAGCTATAATAAGTATAAATACCAAGATTATATTTTTAAATTTATATGAAATAAATATATGTGTAGTTTCTTCTGACAGTATCAAATTATTTTTTTGTAAATGAAATACTATACATGCAAATTAATACAATAGTGTTTTTTTTTTTTCATAAATTAATTGCAATTATGAGGGAAAAAAATAATAATTATCTTAGAGATATATAACTTCCATGTAACATGTGATTATTGCAGCTTAGAGTTAATTGAACATTCTTAGAATTTAGTGTACAAAATAAAGGTTCACCTTGTTATAATTATAGTATAGGTGTTAGTAGTTAGTGTTAGTGTTATAGTAGTACCTATTCCAAATTATTTCCTTCATTTTAAACATGGTTTTTACAGTATGTAAATTATTTGACAAAATTTAACACAGTGATTACCAACTACAACCCACAATAATTTATTAACCATCCTACTGGAGTATAAAACAAAATAAAATAAAATTTAATATTTTATAACTTCTATTTAATTCGCTGTTCTTTGACCATTTAGAGATTTTTTAGAGTCCTAATAGTGCTATTCAGAAGACACAACAAGGAGGTTGATTTTAATCTCTCAAAAATATTTTTGTGTAGTGTTCAATCACTTGTCATAGTTTTAAAATAATTATTTATTGTACTATAATAAATTATTAGAAAACCAGATTCAACTTAAGTGAAAAGGATAACCTTCTACTTGATTATTTTCAATACAAATTGTTTCCCGTGAAATTTAAAATACAATTCTTTTATTTTCAACCAAACGTCAATATACGATTTTAGTATTTTAGACTTTATAAAAACAAATATATATATTGGTATATAAAATAAGTAGGTGGTAGACGATTAGCGTATGTTCGGAAACATGTTCTACGTTTCATAATAAAAATAATGCTATGTAACTGAACTAATGTTATATCACCAAAACAATTAAATAAACGCAATAATTCTAACTCATCTTCCATGCTCCTTACAAATAATAAATAACAAATACGGCTTCCACCCGGTTTACCACCAAAAACCGTTTTGCCGAGCTATTTCATATTGCCAGGATTCATAATGAAACAAATACCGATGTCACTGATTTAGAGGTACTGAACTCCACCCAGAGAAAAAAAATAAATAACTGATACTTATTCCTACGGCATAGTTAAGTACAATGGCGTAGATACATTTTTTTTCTGGGAGGGGTTTTTAAGACCTTTATTTTCGACGTTCTTAGTGTATCTTAATACGAGTTATATTTATTATATATAATAATATTAAATTTATATATTAAATGGTATTATTATTATACCTCGTATTTAATGAAAATTATTTTGTTACTCAATTGTTATTATGTACCTAATCATAGTAAAATTAAAATATCATTTTACTATAATGTGTTGGTGGGCACATTATAATTGAATACTTAAAAAAAATCTGAGAATGGTGGAAACCCTCCCCGTAACTACGCCACTGGTTAAGTACTAAGTATAGTATACAATTAGTATGTAATTTTATTTTGATTGCGATTTCCAGGTTATGGTTAAAATGCGAATAAAGCAATATGTATTAGCATTGATTATAAATATTAGTATTTATAATCAATGGTATTAGGTAGGCGCTAGTATCTTTGAAATATACTATAATAAGCTATCGCACAGATAAACTGTGAACGCTCCAAGAAAAATTTGAAAATACGCCACTGATATATATATTTTATATACTAATATTACTATCGTCCTTGATAAATTATTTAAAGTTCTTTGTAAACTCATTTATCTCCCTCATCACAACAGTGATAAATAAAATGTTAAAAGATAATTAAAAACCAAATCAATAATAATTTATTCTTGGAATGCCAATGGATTGTAACAACACAAATGAGCTCAAAAATAAAGTCCATTATTTACTAAATGAAAAAAATATTGATTTAGAACTTATTACAGAAACTTACCTAACACCCATAATAAAATAAAATTTTTACGGTTTTAATATTATTAGAGTCGATCACCCCGATGTTATATTACAATCTGCAATCATATTTTAAACTTCATGAATTATCAGCTATACAAAATGTACATACAAGCAGCTTCTATTTCAAACAAATTAAATCATATACCTACATCAATTTCCTTAATTGGCCTGGTCAATCAATTTGTGTAGCTGAAATTCAGTTTTAATTTTTTATGCTAGGAAATAATACGTTTCTAGAGATGATTACAACGCCAAACATTCATACTTGTAAATAATTCAATGAATATTTGTGAAATAATATTTAAAAATATATAGCTACTAAAAATAGTTTTATATTTTCAAACCCACATATAATAATCGACAACCTGACATTCTTGACTTCTTTTTCTCATAACTGTCAAGCGTCATCAATACATCTATAGTCAACGACTTATCCAGACAACCACACACCAGTACTGTTAACCATCGGTGGCTTTCCTATCAAATAGCGTCCATCCTTAACTTAAGCCCCTATAAATTAGTCTTTATTTATACTAAATTTTGATGAATCACTTTCTTTCATTTTCCCTTTAAACTACATTGGACATTGATAATACAGGGTCTGTCAGAACAAACGCATGTTTTTCGAAATAATACTACGCTAAAAGTAATTTCTGTAAAATAATTTTTATTACATCAAAATATTTAGAAACATATGCAATTTTTTTTACTGTTACAAAATTTAGGACTCGTTTCGGGAACACCTGCATTCCTGCATTGCGGCTCAAGGGTGCCATATGACTGACATTATTTTCAAAACCTAAATTTTGTTACAGTAAAAAAATTGTATATGTTTCTACATATTTGATGTAATAAAAGTTATTTTACAGAAATTACTTTTAGCGTAGTATTATTTCGAAAAACATGCGTTTGTTCTGACGAACTCTGTACAATTAGAATATTAACCGATGCAATTGAAGATTCAGCAGAAAGTGCATCTCTCCCAAATTTACAAAATACTAAAAATTTTAACAATTTCCATACACACTTACTCAAACTTCTTAGAGCAAAATTCCGAGTTAGAAATACATATCAAACCATAAAATGTCTTTGAGACAAATCCATTTTTAACAAATTATCTAATGTAATTAAAACACAAATGACAAAATAAAGATCACTCAAGTTTAAAATTGTTCTTGACTTTCGATCCAAACAACGACTTCCTTGGGAAAATAACCAAAACACTTGCAACAAATAAGATATTTTTTATACACCTGATGGCTCACTCTCTGACCTAGAAAAAGCTAATTTCTTCAGAGATTACCATAACAAATATTTTCCCCACATTAATTAATAATCGAAGCTCCCTCCATTATGCAAAGAAAATCTTATCCTCTCCGTTGTCAATATTTTTTCCATCAAAACCAGTTCTACCATATGAAATTGTTGACATTTTGAATAAAACTACATCCCTAAAAGTCTCCGAATCATGATCTGCTAATAAATAAAATATTCAAAAATGTAGAAAAAAAATAAATTCTACATATAACTTATATTTACAATTCCCTGCTTAGATTATTCTAATTTCCACCAGTATAGAAACAATCTGTAATTATAATGGTACTTACCGAAAACAAACAAACCAGAACATCTAGTATCTTTATTTTGGTCCAATAGTCTGCTGCCTACCCTCGGCAAAATATTTGAAAAATTATTCTTAAAACAATTAGTTTCTGTAATCAATGAAAAAAATATACTTCCAAAATCTCAATTTAGTTTTTGTTCTCATCCAAATACAATACATATAATTCACCGTATCACTGACAAAATTGCCACTTTAATTGGTCCTAGATTTTGTCCTGGAGTTTTCTTAGATATAGCTCAGGACTTTAACTGTCTGTGTGACACAAGGGTCTATTCTTCTAATCAAAACCTTTTCTTCTTATTATTTAATCTTAAAATCTAACTATTGTTGATTAACAATTAATTGAATGATGAATTCAAGACGGCCGTCACTACTCCGTTCGGACTGTTTGAATTTCCGGTAATATACTTCGGCTTACGAAAAGTCACCCAAATGTTTCAACACGTAGTGAACGACTTCCTACGTGATCTCAACTTTGCTTTCTTATACATCTACGACGTGTTAATCACGTCGATAAATTACCTTGAATTTACAATGTATTTAATATAGATGCATCATACACAAAAATTTATATTATTAAAATGTAACTTCTGGAACTGAAATAAATTATAGATAACTATTGTATTAAATAAATTATAATTTTTTATGAGTTAAATAAATGCTTTATATAGATAATATTCTAATATGACTTAAAAAATTTCTAGTCGAACATTTTTGTCCACTAATCGTCTTAGACAATATTGACATTAGTGTGTCATATGTATATCATTATCTTTCACGATATTGAAACATTTTCTATTGAATATATAAAACATCGTTCAATTTATCTGTTCCGGTAATTCAATACGATTTGTTCATCTTCTTCGCATAATTTTAGATTCTGAACGGAGTGAAGAATGTATTGATTTTACAATGATGTGTGTTTTTTTTTTTTATTTTTTTTTTTTTTGTGTCTGTTGACACGATTTGGGGCAGTAAAAATGCTTCGATTGCCTTATGTAGCAACTTTTCTGAAAGGAAAGTGAATCTATTTGGTACTTTGGGGGGTCAAAAGTAAAAAATTTTCAATATTTTTTAAATGCGACGGGAAAAACCCTAAAAAATTTTGGGAAAAACGGGAGTTTTTACGCAAAACCAGTTTTCGACATAATCAAATTTTTTATTTTGCTATAACTCAAAAACTAATCGATGTAAATACTTGAAATTTTCACCAAATGTTAAGATTAGCGTTCTCTATACACCATTAAATTTTCAAAGTATTTTGACTTTTATTGAGCTATTTATAGACAGTTGAAATTTTCAATTTTTTTAAGTATTTTTTTTTTAATAACGATTAAATTTTTTTGGCTGCCCAGAAAATCTTGAAAATTTAATACAATTTCTTATAAGTTGTTCCTTAACTGATAAAAAAAAATCTAAGATCGTAAGTCACAATTTTTTTTTATAAGTGCTCAAAGTTCCAATTTATACGAAATATATAAAAATCACGATAATTTGCAAGTTATTTTGTTGATAAAAATTCATAAAATTTTTTCTGTTCATACTTAAGGTTCAAAATTTTAACACGAGGTTATGCTATAAGCTACTCTTCAAAAATCTTTAAAAAAATTTCTACACAACAAATAACAACAAATACTAATACAAATAATATTTATGACTGATGTATGATGAATTAAACTAAGAATGTTTCCGTCTTATAATAACTTATTAGTTATTATAGATTAGACTACGATGGTTCTTTATTATTATATTATTGCGAGTAATATAGAATCACTAAAAATTAATTTATCTAGATTACTTGCTGTATACATTTTTGATGACGATAATCAAAAATATATAAATTATATATCCCCTCAGGGGGGCACTAAATAAAATACATATTTAGTGCTACGGGCTTAGCGCACCTGGAGCACGAGCTGGGAGCTGACTTTAACTAGTTAGCCCAAAACGGTCTTCCAGTTTTTGGGGATTAAGCTATAAACTATCGATCCATACAAGTAAAAACCTATTGTTGTGAATCTTTTAACAAAAAATCGGAATGTGGAGAGTTATGGGAACTTACATGGAACTCGGAACGGAAAACTTTTGGAGACTAAGATTGAAACATGGAACGTTAGAACCCTCTATAAAGCAGGAGCTTTAAAAGATATCGTGGAATATGTTGAAAAATAACAGTAGTCACAATACAACTACCAGTAGTCGCAATACAAGAAACTCGGTGGCTTGTAAATGGAAATGTGCGATCTAGGAACTCTACTATCTTCTTTAGTGGCAAAGAGACAGGAAAACAAGAACAAAGAGTAGGCTTCATAGTTAGTAACTCGATGACACGGCCTCAGTGCATAGTCCTCTCTCTCAACCGTACACACTGCCACTCTGGCCTAAAAGGGGAGAATATCGAGAATAATGATAAATTCGCGGTGGCTCAGTGTTACGCGCCCGGCATTCCGGCACGTGGAGTCGCGGGCTCAAAAGCCGTACCGTGCAAATTTTTTTCATTACTTCCACGATATCTCTCCCTGGACCGGCCTGGACAACAACTGAATAGCTTCATGCAAAAAGGGCTTAAGTCCACTACTTGGTGAAAATGTGATTATTGCAGATTTTATTTAATTATTTCTGAACGCATCGTTTCATGTTTAAACAACTTTAGTCACATTACTAGAACTCATTTAAAACATACACAAATGTTTTTATTTACATAGAATTGCATTGAATGCAATAAACATTTTTTTCATTTTACCGAAAGTTTAAAATTATGGACTAAAACCCTTTTTGCATGAAGCGATTCAACTGTGGCCGCGTCATCGATTATGCCAAGTTTTAAACTATTCATCCTAGTAAGTGAACAGCTATTCTATCTACGAGTGATAGGATGAAATTTCGATGTATGTATAATTAATTTCTATGCTCCTACGGAGGATCAGGATGAGGAAGTGAAAAATATTTTCTACGAAAATCTAGAGAGACTATTTGATTCTCTACCAAACAACTGCATCAAAATGGTTGCCGGTCACTTTAATGCGCAAGATGGTAAAGAGCATTTTCTTAGACCAACTTTGGCCAGGAAAGCTGACATCTGCAATTCAATGATAATGGGCTTAGATTAGTTGGCTTTGTAGAGTCTAAAAACCTCACCATAAGTAACACCTATTTTCCCAGAAAAAAACTGGATAGGTGTAAATTAAGAGATTAAAAGGCAATCATAGAATACCAAAAAAAAAATTAAGGAAGGTTTGAACTGCTGTAATTTAGTACAAATCGAAATGAAATACGTAGTAAACTGGACTCAAATAAAGGAATCGATAAATAAGGCAGCAGTAACACTCCGAGATACTAAAAAAAAAGTAAGAATTACTGGTTTGATGATGAATGTCAATAAGCGATAGTGAAGCGAAAAGCGACAAGAGTAAAAATGATGCAAAACCCTTTAATCTAAAACGTAGAGGAAGTGTAAGTCAGTGAAAGATGATTTTAAATCTCGTACCTACCTTATGATTGATGACGAAGGTAATCTTGTGTTAGACCCTAAAATTATCGTGAATAATTTACAATTGTATTTTGAGAATTTACTATAAACTCCAATTAACCATGAAATAGACAACGTAAATGGAATTTGGGAACAGGGTGAAGACCAAATGTATACTACAGCTGAACTAGAAGTACCAGAACCTACTTTGGAAGATATTAACGCAATAGTGGAATCCTTGAAGAATAATAAAGCACCAGGAGAGGACAATATAAATGAGGAACTGCTTAAACTTGCAGGACGGGATCCCTTGCAAAACTTACATAAAACAATCTCAATTATATGGAAGGAAGAAAAAATTGAGAAGGATTGGAACACCGTTGTTATCTGCCCGATCTACAAAAAAGGGGATTCTAAGAGAGTAGAAAATTATCGGGGCATATCCCTACGGGCCGCACTAAATTTTGTTAAAGGGCCATACGCGGCCCGCAGGCCTCGTAGTGGGACCGCTGATCTAAGGTAATACAACATATAATTATTTCTTCAATTATCTATATAAGATAAAATATAATTAATTATTTATCTAGATAATGTCAAACACCGAGTTCAATACACAATTTGAGTCTAGTTCTAATTTGTACATACAAGACCGACTTCTGTATTATACATTTATGAAATAAAGTTAGACAAGTTGCACTGTGTTTATATTTTACAAAATGCAATTTCTAAATAATGGTATAATAACATTTAAATGAATACTTACGATTCCATATCAAAAAATCTATCCATAGTAGTTCTTGATATTTTTCTTTAGACCGTACGAATATTTTATGTTTAAGGCTAAAATAGGAGTGAAGTATCGAAAGAATAACAAACAAAATAATTACTCCGTTGCTGCGGACAATTTTGCGGATGTTGACTATCGATAATATTTTCATTTTAACCAAACACTAAAATATTTTTCAAGTTTAATTTATTTGGAAAGATTAAATCATTTTTTATACTTTCTTTGACACTTTTTTAGGCACTTATTTATTTATTTAGAATCAATTTATCTTATATTATTAATTATTTAAACAGTATACTACTATTAACATCAAGGCTGGACAACAGATGTTTTGGCATGATAATGATTCATTATGTGGGCTTGAAAGTCTAGCAGGAACTGGAATCTATGAAACTGAAGAAAATAAGTACTATTGTTCAGTGTTATTTGATTTTCTCGAAGAAGAACTTAGCATACCACAAGATAGGTAAAATCAATTCCAAACCAATAAAATCATTATTATTAATTGTATTATTGGTATATAATTAAAATTATACTTATTATAAAAAATTATGAATTAAAATTAATATTACTTGGATTGAAAATGAGAATAGGTACTACTATTTATTATTCGTTAGGTTTATAAGATGTTATATTTGTATAACTGTTGATTAGCTAGGTACTCATTTTATATATTCATTTTCAATTAAAAAACTAGTTTTTTTTTAAAAAATAACTAAAATTACTTTGATTTTCATGAAGACAATTAGCATATTTTTGATAATTTTGGGGTAAAACTGATAGTTCAGGAAGCTAATATTACTCGTATTTCTTGATAAAGAATGACATTAGTCTTCCTATACTCAAAGATTAGAATATAACAACTTTATTAAATGTAATTGTGTAATACTAAATGTATATAATTTTAAATGTCTCTTAATGTTTTGTTATAAATTAATTCAATTTTAAATCATGATAAAAATACTTAACTTCTTGCTTACAAATATTTGTTTTTTAAGTTTATTTTTTCATGATAATTTGTCACCAGATATTATTTAACTGACAATCAATTTTTTTTTAATCAGATCTGTTGATCAATGTGCTTGATTAAATTATTCAAACATTATAATTCTCAAAATGAACATGGGAATAGTTTTTGGTTTTAATTATTTCAATATAAGCATATCAATTTAATAATTATAACTTATTATTTTTAATATTTGTACCTACTTAATATTTTTATAAATATACTTTTGTAATTGTAGATTATATATATCATTCATGGATCAATCCATAGAACAATATTACAAGATAAAATTCAATACATTTTTGTATACTTTAATTATTAATTTTAGTAGAAAAATAAAAAAATGTATATCCCATAGAATTTTTACTTTAATTATACCTACTTATAATAGTTTATATATTATATTATTAATACCTATTAGCTAGGTTCTCTATTCTAAAATCTATTTTTAAACGAACGCTGAAGGATTCCTTGGTTCCAGTAGAAGCCTGAATGCAGCCCATATTTTAGAATTGTTTTTAATCATTACAGTTGTATTTTGTGCAAGACAAAACGATAAAACAATTAAATGATTAATATGCTTATTTTCATCCGCTTCACCCTCCAGAACCCTTCTATCACCAAAATGGGGGGCGAAATTTTATAAGTGCCCCGGGGCGCCTAGATTCTAAATACAGCCCTGGTGGTTGTTGATAATTTATGGCAGCGTTTCTCATATTTCTTTCATTCGTGTACCAATTGACATCTCGCCATTGCTTTACATATTCCCAACGACAGATATATCTGTGCCCCCAACTGTTAGTTTGTCTATTTTCAAATAGGATTGATAGTAAATAATAAAATTAATTACAATAGAAAATAAAATAAACAATTTTGAAGTAATTATTTATTTTATTCAAGATGCGCCATACGGTGTGTATAAAAATAATATACATTTTACAATTTAATTTTAATTTTATGGGTTGTTTAGTAACACTTAATTGTAGATATCTGGTTTTATGAATAATTTACAATTAATTATTATAATTTATAATTTATAATATACGAATACGAGTATAATGTATTAAGTAATAATAATAGTCATAATTATAATGAAAGTTATAATAAAATTATAATAAAACAATTAGTTGAAGTTTGTCAACCTGTCACCGGTTAATTTTCGTACATTGGCGCACATGTCTATGGGCCATCTGTCAAATCGGCTGATTGGTCATATTCATCTGATAAAAACAATAAAATGTTCTCGTTTTGCTAAAATTTATCACCAGTGCTATTGTGTATTACTAATTACAATCTTGTGTACAAGTATTTTTTTCAATATCACGTTATCGATCTTTATGTATTAAATAATGACCTACTAGTAGAATCGTAACCCAAATACAGACGTTAAGACGTTAGTAAACTTGTTTTCATAGTTAAGGGGGTCACAAATTCTACATTATCAGGTAATGAATTAAAATATAAACAGTTATGTTAAACAACTGTCACTTTTTATTTGTAATTTAATTATTGTTGAAAATATTTCCTGAATGACTAAAACAATATTTAAAAATTTTATAGATGAGAGTTAAAGTCAAATTACGCTAAATTAAAAATTGTTTCATCTAAGTGTTACAAAATGTAGTTGAATTTATTGTTTACGGAAAATGACAAGCAATTATCTATCAGCTCAAACTGATCGGTCGGCGGATTGGCGGTCGCGTCGACCGGCGATATGAAGAAGGCCACTGTTAATTATGAACGTACTCACTCATTACGAGATGATGGAGATGATAGTCATGAGATAATATTAGAACGCGATCCATTCCGGCGCCCTAAGTCCCACCGTATCGCTGTCCTTTCAGGGCAAAATGGATTGGAAGAGAAACCGTCTAAAAGTGATGTTGAATTATCCTCAAAAAATAGAAGAAGTTGGGAAAGAGAAGATGAAGTACTTTTAACTAATGATTCATCTTTGGATGATGATGATGCTGCTAGAAAACTACGAAAATGGAGTAAAAGTAAAATAGATTTATTGATGCCCAGTTTACGGTCCCTGGTCACTTTGGCCAGGGGCAAGTCATCCTCAGCTACATCATTAAATCAACCGGGTTCAGCAGAAAGTTGGTCCCATTTAGAATGTGTACGGGATGATGAGCCAATTCGTAAGTATAACACTATGGTAACATTGTCAAATGTGGTACTAAATCGACCAGCAGGAATCAAACCAATAAACCGTTTAAGAGATACCGCAGTTTGTTCAAGATGTAGTAGTGTTTTATCTTTAGCAGCCTCTTCATCTAGATATTCATTGGGGTCAACATCAAGTTTTGTTACACATCGAGATCAACCTATTGTATTATGTAAAGTATGTTTAAATGAAGTTCCTGTAAAAAATTCATGGACGCTTCAACAGTGTGGATGCTCCTATTGCATAGAAGTAAGTAACATTTTGTGCTCATAAAATTAAAATATTTTCATGAAACTAATATATATTAAAAATATATATATTTATGTATATAATTTCACAAAATATTATATTCTTGATATTTTATGCAAATGTCGGTTACTTTTTTTGTCTATAATTGTATGACTAGTTGTAAATTATTAAATTAAATTTACAGTTATTGAGTATAAGATTTATTTTTATTTTGTTTCCATTTAAGTATACTTAGCATTTAAATTCTAATATAGAACAGATATAGATAATATATAACAAATATAGTGAGTTAAATTAATTATTGTTTATTCTACTAATTAGGATTTTACAAAAGTAAACAAAGTTTCTACTGTTAAATTTGTATTTTTATATTCTAATAATAAATTAATGGTGCCATTACCTTTTATTCAAGTTTTTTTTGTTGGCATTTTTGATACTTGATTTAATTTTTTTGTTATCCAATTAAAAATTTAAGGCAACCTCAGTAGTTACTTCACAAATAATAATACTTTTGACTGATTTGATGCATAAAATATTAAAAAATAAATTTATATTTATATATTAAAACAAATTATAATAATGAATTTTATTTATTTTTGTTTTTCTATTTATTATTTTAATATTAATTGAACTTTTAGTACTTGTTTACCGCATATTGCTTGTTTGCAACAACAACATAACACCAAAAAACATAATAAAAAAAAAAAAAACTAATTTGAAAATTTAATTTACTGTAAACTATGTGGTTAACTTATGATAATGCAATGCAACAACTGTCATTTGGTGGCTAACTTTGTATACTTATGTTGTTCTATTAGTATGAAAAAAATCCCAATACCTATTAATATTATTTTGCAAATAACTCATAAATTGCGACTTTATGATATGTTGTAGCAAATAATTGATATATATTTTAATTTACTCAATGTAACATAATGAGTTGTGTGGTTGAGTTCTTTGTATATAACAGTGAAGTGTTTTGAGATTAATTTAAAGTGCCATCAATTATTTATAATCATAATTAATAATTAGTATTTTTTTATTAATCAGCATAATATTTTTATCTTAAATAATTACTGTTTCAGCATATTATACTACTCAAAAAATGTCTATACATATAGCTACTATATTATAACATACTTGTTATTTTTAGTTAACTTCATATTCAATGAATGAAACATAATGGCTAATTTATAATTTTATTGATAACTCTTTGGATAGTATATAAAGTAATAATCAATATGATAAATTGTTGTCTTTTGTTCAACTTTTCAGAATATAAACATACTTTAACTTATTTATGTTCTGTTTATAAAATGATTAATAAAAATTACTATCATGTTCATTACTTAGGTAAATAATTAATAAATAAATTGTAGTTTTACCTAATTGAATTCTGAATTAACTAATTTAATTTAAATTTTTAAACATATCATTGCTATTATAAGTTATTTGATTACATTTTTAGTTAATTATTTTATCATTACTATTTTTTAATCTTGATATTTAATTATAAAAAAACATTCATAGGCATTTTAATTGGTTTAACTTAATAATTATTAATTTTGCAAATAGAACATACAATTAAAATTTGAATATTGAAATAAGCAAAATTAACTATATTAATAATTTTACTAAAAATATTACAAGAAATTCCTGTATGTTATAGTAACTTTATTTGAGATATTAAAATATTTGGTATATTATTAATACTATATTAATATAGTATTATTATAATAAGTATAATTTGGTATTAGTATTTTTTTTTTTTTTTTTTTTTTTTTAATTTGTTCTTGTTATTATTATTTAAAATTAAAAAAAAACATATTTACAAATTGTAATTTTTATGAAAATAAACATTTGATATTTATTTTATAACTCAAAGTTTTATTTGTTTGATAATTTTCATTGATTTTTCAACCTAACTAAGTATTAAAATAATTTTATTATTTTGTTTTTTTTTTTTTCACTTTTTGGGTATAATACTGGTTGGGGATGTAAGTTATTTGATATATCCTTGGATAGAAAATATATTATTATCTAGAATTGTAAAATGTATGGTAATTTAAAAAATATTTTTGTATCATTTCATCTGAAAATATTTTGTAAATTAAACTAATTTTTCTATTTTTAAATATTATTTTATTATGTATTTTTATATATTATTTTACAAAATTGATTTCTTGCAAATGTTTATATTATAAGATGCTAATTTTATATACAAAATATTTGTTAAAATTGAGTGTACAGTTATTACTACAATATTATGTGCATTACAATACTAATTAATGTAAGTATTTTCAAATTAAAACCGCTAGATCATGGCTTACTAAAAAATATTGATAATTTTATTACTACAACCAAAATCACTAATTTGTATTTAATTTATGTTATGGTATAAATTTATAATCAAGTTTTTTAATGCTTGAGAAGGCTACAACTTTTAAACAATCAAACATAGTGTGAATATACGGCTAATTATTATATTTTTTTATTACTTGTGTTGAATGAATTGTTTTTTTTTTTATATAAAAAAAAAAAGGAAATACAATTTAATTTGTTAATTTTTATTGTAATTAACATATTTTTACTAAAACAATATAATAAGTTTTAATATATTTAACCTTGAATATAAATTAAATAATGCACAATTATTAAGATTTATTCAAATTTTAATACGTTATTATAAATTATTATTATTTATTTATTTAAAAACAAAAAAAATTACAAATTAAATTATTTTATTTACAGTGTGTAAGAGCATATGTGGAGTTTGAAATCAACCAAGGAGCATATAATATATCTTGTCCAGATGCTCAATGTCCTAAACAAGGGATTATCCAATTGGAAGAAATAGAAGCATTAGTCAGTTTTGATGAAATTGAAAAACATCATAGATATAGACTGAATAAGGGTAAGTTAAATGTAATAGATTTATAAAATTAATAATATTTATAAAACTTTTCTGTTTGTTATATCAGAAGGGACACATTTTTCTTAAAAAACATAAATTCAACAATTTAAGTTCATGCCATCACATATTTTTATGATATATACTTCATAAATAAAGATCATGGGGAAATAGTTAGAATTCCTTATATGGTTTATCCTGAACACCAATTTAAATTTTAATCTTTGCTAGATGACTAGGCATCTCCCGTCACTCATTAAACCACTTCTGCTTTATATTATATTTAATTACAGTTCAATATTTTCAACGTGAGGATTTGATTAATTTCAACGCGCAGCAGAGCAGCAATATTTTATGTAGATGTCACTAATTTTTACTTCAATCTTATTTCCTTGATAACTATATGATATTGATAACATTTATTTAAATAGTTTATATAAGTTTATTTAAATTAAAAGAATTACAATTAACATTAAAAAAATACAGATTTTGAGTTATTTTATATTTTTCACTATTGGTTTTGTAATCAATATTAATTTTGTTGTAAAAATAGTTTTGTCAATATATATTTTTTTATTAACTTGTATCTTTTATTTTTTCTTGTGATATGATTTATTGAAAAATATGGTTCTTTTATTAATCATTTTGCTAATATTAATTTGTAACTCAAACTACACTTAATTGTTTAATACTCATTATTTGTCTAATATTAATATTCTAATAGTAATATAAATATTTTTTATTTTTCAAAATAAATGCCACTAGCTTCTTAAAAAGTGAAATAATTACAATGTAGTAGAATCTGCTTATTACTATATTGTATATAACAATATTCTGGATACAATGAATGTCAGATATAACATTCTAATTTTTTAGGTCCCTTGTAAATCATTATAAACAAATTCTACAGTATTTAAATAATATACAGTTTAAAAGTTTTTAAATTCATACAATCATTTTGCAAAGTATTACAGTTTATGAAAAAAACGTAGGTGGGATCTTAGTATTCTATATGCATGTATTAGCAGTTGGTTGTTTAATTTATTAACATAAATAGTATGGGACAATGGAATGTAAAAAGGAACAGAATGAAACTTGAAGTGAGAAGGGGCTTTGAAATTTAGTTAGATAATAAAGCTGGATAATTAATGTTGAGTATACTCAGAAAAATGTTACATTAGCTACATGCCTGCAGTTACTTAAAGAAATCAGACTTAAATTTGTTGAGTTAGTTTCAAGAGGAAGACCTTGATGTAATCTTTATAATTTTGAATAACCTTGTTTATAATTAATCGCATTTTCGTTCGTTAATATATCAAATAACTAAAATACAACTATTTAAGTTCAGGTATGTGTTTTATTTACTTGTTGAGATTAATTGTTATACAAAATCTAATAAGAAAAAAAAGCCCTGGTATGATTTTTCATATATATATATATGATATAAATTTAAAATATAATTTAATATCAACCTTCATTTTACACTAAAATACATTGTGAATTTGGCTGTGATTGCCATTTTTTTTTTTTTAATTTGTATTCTAGGATTAGGTTTTCATAATAAAAATAGTTTACAAATATAATATTTTTTATTTTGCTTGTTACTATTAACTATGAACCTATGTAAATTATTAATTAATTTAATTATCAAATTATATTTTATTTTTATTCTTTTAATATTTTTCTAATGTTTAAGTAATTAAAAGGAAAATACTGCAATGTTCATTTAGAAAATATAAGTATCAATACTTTACTATTACCAAAAAATATATTTATTTAATTTATTTTTTTTTTCTTTAGAATAATTTATTTTTTATTTTATTCACAGAAGTAGAATTAGATAAAAGTCGTATGTGGTGTCCAAAACCTGGATGTGAAACAGTTTGTCATGTTGGAGACCGTTCTCGACCTCACAGTGTAGTATGTCCTACCTGTCAAACTGAATTTTGTTCTGGATGTCGAGCAACATGGCATCCAGGAAAACCATGTCCACCTCCAACTACACAAGATATGCCTACATTTGATTCAGATTTAATTAAATGTTGCCCTATGTGTAGTGTACCTATTGAGAAGGATGAAGGCTGTGCTCAAATGTTATGCAAAAGATGTAAACATGTGTTTTGTTGGTATTGCCTTGCTTCATTAGATGTAAGTTTGTTAATTACAACAATTCATTTAATTTTAATATGTCTAAAATTATATTAGTTTATACTTTTTTATTTTAGGATGATTTTCTTTTAAGACATTATGACAAAGGTCCATGTAAAAACAAATTGGGTCATTCAAGAGCCTCTGTTATATGGCATCGTACTCAAGTTATTGGTATATTTGCAGGTTTTGGTATACTACTACTTGTAGCTAGTCCATTATTATTACTAGCGGCTCCATGTATAGTTTGTTGTAAGTGTCGAGTATGTACTAGTGGATCAAAGTTAGATGATCCTGATGATGACATATTGGATGATCCAAATTAACTGTAGTACATGTGAATACATTATGAAATAACTTTTTGTTTGAAATGAAATGTAATGAATTGAATAATTAATTGTGCAATAGTTGTTTATGAACAATATGCTACCTAGTCATCTAATTCGTTTGCAGTTTGATGCATTAATTGTATTCATATTGTTTAACCCTGACAACATTTACCTTAGAGTATAACTCAAAATGTATTATTAAAAGTTAATCAATTTTTTTTTTTTTTACTTTGCTTTAAATTATGTATAAATTATATAATTATAAAAATAATAAACAATTTATAGATTATATAAAAATCAATATATTATAAAATATTCATTCTGGTATCTATTTTGTTTTACATTGAAAAAAATTTATAATTTATCTTAATTAATTTATACCCTAATATACAAATTAATTTTGTCTTTAATTTCCTATTTTCAATTGACATATTTTGTATTGTATTTGTATTTTGTAATTCTTTAACCAAATTTAATTGTTGAACAATTGTTTAAAATGCTTGTAAATACTTGTTTAAGTATTTTAGATATTAAATTGATTTTATAATATATTATTATCTTAATGAAGAATCACTTTTTAAAATCATTCAATTAAGCTTTATTTAAAACATGAACAAATGTGGCTTTAAGACCATTAATAACTTGGTATTATACAATTATGTTATTCAAATTTAGGTATTTTATAATATGGAGATTAACTAATTATGAAGACAATACAAATTTAATTAAACCAAAATATTTCATTATTTTTTGTTTTACGTTAGGTATTCAAATATTCTTAATATTTGAATTAAAAAATTGAAAGGATTTCAAAAATTTAAAAAGCAAAAAAAAAAAAAATTTAAACGAACTAATTCCCATTTATTTATTTCACGGTAGAATTTTAATTTAAAATATTTCAAAATGATGTTTTTTGAATTTATATTGAAATTATATAGAAATATTTGATTATCTTGTTTATACATTTATTTATTATTTCTGTTAAATATATCAGTTATTAAAAATTAAACTTGGTGAATTAATTTTGTAGACTTAAGGTTTTTTTTTTTTTTCGAAGAAACTTAAATTTCATTCCATATTGCTGCCAGTGATTATCAGAATTATTTTGAGAATTTATTATGATACTTAACAACTACAATATTTTGTACTCTAATTACTTTTTCGATGTATTTTATGAGTTTCGACCAAATCAATTTTTTTTTTAATTGATCTCTTATATAATATAATAAAGAAGATTGCCCAAATTATTGGATCTTTCTAATTTAATTCATTTTTGTATTTATGTAAAATATTCATGTTACATTATATAGAATTGTTAGATCTATTTATTATATGTGTTTAGTTAATGTTTTATATATATAGTAATATATATATATATATATATTTTAATTATATTTTGTTTAGATTAATTTGTTTTGATTTAATGCTGTGATATAAATATGTATGTTGAAACACAAACCTGTCAACTGTGTGATAATCACATAAAATGCTGTCTTTATATTTGCATTATTAAAATATTGTGCTTGTAAAGAATGTAACTATATTATATTTGTTTTGAAATATATGTATAATTTTTTAAACTTAATTAAAAAATTTTAATGAATGTTATAAACATATTGTTATAATATGTAACACATACTATAAAATATAAAGTTAAGTAAAAATTATATTTCTATGTATTTTTTTTTTCTAGAATTTCCAGTATGTATGTGATAAAATTGGTATTAGAATTTAATTTTAAAAGATAACTCTAAATCCACTTGTTATTTTTTATTTAAATTTATTAACTAAATAAAAAATTGGTATACCCCATCTATAATCGAATAACAATTTAATGAAGTCTATTGGTATATTTAGAAAACTTTTATTATTGATTTATTAGATTTTGATTAATTATCAAATACATGTCTATTGAAATTTGAGTTGCTGAGAAATTTATTTTGTAAATATGTCACCACAAAGAAGTTAAAAGTTTAATATAATTTTTTATTCTATTTCATATATATTAGTTTATTTGAATCGTGTAATTGAAACTTAGTCCCCCCCGTATGAATTTTTGCTTATTTGTAGTGCACGTTAGAAGGAGGGATGTTGGCAATTTCTTCTCTCTGAGAGGTCTATATAGAATGCAGAATAACCAATAATCAATTTCAAAATGGTGTTTGTGTTTAGCTGCCTCAACCCACTATTCCACAACACCCTACAAATTTAAGATTATTCATAGTTTATTTAATTTATTTTGAAAATCTTTTCTTCATAGTCTTTAACATTAATTAATTAGACCCTCGTAATTTTTTATATTTCATAGTTATTTTAAGTTTATTATTGTTGAAGTTTATAACTAAGATTAAAAAATGATGTCAAAGGATCCACATTATTTGTTTTATGATTTTAACTTATAATGTCTAGCGACTCCTGCATTATATTAGACTAATAAATTGACTAGTGAATGTAAAATTATTTCAATTATAAGTCTACTCGCTATGCAGATGATGTTGAGATTTTCATTACGCAATATAAGATATTCTAATAACATTTAAGGAATATGAAATAACATTTATTATTTAAGACATGAAAGCTAAAATTGGACAAGAAAAAAGTGACGATCTCATTGTAGATTATGGTCTGGGTATTAGAAATAAATGCGGGTAAAGATTAAGATATAGGTTAGTTGTTAATTTTTAAATTGCCGTCGAGACATATACATAGTGATATTTGTACGCTCTGAGATCAACCGAATGATGTTCGGATAGATTACTTGTTTATTAAAAGCATTTTAGGAATAGAAATTTACGAGTCAAAACATATTCTAGTGATGGTAATGAACCAGATCATAATCCCTTAGATAGGAGTTTCAAAATTAGATTAAAATGGGATATGTGAATATTAAAAGAAATTGAAAAACGTGAAAAATCTTTAGAATACATGAAAAAAATTACTTTCACAATTCGATTTTATAAATGCTATGGGTAAAGAGAGACTATTTTCAGTCTACTAGTTTTATTTCAAATAGCTAGAGATATTAATTAAATCATTATGTGTTTTTCATTGAATATAAAAAATTGACGTTTGATAAAGTAAAACATGACAAATACTGAATATAATTGATCACCTATACATTTTCTATACAAGCATTAGGTTAAAGAGGGTGTGTAGATAATTATTTATTTATAAAATCTAATATAATGTTTTAACCTTTTGCAAAATTAATATAAAATAAATATAAATAAATAATTGGATTGGGTGAAAAAAATTGAAAATAATGAATAATAATAATAATCTGTAATAATAATAATAATAATAATAATAATAATAATAATCTGTATTGGAATCAAACAGCAGTCAACAATTAATGGAATCGTAGTGATTAAAAATATTATTTTTTTGGTAAAAATAATTTAACACAAATAATTCAAGAATACTAGGTATATTGGTAGACAGTGTATTAAGCCTGAGTATTACACGTATTTAGTAACGCTATCTCTCTGTAGTTATTTTTATACAATGGATCTCCTATCTTATAGATTGGGCAAATTATTGCACTTCTCCAATCTTGAGGGAATTTTCTATTTTTCCAGATTTCCTTTATTAATATGCATATTTTCGAGAACATTTCTGAAGTTGATATTTTAATTTTTTAATAATTTATTTTATCTTTTCCCCATCTCGTTCAGGAATCTCTAGTTGTACTATATGGTGAAGCAGTGATCTTCTATAACGTCATTGTTTTGATTTATATTTAGAAGATTTTTAATGTAAGTTAAAAACTTGTTTACAATATTCACTTCGTCTATAATTAGGTGGCCACTTCCATCTCTTAGTATTATGTTTTGAGTACCGGTCCTGGTTTAGTTTCTTTTATCCAAAACAATCACAGGGTTCCGAAGCTTGTTAACAGGGGCGGAGACAACGGGTGAGCGATCCTCACTTGGGCCGGTAAAATGTTTGACTGCTTGAATTATTTTGGTCCGATAAAATCAAAACTGCATAAACGTAAAAATTGTATATTTTGATTTCTATTTATTTATTAATACTGAATAAAATAAAAAAGAGTTAAATATTATTTTTCAAAATTTTGGGCCGAATTTTCTGTTTCCCCCTGGGGTTGATTTTTATTCGCCCCTGCTTGTTAGTATGAGGTTTCTTAATATAGGATTTTTTTATGCTATAGGGTAATCAACCCCACAATCAACTTTCTTACCTAATTGGGAGGAGCTCGAGTCCCTGGGTCGCCAAACCCGTAGTACTAATTAAAGTACCTCCTGAAGAACGGAGGAATATATACACCATCTAGCACAAAGTTATCATTAACAAAAAAGAAACGCAAAAAAAAATTGTTTAAAATTTTGTTCAGATAAAATTATACGAAAGGAAAAAAATATCCTTACGTATGCTAATAAGTACCCCATCTCCCCTAAGTTATGTACTGTTGGTAATGCACCTATTAAATCTAAAAATACTGTAATTGAAAATACCAAGTTTATTATTAGTAAAATTTCCAGCAAGCCAAATTTCTGTTATAACAATAAAAAGAAAATTCATAGTGGATACATTACATTTAAAGTTAAATAATTTAGATCGAAGTCCACGGCAGTTTTTGTAAAAGCCAGAGATTGGAAAGTCATGGATCACTGAATTGATCACTGGCTGGTTAACTGGAGGACGTTGACGCTCGACCTCGTTTTTTTAGACGGTAACCCTAACTTCCGGGATGTTATTGGTAAAAATAATTCACATGTCTTTTTCACCGTTACTTGCTCTAAGATCTATTTCCCCGTAGCACTTACAGTATCCTTACCGCCTGTAATAGCTTACATTGTAGAACAATTGTGTCACTCATCATCCGAAATTTGTCGTGAAAAGAAGAGCCAGAGCATTTAGCTGAATTGAATCAGAGAATATACTGGTTGCAGTATCTTTATTTTCGAAAATAATTTGTAGTTAGCGGGTAGATTTATAATCCCGTACTTAACCAAGGTGAATTAGCTTTGAGTTTGTAAGAATAGTATCATCAAGAGATTGAAGTATGCTACTGCAAGATGAACAATACACTGAGGAATGTCATTAGAATTGGATTCCGGAACACCGAATAAAATTAAATTAAAGAGATACCTTTCCCACTCGAAAGGTTAGGCATGAACACGATAAGGAATCAGTGGGTACACGATGTATATACCATCAGAAAGACGTAAGACGGAGTTACAATAATGCGTATCATTGCAGGTACAGATAAATTGACAAAGAATCTAATCTTATGTTATGTTAATCTCAACATATTTCCATGTTTATGTTATGTCTCATGTTATGTTTATGCTTTGCACCCAGGGGGGTTCTAAGACTTGGTTAGAGGGGAGAATAAGTCATAATTTTCACAAAAACAAAAAAAATTATATACAATGTAAAAATGATATTTTCTTAGTGGGAAGCAGAGCCGGCGTGAGAGGGAGGCGAAGTGTGCCCAGGCACCAGGTCCCGCACTTAACTTGCTAGAATACAATTTATGTATTTTATACTAAAAAAACTAGCAATAAGAACTCTTTCATATAAAAATAATTATTTCGCACCAGGCTCCAAAAATACTTGAACCGGCACTGATGGGAAAGAGGCTGGAGCCACGCATGTTAGTACCTGCTGAAATTTAATGGAATTACACCAATGATTACAAGTGTCGCTAGCATTAGCTCTTACAATAAAAAGGAATATAAGTGAGTCTTAACAGCTATAAAAAATTGCAATCGATTTGGTGTGCATAAATTATTTTATAATAGTGAATCAATAATAATATATTAGTTAGCTAGTTAGTTTTCTTTAATCATGTAAAGAAGTCATGATTATTGGACAACAACTTGATTTTAAAACATGGAGTGTGGTAAAAGTTTTATCACGGAGGAATAATATTATCAACTTATACCAACATATATTTATTGATAAAAGTTAATTTTGATAATTGTTACGAATATTTTGCATCTTAATTCTTTTACGTTCTTTAATCTTTTTATTTTACGTTTATACTTATATAGTTTCTATAATACTAATATTAACTTCTCCGTGGCGAAATAACGTCGAATAATTGATTTTTGATAGTAAATATCTGTAATCAAAGGTCAAATTCAAGCCACCGGACAGGAAATCGAAACAAGTTGCCGGGCGATTGCTCTACCACCCTAAGCTACCCGACCGCACAAACCTATGACGTTATCCTCCCCAATTAACGGGACTTTTACCACAGAATAGATTAAATTAATATAGGTATTCTGCTTTACATTAAACCATCTTGGCGTTCACGATCGCCCTCGATTGTCGCCGATCCAAATCGTCGCCTATTGAGACTGTTGCTTCACCACCTGATCACCAGAGCGCACGACCCGTTAGCCCAACGCGATCGTCACCGCACGACCTCTGATGGATCAAGTCTAGGTCTCTTACAACACGTGACACCGCGTTCTTCAGTCTCTAATCCCACTTCTGGTTTATGTTTACCTTTCTGGCGACTGATTTTTTACGTTATCTCGCCCAGGAGAAGTTAACTCTTTAATGTATAGTATTTATAAGAAGGAATAACTTTAATTAATTACAAATTTAGTGATTTTGTCAAAATGCATCAATTTAGTGATGCAGAGGATGACAATTCTCCGTGAGTTCATTTTCAATTCTATAATTAACTTTATAATGTCATTTATTTGTTTGTTGATTGGTGTATACTTCAATTAATGAAAAGAATTAACTATAAATAAATATATTTAATTTAAATAAGATGTAATATATTACTAAAAACTAATTAAAAAAAAGTTATTTGTAGTTTTATTCTCATTAACTTAATGGAAGAAAAATTTACCTGATTTCAGATTAGTTATCAATAATAAAGATGATTTATCAAAATTATTTGGTGAAATGACTTTTAACAATTATGATCGTAAGTTAGTGAATGATCAAAATACATATGATAGTGATTATTCTGACGATAGCAGTGAGGATGAAGGACAGTTTGATACAGGTAATTGATAATAATATTGAAAAATTGCATTGACAAGTTAAATTAAAATATTTGTTTAAATAGGATGTTACAGTAGGAAAGGCGCAAATGAAATTAAAGCTCAAATCCAATCTACTACTCCAAATCAGCAAAACAAAAATATTAAAATTAGTGATTACCAACCATCTGAAAATTTATTTAAAAAATATCTCGATAAAGTAAATACAGATCCATATGAAGGTCCTGTACTTACCCATGAAGCATCTAATAAATTAATGGAAAGCTATAAAAAAGCAGATGCTATAAGGTTAAATATAATATTGAAAGAATAAATTATTGTAATTATGAAATTTATAAAATTTAATATTATAGATTTAGAAATAAAGATAAGTGTGATAGAGCTACAGCAGAGCAAGTAATGGATCCAAGAACTCGAATGATACTTTTTAAATTACTTAATAGAGGAATGATAGGACAAATTGATGGATGTATATCTACAGGAAAAGAAGCAAATGTGTATCATTCAACTTCTGGTGATGGAAGCAATCATTATGCTATTAAAGTATTTAAAACATCAATATTGGTTTTCAAAGATCGTGATCGTTACGTTACTGGTGAATTTAGGTACAAATAATAATACTTTATACAGTTACATTTAAAAGTCTCATTTAAAAGTGCTGAATAAAATTTAATTTTTATTAATATTTTGATAGAAAATTTACATTACAGTATTGTTTGTCTTAAGTATTTCATATAATTTAAAATTATCTTTACACAAACATTTTTTGAGAATAAATGTTTTATTTATTTTATTAAATAAGTAAATAAAGTTTAAATAAAATAATATATGTATGTAAATTTGATTCAGGATATGTATGTAGACAGAGAACTAGTGTCAAGAGTTTGTGTGGAGTAGCAGAAGATTTTAATGTAGTAGTTGGTGTGCATCAGAGTTTGGATTTAAGCCCTTATTTGTTCTCTGCAATAATGGATGAAGTTACATAATATACGAGACAAGATACCTTTATGTTTGCTGATGATATATTTTCGTAGGAGAACATTTTGGAAGAAATTAATAGTAGGTTGGATGAGTGGAGGTTAGCCCTTGAAGGAAAGGGATTGAGAATTGTAGAAATAAAACAGAGTATATAGAGTATGACTTTGAAGGAAGATAGTATTGGTGTAGCGCTGATAGTGGACAAATTAAGAGAAAATACTGCATAGACTAAGATAGTTTAGGCATGTGATGAGATGAGAGGAAACAAAACCAATTAGAATGGTTATGAAAATGAACATTGAAGGAAAAAGAGGAAGAAAAAGAGTAAATAATAGATGGTTGGAACGATTGAGAGTGATATGAGAGCTGTTGGTATGTGTATAGGATATGTAGAAAATCGAGATGAGTGGAGGTTTAAAACAAAGGTAGCAGACTCAAAATAATTTGCAGAGAGGCAAAGGAGAAAAAGAATCAATAATTAAATAAAATAATTTCTCTCTCTTTTTGTATTCAACCTTATGGTTAATTTCACAATAGGATACCCACTCTCCACTCATCTCTGTCATTAGCTAACCTCTTTAAATAAATAATTCCGTTAAATAAAAATTTTTAAATTATATTTTTGGCTTGTAAATATTTTATTTATAATTTATGATAGTGATGTATTGAACAAGATGAGGTAATTTAAAATTTTGTTTAAACATTTTTAAATTGTTTAAGTTATTAACTTCAGATTTTTATTTAAATCATTAATTCAGTTTATATTGATTTGTATAGATTTAGACATGGTTACTGTAGACATAATCCAAGAAAAATGGTTCGTTTGTGGGCTGAAAAAGAAATGCGTAATCTTACTCGTATGTACTCAGCTGGACTACCAGTACCCCAACCAATTTTGTTAAGATCGCATGTTCTAATGATGTCTTTTATTGGTAAAGATGGTTGGCCTGCTCCAAAATTAAAAGTATTTTTGTTGTATTATTATCAAATACTCATTTGCGTTTTTATGTTTTATAATTTATATTTTTGACAGGATGCTCGTTTAACCACATCTAAAGCATGTCAACTCTATAGAGATTGCTTAATAATTATGTGGAAGTTGTATAATATTTGTAAACTTGTACATGCTGATCTTAGTGAATTTAACTTGTTGTAAGTAAATTATTTCTCTTAAAGACTGTATACCTAAAACTATCTTCATTTCAAATATACAATTAATAGGTATAATAATGGAGAAATAGTTATGATTGATGTATCACAAGCCGTTGAACATGAACATCCATTTGCTTTAGAATTTCTTCGTAAAGATTGTACAAATATTACAGGTAAAGTATTTATTTCATGAAATTATTTTTTTATTCAAATGTATATTATACATTTGAATTTTTTACAAACTTTAGAATTTTTTCACCATCATGATGTTGCTACTTTATCAATCAAAGCTTTATTTGATTTTCTTACTGATCCAACTATTACATTAGACAATATGGAAATTTGTCTTGATCGATTACAAACCAATATGGTAAACTTAGATCCATTAACAAATGAAGAAATAGTGGAACAAGAAGTATTTAAAAATGCTTACATTCCCAAAAATCTTAATGAGGTATGTCAATAGTTCGAGATATAATTATTTGCTTATAAAACTAAGACAATTTTTAAATAAAATTAGGTTGTTGATTTTGAAAGAGATATTAGTTTAGTCAAATCCGGTCAAATCAGTGAAGATTTGATTTATCAAAAAATTGTTGGTCTTAAAGAAGATTTATCTGGACCTCAAAATACCCCAGCAATATTGGAAAATGATGATTCTGATAGTTCAAGTTGTACGACAGAAGAAAATAGTGCTGATTTAAATGAAAAAAGTAAATTTTCAAACTCGGCTAGACCAAAAAATGAAGATACCGAAAGCAAACGAGTAAGATTTTAAAATTGTACTTATATATTTTATAGCAAAAAGATATATCTTATGTAATATGTTTTAGTTACGAAAGAAACAAGTAAAAGAAGAAAAAGCAGAAAAGAGGAAGGTGAAAGTGAAAAAACATTTAAAGAAAAGAAAAGAAAAAACAACACAATGTAGAAAAAAATAATTATAATTGTTCAATATACACTTTGTTAATGTTGATGATAAAGTGATTAATTTTTTTATACTTTATTTGTTATCTAATCAAGCTGATTGTCTATTTCCGGATCATTAAATTTAAACTTTGGAAAAAGAGTCAAGTCTTCATTTTCACTAAATCCATAAGACTTTCTCAATTTAGACTCTAACATATTTACTTCATTGCATATTTTTACCCTTTCGGGTGACTGAATTGATATCAATTCTTGATATTCTTTCATTTTGACACTAATCATTTCTTGTATTTCTCCTTCAGACTTAATTTTTGTTTGATTATCCATTTCTGGTGTAATATCATTACAATTATTCATGTTGATAGCAGATGAAGTAAATTTTTTTTTAAAAATGAAAACATTTCTAAATATTCTTTTCATTTTGATTTGTTATAAGGTATAAATTAATCAAATAATGTTATGAAATGTGGTATCTTGTTTTATGAATAAGTAAAAACTAAATTATGTTATTGGCATTGGCAACTATAATCTACACAATCATTTTATTTTAAATTAGCTGTATACTTAATATAAATTAATTTAGGAAAACAAAATTAAAAAGTATAAATTAAGCATACTGGGCTCTATATTGTATATTAATGAATGTACCATGTAATACAAGTTTATCTTTATTGTAATGTAAACATTTTTTTATTTTAATAGCATTAAATATTCCTTGGTTTGTGAATCATTAGGATTCATTTTTTTATATGTATTAAGAATTTTTACTCAAATTACCCTTTTGCCCTTAAAATGATCATTTTGTTCATTGTTAAATTATTTTAATTTAAAGCAAGTAATAGTAATCATTTTTTATATTATTTTACAAATGCTGAAAAAATGGATTTCTCTAAAATGTTACACGAAAATATATTATTAGACTAAAAGTTTAAGGACATTTAAATAAAATAAGTTACAGAATTTAATTATTCAAATTATGATTAACGTCTACAAGTATAGATGTAAGTAGCAAATTTATAAATTTATCATTTATTTCATTGTTGGTCGTGTACAATTGATAATCATAGAAAATCAGCATAAAATGGACATGGTTTTATTGCTCTATGACTGTATAACCATAGTCTGTAGTATAATCATGGAGTAATATACTTACACTATGGATATAATGTAGATCGTATACATTATATTCTTTAATACAACTTCATATTCGGCCTACAGTTCCCTTCTACCTAAAGAATACTTTATCATTCCTACAACTGACGATGTCATCCTACGAGACCCACATACGACCCCAAAATGTATTAAGAATTTGACATTTATTAAAATGTATATTAATAAATATTATATCATGATAATTAATGATTCATAATTAAAATTTTTTTTAAATTTAGATAACGAGTAAAGAATTGATAAAAATCAAATTTTATAGATTTACATTGATAACATGTTAAATATTAAGTACTATAACTAGGTTTATCCGTAGAAAAAAAAACTATACAATCAATATCACCAACTCAATTTAATACAGTAAGTTATTGAGTCATTGAGTTGATACTGTTCCATCCAAATTTAATATAATATTTATTTTAATTAACTTTATTTATTTAATGATATAAGAAAGCGATTATTTTGATATCGATTCGATTTATATATCAGTATATTATATCGATTATTTATCAAATAATATAATATTCTACAAATCAGGTTATGCAACCTCGTGACTTGTGATTATTACAAAAAAAAATTCATATATTTGTTAGAACTTTTTGCTGAATACCGAAAGCCGATAAATATCATTTTTTATTTGTCCATCTTTAGATTATTATAGTATATTCTACTTCTCTTATAATTTGTATTCGTTTTTTTCAACATTTTCGTTAAGTTTATTGATTAGCCATTTACTCATAAAAATTCTAATCAAGATTTAATTTTAATTAGATAATTCAAATAAAAAAACACTATGAGTGAAACTCCTAAAATTAGTGAAAATAGTGAAGAACAACCAAACATTGAAGCAGTAAAGACCAAAAAGTAAGAATTATTGAATGTGCTATAAAGTTTTATTAAGTTCTAAACTATTTATCAATCTTTAAGAAAACGGAATAGAAATCGTAAAAACAATGTTAAGGCAGAACAAAGCACTACAAATGGAACTGTTGAGGAAACAACACTACCATCTACTATTTCTATCCAAGTCAGTGTATTTAATTTATTATGTGAAATGAAGCTTTAAGTTTAAAATAATTAATAAATAAAATAATAGATATAAAACGTATAAACTTCAAACAACAATGTTATTAAAACTATATAAAATGTTTAAATTTGTTTATTAGTTCTAGCTGACATAATATATTACTGAATATAACTAGTATAAAATGCAACATTTTAAATTTTTTTATTATTATGATTTGTGATTATATTCATGACTATTGGTTGAAGAAAATAGAGATTAATTTTTTAAGCATTTCAATTCATCTGTTCATAATTAATATTTTACAGGATATTCAAAAAGCTATGGAAGTATTCTCACTTCAGCAAAGGGCAGCTAAGACTCCTGAGGAAGCTTTGCATAAACAGTATCGTTTTTGGTACACTCAACCAGTACCTAAAATGAGTAAGTATTTTTAATTTAAAATTTGTTTAAAGAATATAATTAATTATTAATAATTATTTAAGTATTCAAATATTTATAGTAAGCTTACTCGAATCTTTATCAAAATTTAATATGTATTATATTATACGATATTCTCTTTGATTAATTTTTAATTTTTTTTAAAATAACATTTAAAGGTGAAACGATTATTAATGATGGTCCAATTGAAGAAGATAAAACTGTAGATCAGATAAGAAAAGAACCATTTACATTGCCTGATGGTTTTCAATGGGATACACTTAGTTTAGATGATCCTTTTGTTTTAAAAGAATTGTATACATTATTGAATGAAAATTATGTTGAAGATGAAGATAGCATGTTTCGTTTTGATTATCAACCTCATTTTTTGAAATGGTACTAACTTAATTTTTATAATTATTTATGTGAATAAATTGAACATATTATGTTACTTATAATTTATAGGGCTCTTCAACCTCCTGGATGGTTAAAAGAATGGCATGTTGGAGTCAGAGTCATTAAAAGTAATAAATTAGTTGGTTTTATAAGTGCCATTCCTGCTTTGCTTAAAGTCTATGAGAAGTAAACAATTTTTTTTTTTAAATCATTAATTAAGTTTTTAAACAAATATTATTTAAAATTTTAGATCTCAAAAAATGGTTGAAATTAATTTTCTTTGCGTTCATAAAAAATTACGTAGTAAAAGAGTAGCTCCAGTTTTAATTCGTGAAATTACAAGACGAGTAAATCAAATGGGTATTTTTCAAGCTGTATATACAGCTGGAATAGTTTTACCCAAACCTATTGGAACTTGCAGGTAATAATATTATGGTAACTCAGTAAACTTAGAATGATAAGTATTTTAAATTTCAATAAAAAATTGTATGTTATTAATTTTAAATGTATGATACTAGTTAGGAGACAGCTATTTATTTGGATTCTATACATTTTATACATTAAAGATGTGTTTCAAATATTAAGTCTAATAACATTTTTAAAGTTTACTTTTTAATTTAATAAAATAATTTTAAATCTAGAAATTTGTATTAAAATGATTAATACTATTAAAAGCTAATAAACCATTTCTACTAAAAAATTATAGAGTTGGTCAGTTATAAGTCAGTATGATAAATAGCATTGAATATATTATTTAAGAAACATTTACTCAGATATTTTTACATTGTTAGTAATATTTTTTAGTAAAAATGGTTATTTTAGATCTAAAACAATTATTGTTAATATTTATAAAAATAAAGTATTTTGAAATTTTTTTAATTTTAAATTATCTGATTCTTTAATGTTAGGTAGCTTCAAACATTTTTTACTTGAAATTTTCTGCAATAACATATTTTAAATACAACCATCTTGATAAAATCATAATTTATGATTACAATAAATTCTTTATTTAGATATTGGCATCGTTCATTAAACCCAAAAAAGTTAATAGATGTTAAGTTTTCACATTTAAGTCGTAATATGACTATGCAACGAACATTAAAATTACATAAACTTCCTGAATCACCATGTACTCCTGGATTTCGAAAACTCACTGAAAAGGATTTGCCTCAAGCTCGAAAACTACTTTCTAATGTAAGAATGTAACATTAAATTTCACAGTTATACAATTTTAATTATTACTTTTCAGTATATGCAATCTTTTGATTTATCTCCTATGTTTTCTGATGAAGAGTTTAAACATTGGTTCTTGCCTCAGGAAGGCATTATCGATGCTTATGTTGTTGTAAACAATAATAAAATTACTGGTAAATTACATTTTTATATATTTTTATGGTTTACCTAATATCTAATTTTTTTTTTTCAGATTTAGTTAGTTTTTATACACTTCCTTCTACTATTATGCATCATCCAACTTATCGTACATTAAAGGCTGCATACTCTTTCTATAATGTGTCCACTAAAACTCCATGGATCGATCTAATGCAAGATGCGCTTATTTCTGCTAGAGATGTAAGTTTATGTACAATTCAAATGATAATTTTTCTAATATTTTTTTTCTCTATAGGCTAGTTTTGATGTGTTTAATGCACTAGATCTAATGGATAATAAGGAATTTTTAGAGCCACTTAAGTTTGGAGTTGGAGATGGAAACTTGCAATATTATTTGTACAATTGGAAATGTCCAGAAATAAATAGTAATAAGGTATTAATTTGCTAATCAAAATATTATACATATTTTTAAATATTCTTTATTAATAAATAATTTTATATCATAGATTGGATTAATACTTCAATAGTAATAAAACCATCAAATTAAGTTTGAAAATGTTGCATACAACAGAATTATTTATCCCAACAACAAATATTTAATAATGTAAGTTTTATATGTGCATATATATATATATATATATATATATATATATATATATATATATATATATATATATATATATATATATATATACACTCACACATACACACACTCACATATTTTCTTTTTTAGTGTTTTGCAATTGTAATAATTTTGTATCGGCTAAAATTTAAATTTAAAAAAAAATGCATACATTTTAATATTTATGTTTTATGTGAATTCTTGATTGTACGATAAAGAATACAACATGTAATATATTATTGTGTAGTTGTCAACAATTTGAAATTGTCTGTAATACTTTCATAATATAATATAGATTTTTGGATTTTTTTTTTTTTTTTTTATCAAGGTAGTTTATTCTTAAAATACCTTTTTAAGTTTAATGATTATAATTAATATAATATTTGTGAATTTACAAACCATAATATATATATATATATATATATATATATATATATATATATATATATATATATATATAATAATTAATGGTTTTTGATACTTTATTTTCTGATATTTATACAATGTGATATCTACTCAATTTCATGTGCTTATTGGTTATTAATATTAATTTAAAATATATCTATGGAGTAAGTACAAAATTAATATTTTATTTTTTCAATTATGACCTATTATAATATATAAACTCGAAAATAATCGTAACTATATTCGAGTTTATTATTATGACTATTTCATATAGAATATACTATAGTTATAATTTATCAGACTTTTAGAACTAGTCATGTCTACATTATATTAATGTAGGAAATATTTAATTATCAACTTTCCTTATTTTTATGTTTTATTGAAAAGATCCAAATGAATATTTCATAATACAATAACTATTAATTTGCATATTTTATTTAACTATTTTTTTCTATTTAAAATATTAATTATTCATATTTTGCTCTTATCATTTTATATTGTTTTAGTAATCTATATTGACTTAATTTTACAAATATACTTTAAATTATTAGCCAATAATTGAAAATGATATTTCTTTATTAATTATTAAAGAATAACTAAAGTTATTTATAATATAAGATTGTAATATTAAGATTTGTTTTTATTATGTAATATTATATTAAAACATA
Organism: Sipha maydis; assembly: GCA_034509805.1. Lineage (NCBI taxonomy): Eukaryota > Metazoa > Arthropoda > Insecta > Hemiptera > Aphididae > Sipha > Sipha maydis. The sequence continues at coordinate 23,787 of JASXSY010001441.1, read as the reverse complement.
TTTACTCACTTAAATGAATTGATTTGATTATAACTTTGAAAGCACCCTCTAGTAGTTTTCACTTACAGTTTATTTTACTAATTATTACATTTCCAAAAATAAAATTATTTAAAATATGTAAAATGGGTTTCAAATTTTCATGATGATTCCAATTTAAAGAGGAATTACAAATTAATAATTATATATATTATAGAATGTCCTATACTTATATCCATTATGATCAAAATAATTTTAAATTTTCTTGTACCATATTGCATAAAAATTTGTGTAGTATTATTAATAATTTTGTTTGAAATTGTTTTCTTAATATTTATAATTTTACTTATGGATTTATGATTTATATTTATAATTATAAATATATTAATATATTTATATTTTACATTTACTTACTGTTTTACTAAGTATGTAAATGCTATTTTTCAAATTTTGAATTTTAAGATTTTGATAAAACATTGATAATGGTATAAAATTTGCATTGGGAGATTGCACTTTGTGACAGTGAAAGAAAGAGAATGAAGTTAACAAATATTGGTCTAACTATTGTAACTCTTTTTGTAAGTTTTATACACTAAATTAATTTAATAATTATATACATAACAAAAAATTTATGTTTTATACACTTTTAAATATTAATGTATGCTTAATTTATAAATTTATTATTTTCAAAATTAATATAATAATATGATTATTTTGGTAAAATAATTTTTTATTTTTTTTTTAACAATTATATTATAATTTATTTATTCAGTACAATTTTATTTAGTTGTAGATTATATAATATATCATTTTTACAAAATCATTTTTATCTTGATGCAATACTTTACATTTTTGCACATTTAAATCTCCATAATTCAGGAAATTTTAATATTTTGTTGGTACTATGAATTTTATATTTAAAGGCTTAATTGAATATAAAATAATTTTTATTTGATATTTTAAGTATTTTTTATATGGTGTTATAAAGTTGTATATTATTTAAATATATGAAGAGATGTTTATAGTATGAATATTATATTCTTAGATAGGATGCACTTAATTGTTAGACTGCAAAATACATAAAATGTATATATATATATTTTTATTATTAGTCTTATTTTTATATGAACATATTGAAAATATTTTTTTATTTTCTTATTGAAAGGTAAAATATAATTCAAATTTAAAACAAAAAAATAATAATAATCTTGAACACATAATAACTATATAAAATATAATTATAAATAACAAAAAAAATTGAAAAATGTTATACACAATATATTTACAACAAAATATTGGTTCTGACTTTTTATTATGAAAAATGTTTAAATAGGCTATAAGATCACAGATTTAATATTAAATACATTTTACATTAATTCATAATTAAATACAACAATACTAACCATTACAATTCAATAATTAAATTCTGATAGAACATATAACTTAAAAAATGGTTCTATCAAAATTAATTAAATTAAACATTCTAAAAAATAATTTATATACAGAAAAAGGTACAAAACTTTTAAATTTCTAATTGAACTTTATCAATAATAATAGAAGTTTAACATCAAATAAATACACTTTTAAATTTAATTATTATAATAAAATTACTATTGTATGGTTATAAGTTAAAGATGATGAAATTATATTTTGTTTTAAAATAAACAGAAAATTTATTTATATTTGGTTATTAAAAAAAAAATTCATAAAATATATACGTAAAATTCAAGAAGTTAGGCTAAAAATATTAACTAAAAATATTAAATTTAAGAATTAATAGGCACCAACAACCTGAAGAGATTCAAATCAATTGTTTTACAGCAATTGTGTCCGGAATAATGTCCATAAATTAGTAATACCTTGTAAATAGTTTAGATCTATTTGACCATTAGCTGGTGTTACATGTGCAAAATCTATTAATGATACTCTTAACAAAGGGTAAGTGTCTTCATTGTTGGTTAATGTTTCTGCATCATATGCCAACAATACTGAACTTGAATAAAAATGGTAATGTTTTTGAGTTTGGAAGTATCGTCTTATATGATCCAATTGGGCGGTAAAACTTTGAACTAATTTTTCTAGACCAATATATTCACTGTTAAAGTTTAAGAACGTCTTGAATACTGAAACATTTAATTGTAAGTAAAATATAAATAAAAAATTTATTGAATTTAAATTATATTGTACCAGAAATAACTTTTCCTGGATCTAAACTTTTGCCAAATTCTTTATCATATTTTCGTGGGTGGCCCAAAGTAGAATTTAATAAATCATATACTTGAAAACCTGGTATACAGAAACTCCATTCTTCTTTGCATTCTTTATATTTGGCCTGAAATTTTTTTTTAAATGCTTTATATAGAATTACAAATAGTCTTAATAAATACTTTGATTGAATTTAATTATGAAAAATGTATAAATATAAAAAAATATTCATGTAAATTTGATTACAAAAAAATATTTTTTAAAATTTAATTAAAATTAAATTTTTTAAACAAAATGTCATTAAAAAAATTAACCACAAAAATTTTAAAGTACCATAATTTATTTTTAACAAAATCAATCAATAATTGATATTGACTTATTTAAGAGGTAAGTTATAGAAAAATAGGTTTTGATAAAATAATACTATAGCTCAACCAAATCAGATAATTTAATAGTTAACAATAATTTTTCAGGGTCATATATTATTTTAAGCTTAATTAATAACAAATTTTTTTTAAGTTAAATTTATCTTATACATAAGTTAAATTTATCTTATGTATAATTCATAAGAATGAAATATTTTGTTTTAAGACCTATGTTAGATATATTAGTTAAATTTATTGATTTTTATTGTACAGTATGATGTTAGCTAGATTTTTAAAAAGAATAATATTAAAAACTATTTTCTAATAAAATAATTTTTAAAAAAAAATCAGTAATTTTATTACATTCTCATCCTTTTTCTTTTTTTCTGAACATCCTGGTTCCCAAGTTTGTAAACCAATTTTTACATCCATAACGCATGGTTTTTTCATGCCACTGGTAATATCATCTAAAACTATGAATGTCATGTCTAAAGAAAAAATAGATGCAATTTAGTTTAAATGAAATTCATATCTTAAATAACAAAAGTATTTTAAAAACTAAAATATAGTATATTTTTTGAATATCTTTTCAAAATCAAAAGTAGATTTTATTAAAATATTTATACGTACCTTTTGAATTAATTTTTACAGTAACAGTTCCAAAATATGATGGAACAAGTTCCCTAAGGTTTATAAGGGTTTCATTATTCTTTAACTCTTCATAAAATCTTACTTCATTTTTTCCTTTGGTACCACCTTCAACTGATTTTAGTATATAACCTTCTTTGTGTTTCAACAAACCTAAAATAATATATATATATGATACATCAAAATAAAAAATATATTACTAAATAAAATTACTGTATATTTTTTAATACAATAATACAAACCTAATAATGGTTTTTCTTTGGTAAATTTATGACCTCCAACTTGGTCATCATAAGGAAGTAGATCACCTGAATCTAACCACTTAGCCATAACTCTTACTATGAAATAACATTTTGAAAATAAATAAGACACCTATATAAATTTATATTATGAAAAAGCATAAAAGGTGTATCACAAACCTTGTGTAAAACTGATGACGGCCTTGTACTTTTAGTAAACATACGTTAATATCAAGACTTCAGTTATAGTAAATGGTAATCAGACAAATACTGTTTAATAGTTGTGTCAAATTATTTACATTTTAAATAGGAGTTAGAAAATTGAAATGTATGATCATATCTTTAGAATTGCATGTTTATGATGATCTAAAATTCCAAAGCAATCGTTAGTCAATAATGTGCAGTGTATGTAGTATGTACGACGAGTGGTGTAAATTTTTAATTGCATAATTGTATTCTAACACATGCCATGTTTAAAAATGACCACATATAGACAAAGATTCCAATTCAATTAAATTGTTGCTTCAGATTTTTGCAAGACGAAAATATGGACATATGTTTTGTTGGTGGACAGCGATGACTACCTGCCTCTACTATCGTTCGTCGATAAGATAATATTGTCAGTCAATTAATCAAAACGTTAGTTGAGCGCCATCTATTATTCAATTTTTTATGACAATAGTTGCTGCAGAGTCAAAAGAAAACCACGATTTAAGATATCTTAAATCGTGATGGAAACCGAGAATTCGAGTATTAATATAAAAATAACTAGTTTATTTAAGACATGAATTTTTCTTTAAAAATCTTCATTCACCATTATAGCAATAAAATATATATTTCATGGTCACAATTCAAATGCCGCCAGATAGATTAATAAAGATAGATAGTTATTGTAAATTATAACAGGTTGACTGCTATGTAGAGTGTACTGACCCAACAATGACTTTGCCGAGACTGCCATTATCATTTTTCATGAATTCTCGTATTTTGATTTTTGATTTACATAAAAAATATCAACTTAACAAAAAAATGTCATAGGACAATATTTAATTATATTACTTTGTTGAGTAGTAAAAGACCATAAAAAGTGTGAAGGGCTTATACACCCTACATGGCCTATGTGGGATACGTAGGGTGATTAAACCCTACGAGACGAAAACATATTATGTACCAATATTTTGTTACTTATTGTTAGTGAATTTATTGAATACCTAATAATAAAAATAAAACAATGTTATACATTTTTTACTTATACTTAGAACTATATACATATTTTAATTTACTTTTATAAATATTTTTACAAATTATTTTTGTGATATATAATGAAACAGTCGATATAACGAATTTTCATTGCATAACGTATGACGGTTCATCCAATACTGCTATTATGATAGTCGGCAATGACTAACGACATATATCATTTTAAATTGTACGTAATGCCGGGTCCACACGATGATAGTTACTCTCGCAAGAGTCGCTATGGTGATAGTACCGTGATTATAACTATTATGAGATAAAGCATCCACATTATGATAGTACACTGACAGTAGAATACATGTTAGTAAGAACGTAGGGTGAATAAGTAAAAGAGTACAAAAGTTAAAAATTTGAATATTGAGTATTTACTTGCATTTTTTACAAATATTCATTAAAAATGTCAAATGAAATTACTATTGCCATGCTACGTGTAGTAGAAGAAATAATCAAATTAAAAAGATCAACATTCCAGAATAAAAAACGTATTTGGATGAAAAAATGGATGATGCGTAGAAACACATTGGGGGCATCTAATACACTAATAAAAGAGTTGGCTATTGAAGATCCCAAGAGTTATTTCAACTTTTTTAGAATTGTGAGACATTGTGAATCAGTTTTAAAAATATATTATCAATAACCACGGTATTAATAAATTATAATAAAGCACGGTCGTTGTGATAAAAATAGATTTTATTTGATTAAGAGACATTATATCTTAAAACCATTTTATAGAATTTCCAAGAAGGCCACGTCAAATTTTTTTTCCATATAAAACTATGTACTGCGACGGTTCTCAGAACCCTATGTGGCCTAGAAATCAATTTGAACTGTTGGGTCTGACGACCCTACAAAGCCTGACAGTAAAATATACTGTAAGGTTATTAGATCTTACACGGCGATAATAGCAAGTCTCGTAATTTTAGCGTGGCAGTCAACCTGTTAACATCGCCAAAATTACAGCCGTTTTGACCCTATCAATCGCTTTATTTCAAATTGTAACCAAATTAAAAATTTTGATTTCTTTTGCAATGATACTAATTATTTGAAATCGATTATGTATAATTAGTTGTATTTTGTTTGTATAATTATCCTGTGTTAGTTATTGAGCTAACATGGATATTTCTGTTTTTCTGTACTATTTGTCTTCGGGGCGTTAAATAAATAAATGATATTATCTACATTACATAGACGTGCGCAGACTTCTGAGTCAGGTATGGCTAAATTCAATCTGACTACCCACTTTCCAGTGCCGTAGCTAGAACTACCGGTGCATATTGAATCTGTGAGCCCTTTATATAGGCGCACATTAAGTGTGAATGTAGGAAGTGCTGGAAATTGGTAAACAGATATTTAGGGAGGTTAACCCACCCCCCTCCCTTAATAATATAATAAACTGCATTACAATAATTTAAAATTAAAAATTTAATTAATTATACTTACATACTTGTATAGACAAATTAATAACTAATAATAAAGTTGAAATTGTATAAATTTTAATATAATCGCTACTCTTTATTTATTTAAACTATTAAGGAACTATAATATACATAATGTATTATTTACTTAAAATATTTAAAAATAATTATATTATTACCTATATGGGAACTGGGAGTCCTAATTTGAAGACATTGCCAGGTGCTATTGTGCTAAGCACCTCCTATGTGTACTTATAGCCCATTATTTTCCATTGATATTTAATTTATACAATTATAAAAAACAATACAAATCAGTTATTATGTAATCTTTTTTATTGAATTTAACACAAAAAATTTTTTTTTCTTGCTTTAGCATTAGCGAAATTGTCAATTATTTTTTCTATATCTAGTTTATCAGTTCTACTTCTTTCTATATTTAAAATAGCAGTATTACTAAGTCTATTTTGAGACATTGAGTTTCTCAAATAATTTTTAATGAGTTTCAATTTTTAAAATGATCTCTCAGCCGAGGCCACAGTTACCGGGATTGTAAGAAATATTAAACATGCAGTTAACACATCTGGAAAACTACAAGCCATGTCATTTTGAATAATGAAGTTTATTAAGTCTTTGATATATTGTTCTGGACCAATTAGTGTTGTAACTGATAAAACTTGTCTGGTAAAGTCTGAATTGATATCAGATTTGTAATTTAATACAAAATCATATGAGGACTTGATTATGCTATATTCCTCGGAAATTTTTAATTTTGATGGGTTAAGAAACTCAAATGTGTTCATCACTTTATTTAACCCAGTAAATATATTATGTAACTGTGCTAAAGCTGTATCGATTATTGGTAAAAAGATTTTGATTTTAAAATTATCTTCCGTTACATTCAATCGTCTGTCTCCATCCACTTCATCAAAATATAATTTAGCATAACGTTGTCGTTTACTTATTAACTGAGTGGTAATACCCCATTTATTACAAATACATTTTGAAGTATTTAATACAGAGTCATTATTTTCATGTAGTTTTTCAAGTGTACCAATTGTTTGTTGAAGTAAATAGCAAGCATTTAGTATGCTGATTTCATTAGACTGCAGACATTTGGATACTGGTTGGACCGATCTTAAAATATTTTCCCAGACACACAATAATAAAATAAATTCCATATTTTAAATCTTTGCAAAAAAATCTTCGTTTTTCTTGCTGGTTAGATTAATTACTGTAAGAGTCTTCAACACATCAACAAATCTTTCTTTAAATGCAAATAATGCAGAATGCTAGCTTCCCAGCGTGTAGTACATACTCTTTTAAGAACCTTCTTACGAACTGCTGTTGCATTATCTTCTGCAAGAGCCAATAATGCCCATTTTGGAGCACTTCCACCAAAAAAGTTGAATACAGATTGTACAGTTTCAAAATATTTCATTGCTTTGTCAGAACTCTTGGCTGCATCACAAAGCACTAGGTTCAGATTATGGGCACAACAATGAACGTACATAGCATTAGGTACAATATCGTTGATTCGCTTTGATGGTATCAATGTATAAAACATTTTCTAAAATTTCTGATAAATCTAACCCGTGTCCAATATACCATGGCCAGTATCGAGCCGATAATAATGCACAAAATCATTTTCCCAATAATTCTATTTTTAGTTGAAACGATATCAAGAAATCAAGTATTGATGTCTATCAAATTGCAATACAGTAATACACCATCTATAGTATATAGGGTACCCTTACTTACTTCCCTTAGTACCCTTACTCATCGAAGAATGAAAAAAATGATTAAATTATATATTAAAAATTTACAATTTATTGTAGTTGAATAGACAAAAAATTGTTTTACGTATAAAATTACTTAGCATACTATCTGTATATCTAGTATTAAATATAGTATTTATATTTATGCGAAGCAGGATTTTCGGCTTATACAGCTATTAAAACCAAATACCGCAACCACCTTAATGTAGAACCTGACCTCCGTATCCAGTTGTCTCAAATTGAATCAGGTATGGTCAAACTTTTCAAAAATAAGCAGCCTCAAATATCTCTTTTATAATTAATAATTATTATTAGTTTTTGACTACTAAAGCAGTATTTTTTCTTTTTACTTTCGACTATAAAATCATAATTTGTTAATAATATGTTCAATAAAATTATTTAAATCACTTATGAATGAAAACTAGTGTTTATTTTTATCGCGTTCCTAGTGATATTCATAGAAGAGCACCTAACAAAATTTGTATAAACAAAAGGGCACCGCCGGCGCAAAAGGTTGGGAACCGCTGATCTATACTATTAACTGATAACAATAACAAAGTACTAACGACATTATCATTATACTGCTAATACAATAATACATATAATATTATGATCTTCTGATAAAAAAAAAAAAAAATTGTTATTTGTATAGGTTCTTATATTATTTTATTTAAGTATGGGCCCCATATTAGATGTTGAAACGTGGGGCCCCGGTGCAATGAACCGCCCGCACCACTTTTTCTACGGCACTGCCACTTCCCCTGTCACGGTCACACAAGAAAAAAATTATAGAAATGTTCACTATAAACTTCGAAATGACCCTTTATTTGGCAACTGGAAAATGTAAACAATAATTTTTCAATATTTCACACATACAATTATGTATATGTAATAATTATGTATCCTTTTGAACAAAATATCCTAAATATTTAAAGCTCTCAACTTCACCTATCACATCACCATCTATTGTCAGTTGTCTCCTCATTCCTTCAACTTCTTGGTCTCTTTGTCCAAAATCATACTCTATATACTCAGTTTTATTTCTATTAATTCTCAATCCCTTTTCTTCGAGGGCTAACCTCCACTCATTTACCCTATTAATGACAACTTCCAGGTTTTCTCCTACCAGAACTATATCATCCGCAAACATCATACACCATGGTATCTCACCCTGTATCTCCTTTGAAACCTCATCCATTACCACTGAGAACAGGTAGGGGCTTTGAGCTGACCCCTGGTGCACACCTACTCCTATACTGAAACCTTCTGATACTCCACACCGACTCTTGACACTAGTACTCGACCCTTCATACATATCCTGGATCAAATTAACATACATTTTTGGGACATTTTTCCTTATTAATGCCCACCTTAAAACTTCCCTTGGCACCCTGTCATACGCCTTTTCTAAATCTATAAACACCATGCATAGTTTTTTATTCTTTTCTCTGTACTTCTCTACTAATTGCCTAACACAAAATAATGGCTAATAGTATGAGGTAACAAGTACCTACTCATATATAAAGAAAAGGTTTAGGTGGGGCTAAAGCCCTATCAGCCTTAGCAGTGCGCACGTCTACGCTTCATTATATAGAGGGCTTTCTTCCGCATTATTTAGAAACATCTTATTTTTTGAAGCAAGTCTATTATAGGAGTAGTCTAGACACTTATTAATAGAAAAATAACGTCAATAATAACATCTGGATTAATGTGATCATTATTTGGAACACTTATATACGTGATTTAATTTTCATAATGCTAATATCTGACAAACGATTTTAACTTTTTTTAGTATTATTAAAACTATTTGTACATTTTTGGTTTAATTATTTTTGCTATTTTTCGATTAGGAGTATGGTATCTTAATCAACTAGTTTGTAATCATAAAAATAAAATTATTGAATTTAGTTTTGATGATTGTTTAAATACAGTAAAATTGTAATACCATTTAATTTCATTGAGCATCAATATAATTTAATAAATACGTTTTGATGAAAATATTCTAAAAATTACATTTTGGTCCAAATGGCTTTTTGTTAATTTTTATACATAGTTTTCATTAAGTTGAAAATTTTTTAGTTGGCCTTATTCTAACAATTCTGTGAGAATAGCCTTTTTTTGTCGACGTTTGTGGCTAATTGTAATTCTTATACAATTATTATAGATATTAAGTCATTACACATAATTGTAGTAGACTCTTTAAACTTCTACTGTTCCGATCTTACTATCTTAAGAGGTTTGCACGATAGTGGTTCTTCTGCTCATCGTTTGAAGTTTTCTCTAAAAATTGCATATCGATTTTTTGATTAGAACTACCCAAGAAGTTACAAACCATAGTTTTTTTGGGTCAAGAAAAAACGTGAGCTATACAATTTTTATCTTTTGAACATCTCGACTTAAAAAAAGTTTTTTTTTCTACGCCCGATAAATCTATACTTATTTAAATTCACTATTACTAATTTTTTACCCTTGCTCAGAACTAATTATTTGAATTTATGATCCGATCATTTTTCGACAGAACAAAACAATGTTAAAAATATAATGTACGTCACTTACTAAATTCGTATAAAATTATAACCTCTGTACACTATGGGACTTGGAAAATATTTTGTTGCAATAATAATCATTATATTATTTGCTCGCTGTTCTTTATCGAAATCAAATTGCATTAGAGAGTTATAATATAACATGGTTGAAACTGCTCAAGGACAAACGCTTTAGGTAGCAAGTGAACATTTAGAAAAAACCTGTTTTTCCCATCAGCAACTCTATGTGACATGCTCACGAGTATTAAGCCTATAAAATCTTTGTACACTTGTATTAGTGAAGGATAGAAAAAAACGTAGTTTATAAAAATGTATTAAAAAAGATATTTAAAATAAATTACAGCAGTTTGCAGTTAGTTCACATGCAAGGAAGACCAAAAGTTTTGTTATATTGTACACTAAACATTATGTATAAAGAGATTTTCAGGTTAATATGGAAAGCTATAAAAAACTAAGCAAAAATTAAAGAAATAAATAAAAAAAAAATTAATAAAATTAAATAGGTACCTATAGAATATTTTTTTTTCAAAACTGTACACGGACGAAGCCGGATAATTCGTCTAATGTTATACATGAAGTTGTAGGTGATGTGTATACATTAATATTTAACTACAACTGTTATCAATATATAATTGTATACATTTTTGTACAAGTATAGGTTGTTAAAACATTTTTCATAGTTTTAATGTTAATATTTTTCAAACCACAAAAAAAATTACAATTTTTGTATTTTTTAAAAGAGTTATAATTATTTATTAGTTATCTATTAGTAAATAATATTTAAAAATTTTAAATCATAAATAATATTAAGATATTTATAATGAGATCCTTAAGAATTTAAATCACATATTCAAATTGTTTCTGTTGAAGAATCTGTTCTTAAAAAGTCGTCACCAATTTGTTTTATAGTTTTTCCTTTAGTGTCTGGTACAATTTTAAGTACAAATATGATCGTGAATAATGCTAATACCCCGTATATCATAAATACTCCGGGTCCTAATGATATTCGCATATAAGGGTACATTTTAATAGCAATAAAATTAAATATGGATGATAAGCAAGCAACAATTGAACCAGCTACTCCTGCTACGTCTGTTGGAAAAACTTCACCAAGCATAGCATACGGTATTGGCCTTAAGCCCAATCCATTCATAGCCATATTCAATAATATGCACGTTATAACAACTACATTGGTAATCAACGCATTATCAATGCCCAAGTACAAAAAAACAGCTAATGATATCATAGATAAAGAATATCCAGAACATGACACAAATGATAGCTGTTTAAAACCCGATTTTGTTAATAATATTGACAAAATAATCATTGCACTGAGATTTGTGAATCCTGCTAATAATGTAATCAGATAATTGTTTACTGTCACATTAAAGCTGCGTAAGAGTTGTATCATATATGCTGTAAGTACAAACGATCCACTAAATTGCTGAAAGAACAGGAATATTGTCATTATAACCATCGGTTTGTAAACATCTGGTTCAAAAAGTCTATCTAAAATATTAGACTGTCGTATTGGATTTTCTTCGATTGATTTGACTCTTGATGTTTGTAAAATAGGCTGAGTAATGCGGAGAACATTTTGAGAAAATTCTGCATCACCATGCCGACCTTGTTCGAATAACCAAGGGGGACTCTCGGGTATTAATGCTCTAATAAAAAATAGTGCAGCAAAAGACACAAATGATGCTATATATGCCACGATATATGCTGGAACTAGTGATCCTAATAAATATGTAAGGAACATCCCAAAGTTAAGCATAATTGAAGTCATAATTGTGAAGGAACCTCGTAATCCAGTGAAGTTTACTGTGATACATTCAGCAGAATAAACAGTGGCCGGGGTAGTAGACAATCCCACTGACATTCCTACTAATAACTGTCCTATATAAAGTATATATAAACTAACATTTTGCTGAGCTAACAATAGCCATCCTAAGAAAGATGGAATGGTTGTTACCATTAATGCAGTTTTTCGTCCTAGTTTGTCAATGAGTGGACCACTAAATAAGCAACCAATGGGCATCATGATAGATGGTAAACTAGCTGTAAACAAATCAATAGTTTATAATTATAATATATTTTAAAGCATTTTATATCTTATTTATATAATAAAATCGTTTAAAGAAATTGTAATATAGTGAAATTTTCAGTCACAAATTAAAAATTGCCGTTAATAACCAATTAAATTTTGGACATTAATGAAATTGTATTTATAATAAATTCTTTTATTCTTGAATTTTTATATTTCTGTATTTATCTTATAATTTAAATAGGTTATAATAAATCATTCAATCTATAAAGAAAAATTGAGTTTAAACATCATGTATCTGTTTTATAATATTTATTTTATGTTAAATTATACTATTAAGCATCATTCCCAAGTAAAAAAAAAATAATAATATACGAAATTAAAGTGAAATGAATATTACAAAAGTATTTTGAAGCAGCTAATATTTATCTTATTTATATAAACGATGAATGAGAACGACCTTAATTATATGCAGTGTTGGGAATAGATAACTAATAATTTATCTAGATAAAGATAAAAATGACTATACTAATTCTTATCTAGATACAGATAAAGATAGTTATACTAAATTTCATCTAGATAAAGATAAAAATTAGTACATTTTTATCTAGATAAATATGAGATAATTTCATGTTTGATTTTGAAAATATTCAGAATACTACAGCCTACAGATATTAGGTAAAAAATTCATAATTAAAAACATTTTAAAATATATATCATTTTTTAAACTCATTTCAAACATTAATAAACATAAAATATAAAATAAGAATTAATGACTTTAAGAATTAAATTGATAAGCACAATTTTTTATAATATAAAAATTATAATTATTTTTTTTATAATCATTAGTATTAAGTATTAAAAGTATTTATTTGTATTACATAATCGTTAAAATATCATAAAATGATTAGTTTTCAAAGTGGCAAAATTTAAAGTATAAACGAAAATATTTTAATATAATATTTTTTAGAATATTTTAATAAATACCAAACCAAGACTGTTCATCTACTGTTAATTGCAACTGATCTAGGACGATGCCAGAGTATCCAAAACTCATACCCGGAGCTAGACATGGCATGGTTACTACAAATGCTAGCCATAACTAAAACAAAATAGTTTATTATAAATTCACTACTTCCATTTGAGATAAGCAATAACTAATAACTAATAAATATATTATAATTTATTCATACATTATTGAAGAACAAAATAAGTTGTCCTAAAATACTTAGTAAAGTAAGCAGGTATATTCCCACTTTAAATATTCGTTCTATGACTAATTTTTATCTACTTTTCGACTTATAATAAAGCAATTCTAATGAGCCTTTAAGTCATATGTTATGTAAATGCAACAGTGTTACTTTTGACTTTAATGTTGATAACATATTTAAAATTCACTGTTTATGCCTTGGTTTTAGATGAATAACTGTCATGTACTATTTCATTTTCATACTTTATAGTTACTATTCCTAATATTATATAATTAATATTCTTAATATTTTATATTTACTGATATTTTTCCTTTTTGTTTATTGTAAAATTATGTACACTCTTCGTCCGAATGAGCATAAATGAATTAAAAATAAATAAAAATAAACTAATATATACAATAGTAATTGGCCACTTGGACGTAAATAAATATTAATAAAAAAAGGGGGATACTTCTAAGTTGGGTTTAATTTTATGACCAAGTGAGATACAAAATGAGTGAATAATATTAGTGTATTGCTCTTTAAAACTTTAAAATCAAAGTACCATTATTGTCGAAAAAATAGTTAAAAAATCGAGCGAATCAGATTATATTTCTTAAGGTAGATGATAGAACACAAAGTATTAACTAGATAATACTTCCTATCAGAAATCACCCATGATTGTGGTGGTTAGAGAAATTCATTTGGTTGAAATCGTGCGCACACAACAGAGACACAAAAAATATAGATCATGGTCAAACCAATAGTTTCCTCGTTTCATTCAAAATCTAAACTAATGGATATATAATACGAATACAAATAATATAATTATTTAATATGGAAAATAAATCATGACTATAGTAATCAAATATTAAAATTATTAAATTAAGTATGCAATAGTTTTATTTAGTATACTTACTACTCGACTTATACTTTTTTTGTGCAAATGGTGTGTTTTACATGAATAATTATTATATTTTTGACAAGTTAATCTGGTTTTTTCATTTGACTCCATGTAGATTGATAATATTCTTAATTTGAATTACAAAATCTTAAAAAAAACACATTATTATTATTATATATATATATAATATATTTGACACATACATTATGATTATATAGTTATATAAGTTGATCGACAGCAAGGCTATAGCAAAAGGCGGGGGAGGTGCCATCAAAATTACAAGGTTCAACTTTGTATATTTTATTTACAAAAACTTCAACGTTATTTGTATTAATTGAAGCATTTGTTGGAAATAATATCTAAAAGTTATAATATTTATAAATTAGAATTACAAAGGGCGCATTTTGAAGTTTCATTCGAGCGCGATATTTAGTTGCTACAGCATTGATTGCATAAACATAAACATAAAATACTATTGTGAAATTTATAAATAAATGGAATTACTTTCTGTGTCACACTGATACTTATATACATAACTAAATTGATATTTATCTATAGTTAAAAGCCTAATTATATTAATTTCAAAAAAGTGTTTTCAATATAAATCAAAATGTACGCAAACAGTATAGACAAGTTAAATACATGGATATAAACCATGTATTACACATAAAATATAAAATTTAAATAATTATATGAGTAACTAGCTGTTCCCATACACTTCGTTGCTTGTTAAATATACCAACTCTATAAGACTCAAACTTTGTTTAGTTCGTTATTTAATATTCGGTGGATGATGTTCTAGATTTATCTTTAGTTTTGTGTTGCCCGGAATAAAAATTTTGATTCGCAGCAGTATATTATCAGGTAGGCAATCTACCTGCGGTATATCGCGGACCTAGTGCTGTTTGTACGTAAGTGTATTACTTAACTCTAATAAAGTATCAAAGTTATACCAAGTTTGACATAATACGGTGGATTAATATAATCAATTAATACATAATCCTAACCTAACCTTAACGTACTAAAATCCGATGAATAAAAAAAACCAAATTTAACCTTTTTTAAATTAGCCTATCTTTTTCCCACAGATATGCATACAAACATTAATTTATATATAATATAGCTAATCCTGTGCACTTCGTGGCCCGAAAAAATCACAAAAAAATTATGATTGTTCAACTCCTTTTTGGTGTAACTCACTGCAGTAAGGGCAACTCAGCCATGGGAGCCAAGATCATGAGAGCCAATTAACATATAACAAAACACCAAATAATTATTATATTAATTTTATATATTACTAATGGCAACCATTAATAAATAAATATTATTCTCAAATCTTATAACCCCCGTAGCAACCATTTATAAACGAAAATTTCTATCGTAAATATCAAAATTCCTGTTTGAACACCTCCCGGGGGTGGTCTATCCCCTTTTTAAATTAGCCTTAAACATCTTCTCAAACCTACCAAATATACACAGAAAATTTCATGAAAATCGGTCAAGTTGTTTCGGAGGAGTTCGACAACCAACACATTTTGCGATTGGTAGCAGGGTTGTAGGTAGGAGAGTAGACTGTAAATTACTTTGATAAAAACATATATAGGTCTATAACCTTCGGAGGCACGTGAGTAAGCACTGTGCAAAATTTCAGGACGATCGGTAGAGTAGTTCTGGAGTTATTAACGCACAACTTACGGACGTTTACTTTTATATATGTAAATAGATAGATAAATAATCAGTAAAATATTGATACCAAGAGAATGTTAGGTTTTCGTTAGCTACCCAAAGTATTATTCTAATAAGAGAACTATTTATTATGTCTGCAAAAAAAGAACAGAAAAAGGGTGCAAAACATAAATGTCCAGTTATCAGCGATCGTTTAACAGGAACAGACGTTAACTGTGTCCATCCGTTATCATATTTTATATTTCATTAATGAGGTTAATTAAATTATTGTAAATCCAAGCATGTCTCAGAATACTTCTAAACGCAATTTATCTTTATCATCATCTTCGCCTATGAAAACCAATGTCAAAAAAGCAAAGTGTTTGTCGTATCAAATCGCTATACCTCTCTTTCTAAGAAAACTGCATATTATCAGAAAATATTTAACCATCCATCAATCACAATATTGTCTCAAGACAAATGCAACATAGCCCATCTGCGTGAAATTCTCCATGAAAACTCCATGGAGTTAATCAGCAGTGCACTGCTAACATAAAACCCTTAGCTACGCCATAAAAACTCGATTTTCAAATTTCTCAAGGATTTTAAAGCTATAATTAACCTATTAATCAGTGACGTATTTCATATTTTTTATCGGTGGGGGAGGGTGTGGGTTAAAGTTTATCATTAAAAAAAATATGCGATTTAATAATATCATAAAAAATACATATAAGGTATGAATTAATAATTATTATATTATTATAATAAATACTAAGAAAAGTTAATAACAACCACATGATATAAATTAATGTTTTCATTCCCTGTACCTTCGCAGCAAATAATATATGACTTTTAAACTTTTTTCTTCTTGATGTTGAAGACCCATGAGCCTCTCCCTCTTCCCCCGAAAATACACCATTGCCAATACTACTTCTAATAACAACATTTTTGAGAAATCTACTTCCGTCATCTATTTCTATATCTTCACCTTAAAATCAAATGATTAAATTGTTTGTTCAATAATTATTCAATTCTCTCCTAGTTTAGTCTTCCAAAAAAATAAAAAAATAAACAACTTTAATCCTTACGTTTGTTTAAATTAATTTGTCCCGACCATTTATATAACCGATTGATATTAATTTCTTTCTCACTCTCA
Source organism: Sipha maydis (assembly GCA_034509805.1). Lineage (NCBI taxonomy): Eukaryota > Metazoa > Arthropoda > Insecta > Hemiptera > Aphididae > Sipha > Sipha maydis. Next base: position 6,399 of record JASXSY010001441.1, on the reverse strand, counting down.
TTGTGTATTATATTAGTATATTATTATTCATTATTATTTTTTAAAACTACTGTAATTTTCAGTTTTTTGTAATATATATAATTTTTTGCATTTGTCGTAATTAATTGTTTAGCCATTGTATATAATTCTATAATTGTTAATCAATAATAGTTCTTACTAAAAGATCAAGTATATAGTATAATAAAGTATCAATTTTTTCCCGGTACATGAAAATTAGTTTTATTTAGTAATTTAAGTGTATTTTAATATAATTAATATAAAGTATCGTAAAAAATTTATGAGAAATAAAATAAAAATAGTAATAGATTTAGGTTAACTCGAATTAACTGCCAATGAATTTTTTGACTGTTATAAAATATTTAACAATAAAAACATACAAGTACAATATATATATATATATATTAGTTAAATGTAGTATTTACCAATTATCTTTAAATTGAATCATAATTTACAAGATTATTATAATTAATATAATATTAATAATATTTACTTATGTATAAAATATTTAATACATATTTAATAACAACAGCAATTTGCGGGTACACAATGTGTAATTATTATAAATTATAGATAGTGAATTGTTTTTTTATATTGTTTTTATCCTATTATATATCACAGTGTAACAATTAATAAATAGTGAACATTATACTTCAATTTAACATACATTAATTGAACAATGTACATGAAACAGTCGATATTACAAACGGCAATCATTTACAAATAGTATTTATTTCTATAATATTTTTTATAATGTATTAACACATTTATAAAATAAGTTTTTGACGGGTAATATGTATCTTTTACTCATTCATTAATAGTTAGCGAACACAGTCAAATCGCCGTCGCCGAAATAACCACGGTGATTTGTCCAAGATCGAGAAATTAGTATGTACTTTATATGTATTAATAAAATAATTCAAATTTACAATTTTAAAATCATAATTAATTACTATGTAATTTTTAGCTCAAGTATCGAGTGATAGTTATCTATTCGGTGTATTTAGGCAATAATTTTTGAATTTCTCTACATTTTTCAAAATAATAGAAAAAGCAGACAAAATTTCGTTATATATATATGTGTCAGTTAAATTCATTAGGTTTTGAAGATTTTTTACCAACAGACAAAATAATTTGACAAACACGTCGAAATTAGCTATACACTAATATTAGTAAAATTACTAATATAGGTATATATTCTAGTTCTATAAAATCGATCATTGTAGTTATATCTATATAGTCAATGATCATAACATATTCTATTATTATTTATTATTATCGTATTAAATTCATCATCAATGTAAATCGACAAGAAATTGCTGAATATGTGAAGAAAGTCTTAATATTAGAATGTCCACTGACCTTGGATGGAAAAATTATTAAGGATGTGATTGGATATGAAACCGTAGACTGTCTTACAATTTTAATATCTGGTAAAAGTTTTGACAAACTTTTTGCTATTTCAAAATTAATTTCTGGAATAGGACCATAAATACCTTCGACAGTAATTATAAGTAAATTATATTTTCGAGAGGACTTTATGATAAAATTATATGTATGAAATTTGATACAACTGCAGTAAAAAATGGATTGATAAACGGGGCATGCATTTTACTTAGGCAAAATATGATCAAAAAAATGTTAAAATAAGTTTGAATATAAAAAAGAAATATACTACAAAGATACATTAACATTTATTATACTGATACTTTTGTGCATTCAAATATTATATATATACACATAAAATGGGACGGATTTATGAAATAAATTTATTATGTAAAATAAATAATGCAATGAAATTAATTCAGCCATACTTACTTTATCAGTCAAGAATTCAGAAAATTTAGCACGAGAATATTAATCTTAAAATTGACTAAGGGTTTAAGGTTAAAACACGCCATTATTGATCATTTCCATGCATATATTTATGTCTAGGTATATAATATGTAGGTATTCAACAATTCAATAATGAATATTTTCCTCCAACTTTCAATAAGAATCATTTTTTGAATAAAATACCTTATGCCTTTATTTTTTATATACCTATATCTCCTTCTTCGTCTCCTTCGCCTTTCTCCCGACTATTTAGGGTTGGTCACCTTTGCTCTAATCCTCCACTCGTCTTGATTTTCTACATCCCCTATCCTACGCTTTATTTTATATATATTTTAACTAATATAATTTTTTTTTAAATTAGTTGTTAGTAATATAATAACTACTTACTTTTATTTATAGTTACTATTAAGAAAATATTATCATCGAACCCTAACGTTGATACATTTTCATAAACAGCATTAGAATGAATACTATAATAAGCATTTTAATTATAACTGTTAACTTATAATATATTTACCTATTATATATTACACATACAATTTATAATTTGTATTTCATTGTTTGAATATTAGTATTATAAAAGTATATATATGGAGAGGTAAATTAATAATTAGGAAATCGTCCTTGCAATCAGTTCCAATAATAAAAAGAAAATTGTTATCGATAATTCTCACTCACGTACGTAACATTGTAGCAAAACGTGTTTCGTAATTAATAAATAAATTACAAAATATAAACTTACACCATAATATCAGATAATTAATTAAAAACACATATTTAGTATAGTAACTAAAAAATTAAAATTATTCTAGCCTAAAAATAATTTGAAAATGTTTTATTGTGCTAACCAACCCAAGTTTGACACGTAATATTTATTACAGTTTAAATTTAAAATTTAAATATATAGAATCCTCTAAATATCGAAAACTATCGGTCGTACAACATTTATCCGCTATTTAGTCTGAGAAATTTTATTTTTATTAAAAATGTATAATAAATAATTATTAAGATCGGTTTCTAATAAAAAAATAATAAATATAATTAATTATACGTTTATTTGTTTATTTATTTCTATATATTAAACTATTTATTTATATATTCATTTAGAAATATTAACCATTTACTAATTAATGATTTATTTAATTTTTTTATTATATAACATATATTATTATGAGATATTAAGGATAATAAATTATAATATAATATATAAACTTTACATACTAATTATTAATATTTTCAAATATATAAAAAAATTATTATCTTATCAAAAAGTGGATGAAATCAATAATAAATATATTTCAAGTGACTTTTAAAATTAGATAAAACATTTATATTTTTGATGATTTTATATACTTAATATCTATACTATAGAAATACATAGTACTTAAAAAATAATGTTTAAATATATCAACATTTTTGTGTAAATTATTATAAGTAAATGTTGGTAGATAATTTATATATCACTACACAAAAAATGTAATTCAAAATAATTTTTAGTTTAATTTCCAAAGAAATAAGCAGTAAGTAAAGTAACCAGCAAACAGCTGACATGAATTGGCCTTGATTCTTAATATATTTCTCTACAATGTATACATTAACAGACATGATTGTAGAATGTTAAAAATTAATTTTGAATATAGTATTATTAAGTACATAATATTTTATATTTTTATATTAACCTACTAAATATTTTTCTAAATTATACTTTTCGATTATAATATTCAAAATTGAGTATTTTAAATTATTGGTACATGCATATAAATATCATATATAAAAATATATATTTTATATATACTACTTTTATTTAATAAGAAAAAAAACAGTAAGTATGCATTATACAATAACTCATATATCTAATGCTTAGAAAATGTGTATTACGAAAATTTAGATGAATTAAAATATGCGTACAGTAAGATAACTAATATTATGTATAAGAATTTAAAATTTTAAAGCGTAACCTTGAATTCAATATTTATTAAATATTGAATTTAAAATTACAATTTTTGTAAATACTTAGTAAAAACTTACCACTGGAGAGTATGTACGTCATACATAATAAAATTAACAGTATTTTATATTTACTTATATACAGTAAGTAACGTAAAAAAAACAACTAAAGTACTCGCACAATCTCTCCCGAACAGCATCTAGCTAACACTAAGTAGACACAAGGTAGTACCGATTACTAAGTGGTTACTGGTACACTGCACATGGCATTCAATATAAAAACAAGAATCGTAGTATTCACGCTTACACGCATTAAACATTCTTGTTTTGCATATTATTATGTGCATCATTTTATTATTTAAATTTGTATTGGTATACAAGTGGGAGCAACAGTGGTAACTAAATAATTGATATCATAAATTAATTAAACGTAGATTAATAAAACTATGTACAGATGTAAATTATAGGATTTTTTTTTAATCACGTGTAAAATAAATGCATTCATAAATAATAAAATACAGAAAAAATTGTTGATAATTATATTTCTCGTAAATTACATGATTTATTTTAAATTATTTAAAAGAATAAAGTCATCGTTATGAAATAAGATTAATACAATATCGATTGATTAATTAAGCACGTGTTATTTATTTTTTTAACTATAAAAATATAAACATACAAGATAATATTATATATTATTATGAGTATTTATTGATTTAATGAGGTAAAGATATGGACTGTTTGTAAATGCTGTTACCATCCTATAGTTTAATGATAATTTTTTTTGTTTGCTTTTGATATTTTCATAAAGCTTAGTTTCAAATTTATTTTTGATAAGTTAAAATATAGAATTATTTTACACAATAAAAAAGGAAAGTATAAAATAACTGAGACTAAATGAATTAATTTTAATATTCATAAATAAATATCTTAAAATTAATAATAAAGAAATATTTTTAGATTTCATTTAAATTTTTTTATTCTTGTAAAAATTATAATCGATAAAATATTACTTAAAGTTCCTATCAGAAAAAACAAAATGTGAAATTAATAATAGCTAAGTATATTTGTTGATAGTTATCAGTTATTAATTATTATGTTAATATTTAAAAACTAAAATGAATTATTTTAAATACAAATAAATATTAACTGTAAAATTAGTTACAGTAAGTAGTTATACATTAAAATTGTAATTTCATATCAACTTTAAATTTAACCACTATAAAAGTCCTCATGAAACTATGCAGAATTAATCTGGCTAATGTGTTAAGTTTTTAATTTTGTTTTTTTCTGATTAACTTTACGAATGTTTTTTCCTTTTAAAAAATATTTAAGAAACAAAATATTTAGTGTACCACTATCAACAGGTTTTCACTTAATTTGCTATTATATATTTTTTAACACATTAAAAATGAAATTTCACTCTAGCATAACTCTAATTTTTTTTAACTTTTTAGGTTTTGTACAGCACATTTTTTAAATTAATTTCAAACCACTATCGTAAAATAAAAAAATCTTAAATAACAAATTTTAGAAAACCATTTACTCTCTTTGTAGTAAAATTTTATAAAAACGTGTGCATGGCATCGGCTAAACTTGTAAAGTTTACATACAGTGTAAACCGTGGGTAAATCAAATAAATAAGGAGTTACCTGTTACTTTTTTTCATTAAAATAATAGTATTGTAAAAATTATCTCATAAAACAGAATAATTTATAAATTTTCTTTAAAAGAAAATTACCTAGTTATTGCAATATTGCTATTTATGTTTTCGAATAATTTCTATTGTCAAGACCTTTCTATGGTGAAAAAATGATCAAGATTTTTCCATATGACGAAAATTTCAAAATTACGTTTTAATAAATAATCGTTCGCGAATTTTAAGTAGACGACGAACTGTTATTCATTGCAAAATAAATTTTGATGATTATAGAAATTTTTTTTTACATACGGATGAAAACTATAGCAATATTATATTAGAGATCGTCTGTATTAACTTTTCTATATGGGAAGGGACATTGAAGTATTGGCTTATATTTATACATATCATTTGATTTTTACAATTTAATACATTGAAACCTATAAATTCAGATATAAATTGTAATACGTATAAATGATAACTAGAGTTAGTATGTTGATGACTTTTGCATTTTTTTCCTTTGATTCTTTATAAATGTTATCCTAGCTAAAAATTTTATTCATGCTCTCTTGATGCAGAATATTCTAATTTAATTTTGCATTTTTCGGAATTTTTAGGTCATTTTCCATCTACTAGGTCATTTTTATGAAGTTTTTGTACAATGTGGGGCAATTTTAGATTTTAGAGCAAGTATTAAACCCAAGTTTGGAAACGAATTTAATTTATTTAAAATTTAACTTAAATTAAATTCGTTTCCAAACTTGATTTTTAATTTAAAATTTAACTTTGATTTGTACATGTAGTAAAAAATCATTTTATTATTATTATTGTTGGGCTTTTGTTGTGATTAAATTTATCGCGTTCCGATAAGATTTACTGTTTGAGTGTTCTATATTGATAAAACAAGTGTTCTTTCAGACGTACGCCGATCATACAAACTTATCAAGTATTAATTTTTTTATAAAATTTGTAAACGAAAT
>JASXSY010001440.1:0-110353 GCA_034509805.1 Sipha maydis | reverse complement strand
CTTCGCAAGAACCATTTTCAAATATTCATCAACTATGAAAGAAGCACTTGGGGAGCATAACACCTACTCAATATATCAGTTTTTCAAAACCATCGGTATCGATACTAAAATTAAAAATAAGTTAACATGTAATCAACGAAAAAACAAATTCAATAATCATAATTAAGCTCACTTATTAGTTCATCCATCTATAAGAAGGATTAGTTTCATTATAACCTTTTTGTAGATGACAAATTACTATGGGGTTGGCCGCGGTGGAGTTAGCATGTCGAAATATACCTCAACTCCATCAAAGTCAACCCCATAACGGTATAAACTGGCATACTTATTTTTAGTTGTATAATTTATTTTGTAAATATTACATAACATAATTTTATATTATTAACTTTTATTATTTTACTTTACAATTAATATCTAGAGTTAAGCCTATAGGCTTTCTAATTCACCATTGTTAACAGATAAAAAAATGTTAAAAATAAAATTATACATACGTATGTATTTTATAAATTTAGATGAAAATCGTTAAGAAAACTTAAAAAATCAAAGGCTTTAAAATAAAAGTTACAGCATTAACGGTGTAATGTATATTTCTGTCGTAGATTTGGTACGATTTCATTAAACTTACTGTTGATTTATATTACATTTTTGTAATTGATTGCTATGAAATAAAATATACAGGTGTTTACTTCTTTTATATTAAATTACACCGTACCTAATCATGAAAGTATGGAATTTAAGAATGTACACAATAAAATATAATGACATATTTCGTAGATTTTTTTGGAATGATTGAAAAAAGTCATGCGACAGGAAGTATCCATGCTTTGACTTTTTATTAAAATAATTCAAAGATTTTACCTAACATTAGATATTTACATACCTAAAATAAGTGCTACTGATTTTGGTTAGTTCATTGGCTGGCCGTTCATTTCGTATCTTTTTTAGTGATATCAAGGTAAATACTTCAATCATAATATACATATCGAACTCCCGCTTAAAAAGTGACACAACTGAAAATATATAACTTTTCATCTTATTATAGCGTTGTTTTAGTAAATATCATATTTGTATTGTATAAAAACATCACAAGTTTATTACTATTTTTCTCAACAGATGGCCAAATAAATTGACCAACTTATGAAGTTACAAAACGATTTACAAAATTTTGTACTTTTTCAATTAACTTTATTGAAGAATCACATTTTTTTCAGTTGTGTCACTTTTTAAGCAGGAGTGTGATATGTATAATTTATTTTATAAAATAATACCATTGTTATGATATTTTTGTATACATTTTGTACGATTCAAATTAGTTATAAGTAAATAATTTTATTTACATTTGAAAGAAATATGTTAAGATGCTTCACATAATACGTTAATATTTATATTTATTTTTTCTAGAGTTAGTAGATTCTTAAATACTTATTAACATTTATAATTTTAATACTTTTTTTATGTTTCATTATCGTGATTATCATTTTTTATTTATTTTTTATTAATTGATCATTAAAGAAAAAATCTAAAATTTATATTTTCATAAAATATTTCAAATGTCTTTTGATTAAATTTCTGAAAATGAAGTTTTCGATTTGATTTATTTCTAGAAGACTCTAGAACCAATAATATTTTTTATAATACAACCATTATTTAAATATTTTTGAATAAAACATTTCAATTTATTACTGTTGTTTTTAAAGACAGAAAAATGTTTAATCAATTGATTACCATAAAATTGTATAAGTAGACACAATATGTATGTATATTTACAATTAGTACGTGTATTCATTTTATATTACGATTAAATTAACTATACTCAGTATTCGTTGACTTTAAAATATATACATGTATTTAATTTATACACATTAATAATTTAGATTTTATAATAATTTATAAGAATAATCAATAAATTCATTGAAATAGTATAAAAGTAAATTGAAAACATCGATCAGAATAGATTACATAGATACATGTTCTGACTTTTTCATTCAAAAATGTTCTTGTAAATTTGGTACTTTAATAATGATAAAAATAAGTGTTATTGACTTCGGATCGTTGGACTTTTATTTCGTATCTTTTATAGTGATACCAGGGTAAATAATCCAATCATGGTATATGCATATATAATTAAAATTACGAAATTATACCATTATTATGACATTTTTGTATGCATTTTGTATGATTCAAAATAATTATATGTAAATATTCTTGTTTACATTTGAAAGATAAATGTTAAAGTACTGCACATAAAACGTTCAGATTGATATTTATTTTTAATTAACAGATAAAATATCATTTATTTATATTTGAAAGTATTTGTATATCTTATTCACATTTTCTAAGTATGCAGTTATAAATATATGTATATAGACAATTATTTTATACTTGGCAAGAAGATGAATATCGGCAAAAACCGAGATTTTATGAGTTTCTATAATTAAATATAAAAAGTTGAGATTCAAACTACATGTTTCTTTGCCTCAAAGTTGAAATAGACGAGAAGTCCAACATTTTACAATATCTCTTTTTTTTCTTTATTCCGATACTTTTTTTTTCTAATAAACTAGATTAACCCAAAACTAAAATATTTTTCCTTTAAAGTTAATTACTAATTCTATTTATGTATATATATATATATATATATATACGCCACCACCATGATATTCACTTATGAGAATTTTGTTTACGGTTTGTACAGCTATTCGTAAATTCACTAGTCATAAAAAAGTAATAAATGGCAATATTTATACAGATCTCCGGGTTAAAAAATTATCATTGCAGCAAATCGAAATAATAGCTGTTTTTGCGTTTTTCAAATGTAAACTATTCGAGCATATTATTAGTTACATAATTTCACCGTGAAAAGCAATTGTTTATTTAGAATATGAGAAATTCTTCCCTTGATGACAGATAAAATTAAGGACGGCCACGATTAACTGTCCAAATATTTTAGCGTCTTTTTTGTATAGCAGCTATATTTTCCTTAGAAAAATGTCCTATATTTGATATCTGAAACTTTACAATGTATATAGTCGACGAGTGACACTTGAATAAGTTTAGCCTTCCTTTCTGATTATTTGGCTGTTACATATACGAGTTCATTTGTCAATACAACTCTAAAGTACTACAACCTTTAATCTCGTCAGAGGTCTTAAACTGTTGGATTATTCCTTTATTGTTTAATTTCAAAGGAAATAAAAGACATCGCACGTGTTCCGTATCAAAACGATTAAAATTAATTATAATCTTAACGATTGTTTTTATCAAATGAAACGAGCGCTGTGTCGTAATTAATTTATTATGTTTCTTTAGAGGGAAAGTACTATAGAATCCACAAATGACTCTTGTCGTATTTTTTTTTTTTTTTAGAAATTATTCTCCCTTTTCGACCATCTTCATAAGTCCCTTACAACCAATTTGTACTTATTTTATCTGAAACAAGTACTACGCCCGCACTGCAACTCTGCAACTCGTGCATTCATTTATAATTCCGTCTAATCCCATTAAATTATGTATTCATCACGACTCTTTCATTCTCATTTCATCCCGTTCTATTTTCTTATACCTATATTATCCTACAAGGTAACAAACCTGAGTAATTATACTACTAATTATACATTTCAGAAGGACTATGATATAAAGCCATAAGGGTGCTTAGGCACTTATCGTGACTTAAGTTTTAAACTCTTTTGTTTGAATTTAAAACATAAAATAAATGAAATATGAATCTTAAAAATCTTAAAAATGTGATTGTAATTTATAGGTTTTTAAATAATTTGTTCAATTCAGGCACACACTCAATGATAAACTAAGATGGATATCCCTTCCTTCCAATTTTTACATATGAATGCGGTGTTTGATAAATAACGAAAATAATATATATACACACACACATAAGCACGTTATATTAGCTCGACAGCATACACAAGCGTATAACACATACAATTTAAATCTTTTCTCCGTGCGGGCTAACTAAATTGAATCGAACGTCTTTACGTTGAACTTTATAAGGTTTAGGATGAAAACAAATCGTACCCTTTGTATATCACGTATGTCGTTGAATTGAGTATTTATGTTTCTCTTTTTTTCACATTCGAATGGATCTTAATATTTTATGATATTATCATCTAAACACGAAAAATTTTGAACAATGTTAACGGATTGAATGGAGGTAAATTGATACTATATTACCACACATAATACGATATATAATACGACGCGTACCTACATAATTTCACCGAAATATTTGTCCTGAATTGTCCCCCACTGTTAAATTTATTTTTGACCATGTTATAGTAGTAACTTAAACAGATAATCGTGCTGTATTGCATACGAACAGCTTTCAACAAATGCAGTTGTTGCAAATGCATACGTTATTTTGATTAAAAATACCGTGAATTACCTACAGATATTCCGGCCTCGTTGTATTACAGCACAGGCGGAGATAAATGCGTCGCGTTATTGTTTCGAATGTACGTGGCATGACTTTGTGTAGGGAACCGTATTAATCGATAAACGCTGCAGTATAAATTCGTCCCGACGCTTTATGAATAATTTATTACTGTTATCGACGACCGAGGTTCATGTACATGTATATTTTCATTGCATAAAAAAAAAAAATAAATAAATAAAGCCCAGAAGTTGTATTCCATCCGGTACGAGCTCAGTTCGCGGGTATAGGTATTTACGCGTAGTACGACGGCCAACGGATCAAGTTGGGATGAAAAAAAAAATTTACTTCGGCGAGAATATCGGCCAGAAAATACTTAAAAATTCAACGGCAGATTTTTTAAGGTAACGGGGTTAGGGTCTCTACTGTACAATAAATCATGAACCGATCTTGCCAAATAAATATACGAAAACGATGTAAAAGTGTTAAAATATTCAAGCAATTTCGATACGATGTGGTGGTTCTTCGGTTAAGAAAAACAATTTACCGTTGTAAGAGGACGATGAAAAATTTCACATTGAATTATAAGCCCGAAAAAGTTCGATAAGCACTGCTTGCGACCATGTGCACTTGGGGTTGTGTTATGACGATCGGATCTCGCACTCACTTGCGTAATTGGTTTCGACGATTGCACGACGATTGCGGCGGCGTTGGCTCTGGTGGTGGTGATTGTGGTGGTGGTGGTAGTGGTGATAGTGGTGTTGTTGATGGTGGTGTTGATGGTGGTGGTGGTGGTGGTGGTGATGGTGGTGGTGGTGATTTTGGTGCTGTTGGCGGCGGCGGTGATGGTGGTGCTGCTGACGACGGATACGGCAATGGCGGAGGGCGACGACCGGACCGACAAATGCAGCAATGTCCATGTTAGCTCGCGTTTTCGAGCGTCACGCGCAACCGCAACGGTGACGAATCGACGACGACGTCATGTGCACGCGCGGTCGATTTTTTCGCGCAGCGGTACGCGGACGACGACGGTCACGTCGGGGGACGGGATAGTCGAGAGCTTGAACCCGCGTTCGCGAGATCGGCGAAAGGGAGTGCCGCGAAGTGCGAAGTTTTCGATTGCTTTCGCTTCTTCTCGCTTCGGACCAAGCCGACACGCTCAGCCCTCGTGTACCTTACTGGGTGCACGTGATCGACGTACATGCGCGCAGGGATGATGACGAAAGTCTTGGATTAAGGGGGGGGGGAGTGGTGGTGTGGGAATATCGAAAGAGAGACGACAATGTCAACGACGACGACGGGTGCGTGACGCGCGCGTGTTACGTGTGAGATGTGTACCGTCGTGTCGGACTCGCGGTCTGGAACAGATACGTCCTGGTGACGACGGCGGCGGCGGCGGCGGCGATACCGTCAATGCTGAGTAAGTTAACGATACATTTCCTGTGGCAGATATAGCGAATGATCACAATGCTCAACCCCACCCATCTCCTCAACCACGCGAGGCCTATTCCTGTTTCTGTTTAGGCGCACGTCACCGCCACCGACGGGTGGTACACTGTACTTTCCTCGACGCGTGCTGTCCCTGACGTCCAAGGATAACGTTTTCGTTGCGTTGACATAGCACAACGTTACACAGATATGCACCACGCGGTACGCATGGTACAAAGTGTACCGAGGAAATGAGGGACAATTTTAAATAACTCTTAAGGAAGTAAAAAAAATTAAAAAATTAAAAAATAAATTAATGTGTTCGCCTACATTTATTTTTAATGAAAACCAAGACTATATTGTTATAATATAATATTATCTCTTGAAATGTACGTCCCAGATGCAGTGTCCATTAGTACATGTGTACATTACTCAAGTTTCTTTTTCGATGTTAACAAGTTTTTAACAAAAACCAGGAGCTATCTGTTACAGTTTTTATTTTTCATAATTGTTTTCTCTAAACTGTATAGCTGCAAAAGGTAGATAATTAAAATAGAATGACAGCGATAGATTTCTAGGATGCACATCTACAATATTTTATACACCATTTTACGGACATTATTTTTAAGATATGTACCGTAGCTGCCTTCTGTGGTGCTCTTGGTGAACTTTATTTTAACGCTTATTTTATAAAAAAAAATCAGTCTTAATTTAACCTAAATGCAACCTTTTATTTAAGTGCACCCTTAGTAACCACGTATTTCACCAATTCCTATGTACGGCAACGTAAGATATGATAGTATTGTTAACTTGTGGAATATAATGAAATATATTAGGTATATTTAGTTATATTTAGTTGTTTTAATAAAATCTAAATTATTAATTTATTATTAATATATATTAAGTGTCATAGACACTTACTATCATACAAGAAAATACGATAGTTTTACCACGGTACAATAAAATCGATCATTTTTACGATCATTTTTAAAATCACAGATCACAGATATGAAATTAATTCATAATCCTGTGCTAAAATATGCTTCATTTTTATCAGCTTTTTTCCTTCTGATATTGATAATTCCACTTAGTTTGATAATTAATAGCATCGAGTTAGATAACAATTAAGTATAATCACAGAATAGATTTTTTTTGAGTTCAATGTTTTGGTTTTTCCTCTCGGTCCAAATCTCCACCTCTCATCATTCTTGTTTTTTTTGGTGTACTACACCCTGGTGTATTATCATCATCATCCATTTTTTTCTCACTAACTAGCACAAATCAAGGATTGTATTCAAATGCTGACTAACTCAGTAGCATAGAAAAAAAATTTGACTGACAATTGAGATTCTGTTTAAACTTTAAATATTGTTTATTGTGACAACGGTGTTATCTTTATCATTACGAGTGTAGCGAGAAAAAAAATTTTTATACGATAATTTTATAGATATTGTACGATGTACTTATCAAATAGGATGGCAACACTGTTCTAACCTCAAACTGTCAAAATTATTAGTGATAATAATGAAATTATATTATAATTAATTCAATTATAAATAATTGTTATTATTATTATAAATATTGAACATTTTTAATTGGACTTACAATATCACTACTGACTAGGCACTAATATTAAAGTATAATACGAGGGCTGTTCAAAAAATACGCGGACCGAGGTCATAAAAAAAAAGTACTTTATTTACAAGTTACAAATCTGGGTCCCCTTCAAAGTAGTTCCCTCCCGAACGCACACACTTATCCCAACGGTGTTTCCACTTCTGGAAACAGTCCTGGTATGCTTCTTTCGTGATGGCTTTCAGCTCCTTCGTCGCATTTGATTGTATCTCCGAAATCGTCTCAAATCTTTTTCCTTTGAGGGGTTTTTTCAGTTTTGGGAATAGAAAAAAATCACAAGGAGCAAGGTCAGGTGAGTAGGGGGGGTGGGGAAGAACTGTGATCGAGTGCTTGGCCAAAAACTCACGAGTTCTGAGTGCTGAGTGGGCTGGAGCGTTGTCGTGATGGAAAAACCAGTTGTCACTTTTCCACAGTTCTGGCCTTTTTCGTCGGATGGCGTCCCTCAGACGTTTGAGTACCTCAATGTAAGTAATTTGGTTGACTGTGGAGCCTCGAGGAAGGTACTCGTGGTGAACAATACCCGTAGCATCAAAAAAAACTGTCAGCAGCACTTTGACATTCGATCGAACTTGGCGAGCTTTTTTGGGTCTTGGGGACGTTTGACCCACCCATTGGGAAGATTGGACTTTTGTTTCAATGTCATAACCATAAACCCATGATTCATCACCGGTTATAATTCTTGGCAAGAAGTTTTCATCTTTGTCTGAACGATCAAGCAGTTCTTGACAAACCCTGACGCGATTGGCTTTTTGGTCGGCAGTCATCAGGCGTGGCACAAGTTTCGCAGCGACGCGATGCATGTTCAATTTTTCTGTCAAAATTTCGTAACAAGACCCAACGGATATCCCACACTCTTCGGCGAGCTCCCTGATGGTCAGACGTCGATTTGCGCGCACAAGGGTGTTGATTTTGTCAACGTGTGAGTCGTCAGTTGACGTTGAAGGACGCCCAGGACGCTCATCATCGTCAATCGACTCTCGACCACCCTTAAAACGTTCATGCCACTTGAAACATGCAGTACGCTTCATTGCAAGATCGCCGTAAGCCGTGTTGAGCATAGCAAAAGTTTCAGTAGCAGATTTCCCAAGTTTCACACAAAATTTCACAGCGATTCGTTGCTCCTTCAGGCTGTCCATTTTGCAATCCGACAAATGAAAAAAACACTTTTCACTAAAAACCGTGTAACTTGTCAACAAATAAAGATATCTGCGATCGTGAAACGGCGTTTTGATCAGCTGATATGTACGAACCTAGCGACACCAAGCGGATTCTCCGGGAACCAAACTGAGCGGCGTAATTCAAACAGTCCGCGTATTTTTTGAACAGCCCTCGTAAGTAGTACGCTTCACGAAAACGTGCGGATGACCGCAGCGCGCCGTGTGTCGGTTTTTCTGTAAACCAATGGGCCTCAATATTTGATCCATCACAGGTACGCGCCACTGGCACGACGGGTATTATACATACACATAATCTATTAATATAAAAATATAAGTTTTAAATTTTATATTTGGCGCGAAACAGTTTGGCCACCACCAACGATAAATTGCCACTGGGCGCGCGGCGGTCATCCGCACGTTTTCGTGAAGCGTACTATAGTAAGTAGGTACTTAATTTGTTGTTATTGTGTAATTGTAATTTTTTTGGCGGTTCTTATTACCATACGTTACTACTCGTCTAACCTACCTATTACATCATAAGATATGTTTATACTATGAACTTCTAAGGTAGTCGTCAGTAGTTGAGTACGGTGTACCTATTACCTATCAGTGTAGATTCTAAATATTTTGTTCCTTATCAAAATTTCGGCTAAATTCGGAAAACAATCCTCGATAAAATCCTATTATTATGTGATAAAAGATTTGTCACCCACTAAGACCCAGTCGACAAATTGTCGAATGATTTTTATGCGATAAAATTTTATCACTTTTCGAGAATAACACTATTTTAATTTCGTGTGACAAACGTGTACATCGCATGCGACAAATAGTCTAATGATTTCAAGAATTGGGTCCAGAGAGGTGTAACTCTATGCAGCGGAACTGATACACACGAATTTTTCAATCGAACGTTAAAATAATCAAATGTTTTTTTTTTTTATCTTACTACTTATATACTACTGATTAGCGACTATTTTATAGTTATCGATTAAAAAACTTATGTTCTGATGAAACATAAGTGGCGGGAACACAAATATTTTAATTGTAGCGCATAAAATTCATGAAATTAATTTTCAAGTTATTTCTAATAGAAAATATTTGGCACTACATATATTTTTAGGAACTGTTTTATATTCATGATATTTATTTTATATTATGATTATTTTATATTTTATAATTTAATATTAATAATAAATATTTCTTCTTTTTTGTATTTTTATTCTTTACTTAGATACATGATATAGATAATTCATGGATGATATATTCAAAAGATTATAAGAACATAGTAGATACTACTTTAACTGAATGTTACCTAATTATATTATATTATTCATATACACTTAACTAATGACTATAAAGTACTCACTAATCAGTTTACTATAGTAAACTGGTAGTAAGATAAGAAAAACCATTCGATTATTTTATCGTTCGAGTAAAAAAACTATTCGAATATTGTATCATTCGAGTGAAAAATTCATTCGAATGATTTATTAGAAAGATTCATTAGATTATAAAATTTATCGATTACTAATCATTCTATTATTAAAATCATTCGATTATTCCTATCACTAGTAATAAGGTAAAATATATATATATATATATTACTTTAGAATCTAATATCTAAAGTTTAGATCGATACATACCTATTTCTTGGAAAAGTACCTACTACCATTGATTATAGAATAGAATAATCATAAGCTACTCACATTTGTTTTTCAAAGCATATTTTATATTTCCCAATATTAGAAGAAATTAGTATAAAAATAATATAAGATTGTCAACCCTACTTCCTTTCTAATATAAAAAAAATAAAAATAGTTCTTACCTACATACCTAATTTTTTTAAAACAATAGGTTCTGTTAGTACCTATTTAAAAATCTACTTTTTTTATAAAGAAAAGTTGTTTAACTTTATTAATGGTGGTTTCTCACTGAAATTTTGAAATTAAATTTTATAAATTAAATAAATTTTTACTTTTTACTATCATTTTTCTATAAATTCCCATTTTAGACTTTGTATAGAATGTGTATTAAAATTTAAACAATATTATATTACACTATAATTTAATTAATTTTTCTATTTTACATATTTTATGCAGATGTAAATTAAAAATACTTTATTTAAAAGATATACACATAAGTTAAAACATAAACAATTTGGAAATAGTACATTGAAATTATTTTAGATAGTCTTGTTACAAATCACTTAAAATAAAAACATTTATACACTATTAAATTAATAAAGAATTCTATATCAGTAGTATTATAGTTAGCGAAGCCAATACGCTACAATAAGAAGTGGCTTCCCCCACCCTAAAGGAGATTGACATTTTAAATTCCCCCATTGAAGTTAAGTTAAATTTGCCGATTTGTATGCATGATGTGTAGTATTAAACATATATATTAGTCAAATTTACTACTTATAAATTTATAGTAGAAGAAAAAAATATCTATTTTTTTATCTAGATAAATTTGTTTGTAATTTGATATTTATCCAGATAAAATATATTGATGTTGTATATCATCTTATCTAGATAAATGTTGAATGAATTATCTGTTATCATATCTAAATGATGTTAGGTTATATATTCCTAACACTGTTAAAAACTCGTAACGACAACCGCTTATGTATAGTTTAAATGTTCCGATTCTATAGTGAGACAAAAGATAATTTTTAGGATAACAGAAAAAAATGATTTAAAAACAACGATAATTTCCTACCATTATCATCTGTATTATTAATTATGTGACGAGCATTCCGTATAAGTAGTGAACAATAATTTATTCAATGTCGACAACATAAAATTTTAATATATCAAAATACTAATGCCATACCGAAACTCTTACAATAAAGCAAATACTTGATAAAACTTGATTGGCCAATATTTGCTTCCATAAAAACCATCCTTAAACATTAATCAATACGAAGGAAGTACTTGGGGAACACATCTAGTCAATATATCAGTTTATCATTGATAATACTATCATTATTAATACAAAAATTAAAAATAAGTTAACATTTATATAAAATAAAAACAAAATAAAAAACTATCATCTTAATTGAGCTAACTTAATAGCTTACCAATGTTCAGGACCGATTTGAATCATAATTTTCCTTTGTAAACAACCAAATCGGCATGCGATTGACCGCGGTGGAGTTAGTATGTCAAAATGTACCTTAACTCCATCGCGGCCAACCCCACAACGGTTTTAAATATAACATATTTTCTTCATTCAATTTAAATATTTTTAATGACACTCAATATTTTGTGACGCCCATATTATCCTTGAGAATACTAGTTTATCAATCTTGTTGTAAGACTTGAAACATTATCTTCCATTGCAGACGGCAAAATCGGCATGCGATTGACCGCGGTGGAATTAGTATGTCAAAATGTACCTTAACACCATCGCGGCCAACCCCACAACAGTTTCTTGTAAAAATTAAATTTTCAGAACGTAAGATTAACATTTTTAATTTCACCCGATATTTTATAACGTATATATAAAACTTATAGCATAGTAGTTAACCATACCTGTGTAATGATTGTAATCATTTCTTTTCTATTGTAGAAGGCAAAATCGGCATGCGATTGACCGCGGTGGAGTTAGTATGACAAAATGTACCTTAACTCCATCGCGGCCAACCCCACAACGGTTTCTTGTAAAAATTAAATTTTCAGAACGTAAGATTAACATTTTTAATTTCACCCGATATTATATAACGGATATATAAAACTTATAGCTTAGTAGTTAACCATACCTGTGTAATGATTGTAATCATTTCTTTTCTATTGTAGAAGGCAAAATCGGCATGCGATTGACCGCGGTGGAGTTAGTATGTCAAAATGTACCTTAACTCCATCGCAGCCAACCCCACAACGGTTTCTTGTAAAAATTAAATATTAAGAACGTAAGATTAACATTTTTAATTTCACCCGATAATTTAAAACCTTTATATAAAACTTATAGCTTAGTAAACTATACTTCTGTAATGATTGTAATCATTTCTTTTCTATTGTAGAAGGCAAAATCGGCATGCGATTGACCGCGGTGGAGTTAGTATGTCAAAATGTACCTTAACTCCATCGCAGCCAACCCCACAACGGTTTCTTGTAAAAATTAAATATTAAGAACGTAAGATTAACATTTTTAATTTCACCCGATAATTTAAAACCTTTATATAAAACTTATAGCTTAGTAAACTATACTTCTGTAATGATTGTAATCATTTCTTTTCTATTGTAGAAGGCAAAATCGGCATACGATTGACCGCGGTGGAGTTAGTATGTCAAAATGTACCTTAACTCCATCGCGGCCAACACCACAACGGTTTCTTGTAAAAATTAAATATTAAGAACGTAAGATTAACATTTTTAATTTCACCCGATAATTTAAAACCTTTATATAAAACTTATAGCTTAGTAAACTATACTTCTGTAATGATTGTAATCATTTCTTTTCTATTGTAGAAGGCAAAATCGGCATACGATTGACCGCGGTGGAGTTAGTATGTCAAAATGTACCTTAACTCCATCGCGGCCAACACCACAACGGTTTCTTGTAAAAATTAATATTTCAGAACGTAAGATTAACATTTTTAATTTCACCCGATATTTTATAACGTATACATAAAACTTATAGCTTAGTAGTGGTTAACCAAACTTCTGTAATGATTTGAATTATAATTTTTCATTGTAGACGGCAAAATCGTCATGCGATTGACCGCGGTGGAGTTAGTATGTCAAAATGTACCTTAACTCCATCGCGGCCAACCCCACAACGGTTTTAAATATAACATATTTTCTTCATTCAATTTAAATATTTTTAATGACACTCAATATTTTGTGACGCCCATATTATCCTTGAGAATACTAGTTTATCAATCTTGTTGTAAGACTTGAAACATTATCTTCCATTGTAGACAGCACAATCGGCATGCGATTGACCGCGGTGGAGTTAGTATGTCAAAATGTACCTTAACTCCATCGCGGCCAACCCCACAACGGTTTCTTGTAAATATTCAATATTTAGATCATGAGATAAACATTTTTAATTTCAGCCGATATTTTATAACGTAAATATAAATCTTATAGCATAGTAGTTTACAATACTTCTGTAATGATTGTAATCATTTTTTTTCTATTGTAGAAGGCAAAATCGGCATGCGATTGACCGCGGTGGAGTTAGTATGTCAAAATGTACCATAACTCCATCGCGGCCAACCCCACAACGGTTTCTTGTAAAAATTAAATTTTCAGAACGTAAGATTAACATTTTTAATTTCACCCGATAATTTAAAACATTTATATAAAACTTATAGCTTAGTAAACTATACTTCTGTAATGATTGTAATCATTTCTTTTCTATTGTAGAAGGCAAAATCGGCATACGATTGACCGCGGTGGAGTTAGTATGTCAAAATGTAACTTAACTCCATCGCGGCCAACCCCACAACGGTTTCTTGTAAATATTCAATATTCAGATCATGAAATACACATTTTTAATTTCAGCCGATATTTTATAACGTATACATAAAACTTATAGCTTAGTAGTGGTTAACCAGACTTCTCTAATGTTTTGAATAATAATTTTTCATTGTAGACGGCAAAATCGGCATGCGATTGACCGCGGTGGAGTTAGTATGTCAAAATGTACCTTAACTCCATCGCGGCCAACCCCACAACGGTTTCTTGTAAAAATTAAATTTTCAGAACGTAAGATTAACATTTTTAATTTCACCCGATATTTTATAACGTATATATAAAACTTATAGCTTAGTAGTTAACCATACCTGTGTAATGATTGTAATCATTTCTTTTCTATTGTAGAAGGCAAAATCGGCATGCGATTGACCGCGGTGGAGTTAGTATGTCAAAATGTACCTTAACTCCATCGCGGCCAACCCCACAACGGTTTCTTGTAAATATTCAATATTCAGATCATGAAATACACATTTTTAATTTCAGCCGATATTTATAAAGTATACATAAAACTTATAGCCTAGTAGTGGTTAACCAAACTTCTGTAATGATTTGAATAATAATTTTTCATTGTAGACGGCAAAATCGGCATGCAATTGACCGCGGTGGAGTTAGTATGTCAAAATGTACCTTAACTCCATCGCGGCCAACCCCACAACGGTTTTAAATATAACATATTTTCTTCATTCAATTTAAATATTTTTAATGACACTCAATATTTTGTGACGCCCATATTATCCTTGAGAATACTAGTTTATCAATCTTGTTGTAAGACTTGAAACATTATCTTCCATTGTAGACAGCAAAATCGGCATGCGATTGACCGCGGTGGAGTTAGTATGTCAAAATGTACCTTAACTCCATCGCGGCCAACCCGAAAACGATTTCTTGTGAAAATTAAATATTAAGAACGTAAGATTAACATTTTTAATTTCACCCGATAATTTAAAACCTTTATATAAAACTTATAGCTTAGTAAACTATACTTCTGTAATGATTGTAATCATTTCTTTTCTATTGTAGAAGGCAAAATCGGCATACGATTGACCGCGGTGGAGTTAGTATGTCAAAATGTACCTTAACTCCATCGCGGCCAACCCCACAACGGTTTCTTGTAAAAATTAAATTTTCAGAACGTAAGATTAACATTTTTAATTTCACCCGATATTTTATAACGTATACATAAAACTTAAAGCTTAGTAGTGGTTAACCAAACTTCTGTAATGATTTGAATTATAATTTTTCATTGTAGACGGCAAAATCGTCATGCGATTGACCGCGGTGGAGTTAGTATGTCAAAATGTACCTTAACTCCATCGCGGCCAACCCCACAACGGTTTCTTGTAAATATTCAATATTTAGATCATGAGATAAACATTTTTAATTTCAGCCGATATTTTATAACGTAAATATAAATCTTATAGCATAGTAGTTTACAATACTTCTGTAATGATTGTAATCATTTTTTTTCTATTGTAGAAGGCAAAATCGGCATGCGATTGACCGCGGTGGAGTTAGTATGTCAAAATGTACCATAACTCCATCGCGGCCAACCCCACAACGGTTTCTTGTAAAAATTAAATTTTCAGAACGTAAGATTAACATTTTTAATTTCACCCGATAATTTAAAACATTTATATAAAACTTATAGCTTAGTAAACTATACTTCTGTAATGATTGTAATCATTTCTTTTCTATTGTAGAAGGCAAAATCGGCATGCGATTGACCGCGGTGGAGTTAGTATGTCAAAATGTACCTTAACTCCATCGCGGCCAACCCCACAACGATTTCTTGTAAAAATTAAATTTTCAGAACGTAAGATTAACATTTTTAATTTCAGCCGATATTGTATAACGTAAATATAATACTTAAAGCTAAGTAGTTAACAATACTTCTGTAATGATTGTAATCATTTCTTTTCTATTGTAGAAGGCAAAATCGGCATGCGGTTGACCGCGGTGGAGTTAGTATGTCAAAATGTACCTTAACTCCATCGCGGTCAACCCCACAACGGTTTTAAATATAACATATTTTCTTCATTCAATTTAAATATTTTTAATGACACTCAATTTTTTGTGACGCCCATATTATCCTTGAGAATACTAGTTTATCAATCTTGTTGTAAGACTTGAAACATTATCTTCCATTGTAGACAGCAAAATCGGCATGCGATTGACCGCGGTGGAGTTAGTATGTCAAAATGTACCTTAACTCCATCGCGGCCAACCCCACAACGATTTCTTGTAAAAATTAAATATTAAGAACGTAAGATTAACATTTTTAATTTTACCCGATAATTTAAAACCTTTATATAAAACTTATAGCTTAGTAAACTATACTTCTGTAATGATTGTAATCATTTCTTTTCTTTTGTAGAAGGCAAAATCGGCATGCGATTGACCGCGGTGGAGTTAGTATGTCAAAATGTACCTTAACTCCATCGCGGCCAACCCCACAACGGTTTCTTGTAAATATTCAATATTCAGATCATGAGATACACATTTTTAATTTCATCCGATATTTTATAACGTATACATAAAACTTATAGCTTAGTAGTGGTTAACCAAACTTCTTTAATGATTTGAATTATAATTTTTCATTGTAGACGGCAAAATCGGCATGCGATTGACCGCGGTGGAGTTAGTATGTCAAAATGTACCTTAACTCCATCGCGGCCAACCCCACAACGATTTCTTGTAAAAATTAAATATTAAGAACGTAAGATTAACATTTTTAATTTTACCCGATAATTTAAAACCTTTATATAAAACTTATAGCTTAGTAAACTATACTTCTGTAATGATTGTAATCATTTCTTTTCTTTTGTAGAATGCAAAATCGTCATGCGATTGACCGCGGTGGAGTTAGTATGTCAAAATGTACCTTAACTCCATCGCGGCCAACCCCACAACGGTTTCTTGTAAATATTCAATATTCAGATCATGAGATAAACATTTTTTATTTTAGCCGATATTTTATAACGTAGGTATACATAAAACCTATAGCTTAGTAGTGGTTAACCAAACTTCTGGAATGATTTGAATTATAATTTTTCATTTTAGACGGCAAAATCAGCATGCGATTGACCGCGGTGGAGTTAGTATGTCAAAAT
Source organism: Sipha maydis (assembly GCA_034509805.1). Classification (NCBI taxonomy): domain Eukaryota; kingdom Metazoa; phylum Arthropoda; class Insecta; order Hemiptera; family Aphididae; genus Sipha; species Sipha maydis. The sequence continues at coordinate 93,150 of JASXSY010001440.1, read as the reverse complement.
GTACCTTAACTCCATCGCGGCCAACCCCACAACGATTTCTTGTAAAAATTAAATTTTCAGAACGTAAGATTAACATTTTTAATTTCAGCCGATATTGTATAACGTAAATATAATACTTAAAGCTAAGTTGTTAACAATACTTCTGTAATGATTGTAATCATTTCTTTTCTATTGTAGAAGGCAAAATCGGCATGCGATTGACCGCGGTGGAGTTAGTATGTCAAAATGTACCTTAACTCCATCGCGGTCAACCCCACAACGGTTTTAAATATAACATATTTTCTTCATTCAATTTAAATATTTTTAATGACACTCAATTTTTTGTGACGCCCATATTATCCTTGAGAATACTAGTTTATCAATCTTGTTGTAAGACTTGAAACATTATCTTCCATTGTAGACAGCACAATCGGCATGCGATTGACCGCGGTGGAGTTAGTATGTCAAAATGTACCTTAACTCCATCGCGGCCAACCCCACAACGGTTTCTTGTAAAAATTAAATATTAAGAACGTGAGATTAACATTTTTAATTTCACCAGATAATTTAAAACCTTTATATAAAACTTATAGCTTAGTAAACTATACTTCTGTAATGATTGTAATCATTTCTTTTCTATTGTAGAAGGCAAAATCGGCATGCGATTGACCGCGGTGGAGTTAGTATGTCAAAATGTACCTTAACTCCATCGCGGCCAACCCCACAACGATTTCTTGTAAAAATTAAATTTTCAGAACGTAAGATTAACATTTTTAATTTCAGCCGATATTGTATAACGTAAATATAATACTTAAAGCTAAGTAGTTAACAATACTTCTGTAATGATTGTAATCATTTCTTTTCTATTGTAGAAGGCAAAATCGGCATGCGATTGACCGCGGTGGAGTTAGTATGTCAAAATGTACCTTAACTCCATCGCGGTCAACCCCACAACGGTTTTAAATATAACATATTTTCTTCATTCAATTTAAATATTTTTAATGACACTCAATTTTTTGTGACGCCCATATTATCCTTGAGAATACTAGTTTATCAATCTTGTTGTAAGACTTGAAACATTATTTTCCATTGTAGACAGCAAAATCGGCATGCGATTGACCGCGGTGGAGTTAGTATGTCAAAATGTACCTTAACTCCATCGCGGCCAACCCCACAACGATTTCTTGTAAAAATTAAATATTAAGAACGTAAGATTAACATTTTTAATTTCACCCGATAATTTAAAACCTTTATATAAAACTTATAGCTTAGTAAACTATACTTCTGTAATGATTGTAATCATTTCTTTTCTTTTGTAGAAGGAAAAATCGGCATGCGATTGACCGCGATGGAGTTAGTATGTCAAAATGTACCTTAACTCCATCGCGGCCAACCCCACAACGGTTTCTTGTAAATATTCAATATTCAGATCATGAAATACACATTTATAATTTCAGCCGATATTTTATAACGTATACATAAAACTTATAGCTTAGTAGTGGTTAACCAGACCTCTGTAATGATTTGAATTATAATTTTTCATTGTAGACGGCAAAATCGGCATGCGATTGACCGCGGTGGAGTTAGTATGTCAAAATGTGCCTTAACTCCATCGCGGCCAACCCGACAACGGTTTCTTGTAAATATTCAATATTCAGATCATGAGATAAACATTTTTAATTTTAGCCGATATTTTATAACGTAGGTATACATAAAACCTATAGCTTAGTAGTGGTTAACCAAACTTCTGGAATGATTTGAATTATAATTTTTCATTTTAGACGGCAAAATCGGCATGCGATTGACCACGGTGGAGTTAGTATGTCAAAATGTACCTTAACTCCATCGCGGCCAACCCCACAACGGTTTTAAAACTAACATATTTTCTTCATTCAATTTAAATATTTTTAATGACACTCAATTTTTTGTGACGCCCATATTATCCTTGAGAATACTAGTTTATGAATCTTGTTGTAAGACTTGAAACATTATCTTCCATTGTAGACGGCAAAATCGGCATTGCGATTGACCGCGGTGGAGTTAGTATGTCAAAATGTACCTTAACTCCATCGCGGCCAACCCCACAACGGTTTCTTGTAAAAATTAAATATTAAAAACGTAAGATTAACATTTTTAATTTCACCCGATAATTTAAAACCTTTATATAAAACTTATAGCTTAGTAAACTATACTTCTGTAATGATTGTAATCATTTCTTTTCTATTGTAGAAGGCAAAATCGGCATGCGATTGACCGCGGTGGAGTTAGTATGTCAAAATGTACCTTAACTCCATCGCGGCCAACCCCACAACGATTTCTTGTAAAAAATAAATTTTCAGAACGTAAGATTAACATTTTTAATTTCAGCCGATATTGTATAACGTAAATATAATACTTAAAGCTATGTAGTTAACAATACTTCTGTAATGATTGTAATCATTTCTTTTCTATTGTAGAAGGCAAAATCGGCATGCGCTTGACCGCGGTGGAGTTAGTATGTCAAAATGTACCTTAACTCCATCGCGGTCAACCCCACAACGGTTTTAAATATAACATATTTTCTTCATTCAATTTAAATATTTTTAATGACACTCAATTTTTTGTGACGCCCATATTATCCTTGAGAATACTAGTTTATGAATCTTGTTGTAAGACTTGAAACATTATCTTCCATTGTAGACGGCAAAATCGGCATGCGATTGACCGCGGTGGAGTTAGTATGTCAAAATGTACCTTAACTCCATCGCGGCCAACCCCACAACGATTTCTTGTAAATATTCAGTATTCAGATCATGAAATACACATTTTTAATTTCAGCCGATATTTTATAACGTATACATAAAACTTATAGCTTAGTAGTGGTTAACCAGACTTCTGTAATGATTTGAATTATAATTTTTCATTGTAGACGGCAAAATCGGCATGCGATTGACCGCGGTGGAGTTAGTATGTCAAAATGTACCTTAACTCCATCGCGGCCAACCCCACAACGATTTCTTGTAAAAATTAAATATTAAGAACGTAAGATTAACATTTTTAATTTCACCCGATAATTTAAAACCTTTATATAAAACTTATAGCTTAGTAAACTATACTTCTGTAATGATTGTAATCATTACTTTTCTTTTGTAGAAGGCAAAATCGGCATGCGATTGACCGCGGTGGAGTTAGTATGTCAAAATGTACCTTAACTCCATCGCGGCCAACCCCACAACGGTTTTAAATATAACATATATTCTTCTTTGTATAATTTAAATATTTTTAATGACACTCAATATTTTGTGACGCCCATATTATCCTTGAGTATACTAGTTTATGAATCTTGTTGTAAGACTTGAAACATTATCTTCCATTGTAGACGGCAAAATCGGCATGCGATTGACCGCGGTGGAGTTAGTATGTCAAAATGTACCTTAACTCCATCGCGGCCAACCCCACAACGGTTTCTTGTAAAAATTAAATATTCAGATCATTAGATTAACATTTTTAATTTCACCTAATATTTTACATACATTCTTTTAGTATAATAATTGTATATTATGTTATGAATATTTTATGTTTAGTATTTGTTGAAAATGACAGTAATACGTATACGTATGTTAGGTAATATTTTAAATTATGTCCCTAACGAGTTATAAAACACATTTTGTATTTTGACATTTAATAATATTTATATCAGCTACTATGAGAATAGGTACTTCTACTTTGTTTCTTGTAATGTGAATATTGACCGCGGTGGAGTTAGTATGTCAAAATGTACCTTAACTCCATCGCGGCCAACCCCACAACGATTTCTTGTAAAAATTAAATATTAAGAACGTAAGATTAACATTTTTAATTTCACCCGATAATTTAAAACCTTTATATAAAACTTATAGCTTAGCAGTTAACCATACCTGTGTAATGATTGTAATCATTTCTTTTCTATTGTAGAAGGCAAAATCGGCATGCGATTGACCGCGGTGGAGTTAGTATGTCAAAATGTACCTTAACTCCATCGCGGCCAACCCCACAACGATTTCTTGTAAAAAATAAATTTTCAGAACGTAAGATTAACATTTTTAATTTCAGCCGATATTGTATAACGTAAATATAATACTTAAAGCTATGTAGTTAACAATACTTCTGTAATGATTGTAATCATTTCTTTTCTATTGTAGAAGGCAAAATCGGCATGCGATTGACCGCGGTGGAGTTAGTATGTCAAAATGTACCTTAACTCCATCGCGGTCAACCCCACAACGGTTTTAAATATAACATATTTTCTTCATTCAATTTAAATATTTTTAATGACACTCAATTTTTTGTGACGCCCATATTATCCTTGAGAATACTAGTTTATCAATCTTGTTGTAAGACTTGAAACATTATCTTCCATTGTAGACAGCAAAATCGGCATGCGATTGACCGCGGTGGAGTTAGTATGTCAAAATGTACCTTAACTCCATCGCGGCCAACCCCACAACGATTTCTTGTAAAAATTAAATATTAAGAACGTAAGATTAACATTTTTAATTTCACCCGATAATTTAAAACCTTTATATAAAACTTATAGCTTAGTAAACTATACTTCTGTAATGATTGTAATCATTACTTTTCATTTGTAGAAGGCAAAATCGGCATGCGATTGACCGCGGTGGAGTTAGTATGTCAAAATGTACCTTAACTCCATCGCGGCCAACCCCACAACGGTTTTAAATATAACATATATTCTTCTTTGTATAATTTAAATATTTTTAATGACACTCAATATTTTGTGACGCCCATATTATCCTTGAGTATACTAGTTTATGAATCTTGTTGTAAGACTTGAAACATTATCTTCCATTGTAGACGGCAAAATCGGCATGCGATTGACCGCGGTGGAGTTAGTATGTCAAAATGTACCTTAACTCCATCGCGGCCAACCCCACTACGGTTTCTTGTAAATATTCAATATTCAGATCATGAAATACACATTTTTAATTTCAGCCGATATTTTATAATGTATACATAAAACTTATAGCTTAGTAGTGGTTAACCAAACTTCTGTAATGATTTGAATTATAATTTTTCATTGTAGACGGCAAAATCGTCATGCGATTGACCGCGGTGGAGTTAGTATGTCAAAATGTACCTTAACTCCATCGCGGTCAACCCCACAACGGTTTTAAATATAACATATTTTCTTCATTCAATTTAAATATTTTTAATGACACTCAATTTTTTGTGACGCCCATATTATCCTTGAGAATACTAGTTTATGAATCTTGTTGTAAGACTTGAAACATTATCTTCCATTGTAGACGGCAAAATCGGCATGCGATTGACCGCGGTGGAGTTAGTATGTCAAAATGTACCTTAACTCCATCGCGGCCAACCCCACAACGGTTTCTTGTAAAAATTAAATATTAAGAACGTAAGATTAACATTTTTAATTTCACCCGATAATTTAAAACCTTTATATAAAACTTATAGCTTAGTAAACTATACTTCTGTAATGATTGTAATCATTTCTTTTCTATTGTAGAAGGCAAAATCGGCATGCGATTGACCGCGGTGGAGTTAGTATGTCAAAATGTACCTTAACTCCATCGCGGCCAACCCCACAACGATTTCTTGTAAAAATTAAATTTTCAGAACGTAAGATTAACATTTTTAATTTCAGCCGATATTGTATAACGTAAATATAATACTTAAAGCTATGTAGTTAACAATACTTCTGTAATGATTGTAATCATTTCTTTTCTATTGTAGAAGGCAAAATCGGCATGCGATTGACCGCGGTGGAGTTAGTATGTCAAAATGTACCTTAACTCCATCGCGGCCAACCCCACAACGGTTTCTTGTAAAAATTAAATATTAAGAACGTAAGATTAACATTTTTAATTTCACCCGATAATTTAAAACCTTTATATAAAACTTATAGCTTAGTAAACTATACTTCTGTAATGATTGTAATCATTTCTTTTCTATTGTAGAAGGCAAAATCGGCATGCGATTGACCGCGGTGGAGTTAGTATGTCAAAATGTACCTTAACTCCATCGCGGTCAACCCCACAACTGTTTTAAATATAACATATTTTCTTCATTCAATTTAAATATTTTTAATGACACTCAATTTTTTGTGACGCCCATATTATCCTTGTGAATACTAGTTTATCAATCTTGTTGTAAGACTTGAAACATTATCTTCCATTGTAGACAGCAAAATCGGCATGCGATTGACCGCGGTGGAGTTAGTATGTCAAAATGTACCATAACTCCATCGCGGCCAACCCCACAACGATTTCTTGTAAATATTCAATATTCAGATCATGAAATACACATTTTTAATTTCAGCCGATATTTTATAACGTATACATAAAACTTATAGCTTAGTAGTGGTTAACAAGACTTCTGTAATGATTTGAATTATAAATTTTCATTGTAGACGGCAAAATCGGCATGCGATTGACCGCGGTGGAGTTAGTATGTCAAAATGTACCTTAACTCCATCGCGGCCAACCCCACAACGATTTCTTGTAAAAATTAAATATTCAGATCATAAGATAAACATTTTTAATTTCAGCCGATATTTTATAACGTAAATTTAAATCTTATAGCATAGTAGTTTACAATAGTTCTGTAATGATTGTAATCATTTTTTTTCTATTGTAGAAGGCAAAATCGGCATGCGATTGACCGCGGTGGAGTTAGTATGTCAAAATGTACCTTAACTCCATCGCGGCCAACCCCACAACGGTTTCTTGTAAATATTCAATATTCAGATCATGAAATACACATTTATAATTTCAGCCGATATTTTATAACGTATACATAAAACTTATAGCTTAGTAGTGGTTAACCAAACTTCTGGAATGATTTGAATTATAATTTTTCATTTTAGACGGCAAAATCGGCATGCGATTGACCGCGGTGGAGTTAGTATGTCAAAATGTACCTTAACTCCATCGCGGCCAACCCCACAACGGTTTTAAATATAACATATATTCTTCTTTGTATAATTTAAATATTTTTAATGACACTCAATATTTTGTGACGCCCATATTATCCTTGAGTATACTAGTTTATGAATCTTGTTGTAAGACTTGAAACATTATCTTCCATTGTAGACGGCAAAATCGGCATGCGATTGACCGCGGTGGAGTTAGTATGTCAAAATGTACCTTAACTCCATCGCGGCCAACCCCACAACGGTTTTAAATATAACATATATTCTTCTTTGTATAATTTAAATATTTTTAATGACACTCAATATTTTGTGACGCCCATATTATCCTTGAGTATACTAGTTTATGAATCTTGTTGTAAGACTTGAAACATTATCTTCCATTGTAGACGGCAAAATCGGCATGCGATTGACCGCGGTGGAGTTAGTATGTCAAAATGTACCTTAACTCCATCGCGGCCAACCCCACAACGGTTTCTTGTAAAAATTAAATATTAAGAACGTAAGATTAACATTTTTAATTTCACCCGATAATTTAAAACCTTTATATAAAACTTATAGCTTAGTAAACTATACTTCTGTTATGATTGTAATCATTTCTTTTCTATTGTAGAAGGCAAAATCGGCATGCGATTGACCGCGGTGGAGTTAGTATGTCAAAATGTACCTTAACTCCATCGCGGCCAACCCCACAACGATTTCTTGTAAAAATTAAATTTTCAGAACGTAAGATTAACATTTTTAATTTCAGCCGATATTGTATAACGTAAATATAATACTTAAAGCTAAGTAGTTAACAATACTTCTGTAATGATTGTAATCATTTCTTTTCTATTGTAGAAGGCAAAATCGGCATGCGATTGACCGCGGTGGAGTTAGTATGTCAAAATGTACCTTAACTCCATCGCGGCCAACCCCACAACAGTTTCTTGTAAATATTCAATATTCAGATCATGAAATACACATTTTTAATTTCAGCCGATATTTTATTATGTATACATAAAACTTATAGCTTAGTAGTGGTTAACCAGACTTCTGTAATGATTTGAATTATAATTTTTCATTGTAGACGGGAAAATCGGCATGCGATTGACCGCGGTGGAGTTAGTATGTCAAAATGTACCTTAACTCCATCGCGGTCAACCCCACAACGGTTTTAAATATAACATATTTTCTTCATTCAATTTAAATATTTTTAATGACACTCAATTTTTTGTGACGCCCATATTATCCTTGAGAATACTAGTTTATTCATCTTGTTGTAAGACTTGAAACATTATCTTCCATTGTAGACAGCAAAATCGGCATGCGATTGACCGCGGTGGAGTTAGTATGTCAAAATGTACCTTAACTCCATCGCGGCCAACCCCACAACGATTTCTTGTAAATATTCAATATTCAGATCATGAAATACTCATTTTTAATTTCAGCCGATATTTTATAACGTATACATAAAACTTATAGCTTAGTAGTGGTTAACCAGACTTCTGTAATGATTTGAATTATAATTTTTCATTGTAGACGGCAAAATCGGCATGCGATTGACCGCGGTGGAGTTAGTATGTCAAAATGTACCTTAACTCCATCGCGGCCAACCCCACAACGATTTCTTGTAAAAATTAAATATTCAGATCATAAGATAAACATTTTTAATTTCAGCCGATATTTTATAACGTAAATTTAAATCTTATAGCATAGTAGTTTACAATACTTCTGTAATGATTGTAATCATTTCTTTTCTATTGTAGAAGGCAAAATCGGCATGCGATTGACCGCGGTGGAGTTAGTATGTCAAAATGTACCTTAACTCCATCGCGGCCAACCCCACAACGGTTTCTTGTAAATATTCAATATTCAGATCATGAAATACACATTTTTAATTTCAGCCGATATTTTATAATGTATACATAAAACTTATAGCTTAGTAGTGGTTAACCAGACTTCTGTAATGATTTGAATGAATTATAATTTTTCATTTTAGACGGCAAAATCGGCATGCGATTGACCGCGGTGGAGTTAGTATGTCAAAATGTACCTTAACTCCATCGCGGCCAACCCCACAACGGTTTTAAATATAACATATATTCTTCTTTGTATAATTTAAATATTTTTAATGACACTCAATATTTTGTGACGCCCATATTATCCTTGAGTATACTAGTTTATGAATCTTGTTGTAAGACTTGAAACATTATCTTCCATTGTAGACGGCAAAATCGGCATGCGATTGACCGCGGTGGAGTTAGTATGTCAAAATGTACCTTAACTCCATCGCGGCCAACCCCACAACGGGTTCTTGTAAAAATTAAATATTCAGATCATAAGATTAACATTTTTAATTTCACCTTAATATTTTACATACATTCTTTTAGTATAATAATTGTATATTAAGTTATGAATATTTTATGTTTAGTATTTGTTGAAAATGACAGTAATACGTATACGTATGTTAGGTAATATTTTAAATTATGTCCCTAACGAGTTATAAAACACATTTTGTATTTTGACATTTAATAATATTTATATCAGCTACTATGAGAATAGGTACTTCTACTTTGTTTCTTGTAATGTGAATGTCAAAACACATCCTTAAACTTAAGTTATTAAAGCAAATTGTTTATGGTCAAAAGCTGTATGAATAAAATGAATATTTAATGAGACTTCGTGTACATTTTAAATGTTTTATTATTTAATAGTTTTTATCTATAAACATATTTTTTTTAAAAAAAAAGAAAAGTAAAATAAAAATAAAAATAAAATACATCATATATATTGAAATAAGATAGGAAATATATAAGATAACAATTTACTACGGAGGTTAAATGTCATCATCTACTGCAGTAAACAAGTTACATTGACATTATATAGTCACCATCTCAAAGCTTATTGAACATTTATCTGGATGATACTATGAAATCATTTTCATTAAATATTTAAGTACATAATGGACGAAATGCCAGTTAATCATTTTATATAATTATCAACCCAAACAATTTTTATCGTTCAGAGTGGTTTTTATTTCTAAAAGATTTTAGATGTTTTAAAAAAATATTGGCCCATAATTGTTAATTTTATTTTCTAATTAGCCACAACTAAATAAGCATGATTTAATAACTAATCATCACAATAAATTGTTTATTTTGTATAATTTCTTAATTTAAATTTTTAGATATTTTTGTATTAACATAATAAATAATGATTATTAATCATTTTTAGATAATCTATAATAAATTACTCAAATAATATACTTAATAAAGTACTTCTTACTTTATATGAGGTTTTTCTAAATAAAATTTTATAAAATCTTAATGTAAATTAAGATTATATTATCAAACATTTTAAAGAAATGGATAACAAATCACTTTGATATTCATAATATATTTTTTTGCTCATAACAACTTCAATTAGAAAAAAATTGAATATAAATTAAACATTGTATGATAAATACACAGAACTATAATATAAAATAATTAGATAACACTAGTTTTTGAATATGCAATAAGACACTTATAACTTGAGCATTGACTAAAAAACTTATAGATTCATATACTGGTATAACAGGCACGTACACAAAATAAAATTTCGGGGGGAGGGGTAACAAAATAAAGCAATACAAATTGTACAGTAACATAATAAAACAATTTCTTCCTACTTACTCATTATTTTTAATGTGACAATTATTATGCTAAATATTCAAACTTAATGTATGTCATTTGTTCAGTGTTCAGAAGTAAGTACCTATATTTAGGAAATAAGAATATTAGGAATAATAATAGTAATAATAGTAAATAAAACTTTAAATAATATGTATTAGGAACGTCGAACAGAACAGAAATTTATTTGATTATTATATGCACACACACAATTACCTAGGTATATTAAACTTTTAAGTAGATAGAAGAAAAAATCAAACAATTTATAACAATTTATAACAATTCAATAGAAATTGTTGGTGATCGAGTGCGGAAATAAGATAAGATAAGATTATCCACAAAATATAAGTTTTCTAGGTACAGTAGAACCTCTCTAATCCGTCACCTTCGGGACTGGTGGTGTGGTCGGAACTCGAAAAAGGTCGGATTATCAGAATATACAGAACATTTTTTTATTTACATATTACGAGTATATACAAGATTATATCAGAAATTAATTACATTTTACATTACTTAGAAAAAAAGTAAATTATAGATTTTTGTTTAGCAAGTGACATTCTAGACTTGGCTGCAATATTCAACCTAATATCTACTATAAAGTGGAAAATCCAAATTGTATTTTTAAATTACGTAGTATTTATATCGATAATACTATGGTCGGATCAACCGGAGTGGCGGACCAGTCGTGGGCGGACGAGAGGGGTTCTACTGTATATCGCAAATCGCAATTATACAGTTTTGTGTACTGTGTTCATGCGTAGTCCTCAGTAATCACCTCGATCATTCAACTATCAACGATATAGGTATAAACTTGTATTTCATACCCGTCTATTAAACAGTGAAAAACAGTCAACAGCTAATTATAAAAATATTTTATAATACTAGGAGTATAATAAGTTTGACTTGATTTTCCAAGAAATTATTTCGGGGTGGGGGGGGTTTGAACCCCCAACCACCCCCTCTATACGTGCCTGTGGTATAATATAATGATATCTTGTTATCTTAATTATTGATCCAAAACAGAAGTCAAAGAAAACTTCATTATTATGTTAATTAAACAATTAAATAAATAGATGAATTAAATGCCTAATTTGAAAAATTCAATTTTATATTTCTTGTTTCTTTCTATGAATAATTTTATTTTGCCAGGATTTGTTTGTTATCTCAACATTTGGAATCAAACAGTAATAATAAATAATTTATAAATTAGTTTGATAAAATGTAAATTGATTGTTGTTATGTTTAATTAAATTATATTTCAAAAATAAAATATTATACAATTTTGTTTAACTGGCCGTACGTTTGGATTAAACATCCAGTAGACTCTCATTTGTATACAATAATATGCTAATAATATCAGTCGCTATCGATATTTTCAGTAAATCAAATTTTACATAGAAATATTGTTCTTGGAAATACATAGATTATAAACAAATATAGCCAAACCACCCCGTAGTTATTCTTGTTATATCAACCATGTAACCGTGTACTGACGAGACGTATAGTTAGATTAATCTAAAAATAAAAATAAAATGTATATTTTTTTATATATATTTTACTTGCTATGAAACCTTACTTTTTTAAAAATATTTGTGTGTTTTGAGATTTTAATTCACGATGCATGCAGTTTATTATATAATTAGTTTTTGACCGAAAACCAATAATTATTGATCTTAAAACTTAAAGTAATAAATAATCTGATTTATAAATTATTGATTGCAAGGGTATATTTTTCTGTGTCTAGCCAATTGTATAATTGGTCAGACATTGAGTATTGTGAAAAATAAACCTATCAAGTAACCTGAATATAAATTTTACTTATTTATTATGTTTTTGATCGTCAATTTTTCTATTAAAAACGTTCGGCAAAATAATTAGTAACAACTTTTTGTTTATGTTTAAACCTGCCATTACAGTCTACAATGTTTAGAAAATTGGAAGTTAATCTTCAATGTTTTCATAAATTCTTAAGAGTGATACTACTTGTTTAGAAGATTAAATCGATTAATGAGGTAAAAAGTAATTTCATAAGAAATGAAATATAAATAGCCGTGCAGTCTCACTAAATTACTTAAAACATTATTAATAATTAATTATAAAGTATACACATTTGATACGAGTGATAATTTTTGGGATGTATCGACAGAATGAAAAACATATTTCAAGATGGAATAAAATTATACATACATTTTAAATATATTTATTCTAGTATAATGAAATACTATAATAAATACTATAAATACTGTAATCGATAAAATAATATTTGAAATTCGTATCACTGTTTGCGAGTCTATAGTATAGCGTTTACCACGAGGATTTAATATTTTAAAATTATAGGGTTATTAGTGAATACTTGTGCTAAAATTATTCATACAATTAAAATTAATGGCTATTTGTAGATCAGCTTGCAAGTAAGTCCATACAAAAAAAATTATAATTATAATAATAATTATTAATATTATATACAGAGTGCAAGCCAACTTGCATGGAATTATTTATACTCTGGGCCATAAATCGTAATAGAACTTTGTTTTCACAAAAAGTTTTGTGTGTCTGTAGGTAAAATATATCATTTAAATTTGTATCCATATAGTATACATATAGATATTTGAATGTATACAATGGTTAAAGTTCGTTGTATTAATGCACTACTGAATACAACCTTATTTCTACAGCTATGGTTTAATGTACTATATTCAACGTAGTAGACGACAGGTCTACACGTAGGTACATATGGATATGTGTGTGCAGGTTCGTGTGTATGTAAGAAAATGTGTTCAATATAATATCGGAGGGAATTGCCAACTAGTAATTAATGCTATGTGCGGGCGTTGTGCCCGATATGCGCTCAGCACTTGGCCTAAACAGGAGTCAGTCAATCTCTGGCAATTTTAGACACTACCCTATTTCCTGAACCAGATAGTGAAAGTGCTCTTTCTCTGACGAATTCCTTTGTTTATCGAAAGCACGCACTTTCCCCTTTGCATTCCTTTCTCCTACCACCGCAATTTCTCCCCTTCACATATTTCACGTTCATTCTCTTCCTCTCTCTCCCTCTCTTCTTTTAATTTTCTCTTCGTTTCTACTTTTCCCACCGTCTTTCTCCTTATTCTCCCAACCTTATCTAATAAAACTTTGTTGCGGTAAAAACTTTGTTCCTTGTATATATGTTTTATCACCATCCAGACCCTCTCTTCTGACTTTCCCTTATCCTTCTCCAGCAACATCGACGATGCTGTCCTTTATATATGCATCACCTTTTAAAACAGCGGCACCCCGTCATTTCATCGACCTTCTTTATCATGCAAGATATTTGTTTGCCACATCTTACGGTAAAAACGCAATTTAGTGATTTAAATACGCCTTGTATACACCAACTGCACGTTGATTCATATTATCATACACTTACGATGTAATATTTTGTTTGTTATGATATTTTAAAATATAACTTCCATCTATGTTATATTTTAAAATATCATAAAAAAAACTTCCATAATAACATAAACATAAATAATAATAATAATAACATAATAACAATAACATAAACATCCATCTATGTTTTAATATGTAGGACCTATTTAATATCAATAAAAGTATGCTTTATCTGTGGCCGATAATGTTTTATTGGTACACACAATTAGTACCACAGTTAGTTTAGTGATTATTAAATTGTAAATATATTTACTACATAAACACGTTTATACACAAAACAAAAAGAAAATGAAATTAACTATTATTAAAAATAAATATTTAACCTTTCGATCGCAACGTGTAGTCGTATTTAGGAAACCAATCAATATGCAGCGTTCAGTTGTTGCGACTAGTCATATAGCACCAATCATAGGCAGATATTGGGGGGGGGGGGGTGATAGCGGGGACTTTGCCCCCCACCAAAATCAAAAATCCCCAAAATTATTTGAACATTTTTCAAAGTATTAAATAGATTATTAAAATAGTTTTGCAAATAAAGATTTAAGCTCCCTATAATATTCATTCAAACATCCGCTTATGGTACCAGTATTATTTTTTAAACAAAATGTCCCATATCATACTGTTATTAACATCATTCTCTAGAAAATAACGATAGGTCCCCCATTTGTAGCTAAATAACGTTAATAACCGGCGAACAATATTATTTTACAAAATTATTTATTAAAAATCGATTAGGTACAACTGGTACAAGTGGACAATAGTTATTTTATAATTACACAATAAATTAAATAAATTAATATTTATATAATAAATTAATATAATTAAATAAATTATGAGGACATTTGAAAAATATATTTTAAATATCCCCATAAAAAAAATTATGCGTCGACAATCACGGAGCAAACTTTGAACAATTTATTTAATTTATTGTGTAATTATAAAATAACTATTGTCCACTTGTACCAGTTGTACCTAGTCAATTTTTAATAATTAATTTTGTACCTATATAATATTAGTCTTGTTTATAACATTTCTAAAAAAAAATACTTACAAATATTCAAAGAGTAACCAATAATAATTAATTATAAATGATTTTAAAAATGTTTAAAAATAATTTAAAATTTTTTTATTTAATAAAATTGACATGGCTCTTATTCAGCCAATATTGAACTTAGAGCCATGGTTGATACATGAAAATTACTTTTAAAAAAATAGGCCTATCCGAATATGGTGTTAAAAATAAGTGTTGCTATTTAAAAAAAAAGTTTTTACTGCGCATGCGCAGACCAAATTCTCAAACTTTGAAAGGTGTTGAAAAATGTGTAATCATATAGCACCAGTTTGTAAAAAAAAAAAAAATCGATTTATTCCAAATAAATCCGGCCGAGAAATTCAGTGTTCCCTAAATCAGTGAACACACTGTGTGTATATATATATATGTATATAAGTGGTTTGATTTAATTCAATATATAATAGATAAAAAATTTTGTTTTATTTACTAGAAAAATCATTGAATGGTGATATCCAACGATAAGATTAAACAACATTCCGCTTTAAATCTAACACGATTTCAGTATCTGTAATAATCTGCTCCATCAGCTACCTAACACTTATTCGATAAAATCAAAATCATTAAGATAATTATATTTTATTACGAGATATATCTGAAATAAATATATCATTATACTTATTTAATAGTATATTTATGGTTTACATGGCGTTATTTTTTATTGATTTACGGTTTGTTTATAATATGGAGAATATTGGTGTAACAATGTTGATGTTGTTAATGCAAACATTAATACCTAAAATACCGATCCTTTGTACTCAAATGTTCATGTTTATAGGCGTGCACAAGATTGTAAATGACAACATGCATTAAATTTGCGCTAGATAAAATATGTAACGACTAAGTAAAGATTTTATGTTTAAATGAAATCTATGATTTGATTTTTGCTTTAAATATTGTTTTTCACTTGAGTTATTTACATTGATTTTACCGTTTAAAGATTTCAATTTCCAGTTATATTTTAAAGACTGTCAAAATAGTTAAGATGGTTAATACAATTTAAGATGAACGCGCAAACAGAAAACGTTCCCCGTGTAAATGAACTTCGAGTGTAAATTGAATGATCCGTTTAAGAGTAGTATAAACTTTAAGTTACTAATAAAGTTCAAAAGGTACTAGGATTAAATGTTCATTGTCTTCTGACCAGTATACTATAGTTCATATATGTATAAGAAATTTCTGTTGTAATTGACTTATTCAATACTTTGAAAGAACATCATTTACTTTACTCACATCATTACTATATCTAACCAAATGGACTTCTATAATTGACGATATGTAATCATAATATCAATGGTCAACAAGAAACTTTTAAACTTCTTATGGTTTTGTTATTGATGTTATCTTAATTATTGAAACTATTTTTTTTTTTTTAGATAGAATTTCTTACTGCAATACTACTCATAACAAAAAATTAAATCGAATTATTTTTAAAAACGCAAAACTATAATATTTCAAAATTTGTCATATGTTTTAAAAAGTATAGAATGTTTTCACTAAAACTCATAACTTATGAGTTATAAGCTATTAACCATTATGAACTATTCTTTGTTAAATATCAAGTATTTATTTAATGTATTTCCGAAAAAAATAATGTTCCAATCATTTTTTTAATATTTAAATGCAAGCGATGTTTTAGTAAATTACGGTCTTGGTAGGCTAATGAATTATATTATTACTACTGCAAGACCATAGTTTAGCATAAAATAAAATAAAAAATAAAAAATTCTTCGTTGTAAATGTATACGTTTACGTATAATAATAACGGCAGTTAATGTGAATAACTAAGTTA
This sequence comes from Sipha maydis, assembly GCA_034509805.1. Taxonomy (NCBI): domain Eukaryota; kingdom Metazoa; phylum Arthropoda; class Insecta; order Hemiptera; family Aphididae; genus Sipha; species Sipha maydis. The sequence goes on along the minus strand of JASXSY010001440.1, from coordinate 76,294 downwards.
AATATTAGGTTGTACTTTGTTCTTTCCGAATTTAGCTTAAAGTAAATATCTCACGTAATATTTGCCCGAATCAGCATCATCTGCTCCAGCAACGGTACAGATACAGCAATAACAGTAGGCATGTAATCATTGGGAGTGTTTAGTTTTTCTCCTTTAAATCAACCGCACCTGAACATGAACGGGTTAGCGGTTTGAGACCCGATGGACGACGACGGGTTGGGATTTCGTCCTTACAGGGTGTCGGATTTGGATGAGGACCGATGGGAGTGAAGCCTCAAAAATGGTCGGAACGTGACCCATGTGTGGCAAACAAAGTGACTTTTGCGGCTGTGACGAGTGAGAAAATACTAGGTATCTCCGCATCACCGTCACCATAGCGAGTTGTAATAAACGGTATAAACCGTGCAGTAGGTAGGAAATGTTACCGACGTGCATATACTATATATATATATATATATATATATATACTACATATGTGTTCTGTAGGTGTACACTTCACGTTTGTTGGTGGCTGACGTGTGTTCGCGTATAGTTTTGTATGTGTGTATGAAGAAGGGTCGTCTATTGAGAATAAGGTGTTGGCTAGGTAAGTGGGGAACGACGGAGAGGTGAAAAATGTAATTTAGCACGACATAAACACTGTGAATATTCTGGGGTAGCCCTTTTACTAATGTCGTCTGGGTCACGTTTAGCCGTTACCCGAAAGACCTACGCGTCTCCTACTACGTACATACACACATACATACAAAAACCAAAACACACACCCGTGCGCGCACAGATATACTGTTATACGTGACAGCACTACATTAATGTACTTTGAGATCACCAAGGGATTTCATATATTCTCCACAGGCACGCGTTTTGATGACAATTTTTCACGTCTTTATTTTCTCGATTTTCTGTTTCTTGTCACAGCAGGTGTCATGTGCAAGCGTGTATGTGTATTGGGGTAGAAAGGGAGGTCGACAACTTATTGTGAAAGTATAATAATCTTGCACTGCACATGAATGAATGCCTCCAATGTGATATATGAACTTTATTTTTACCGTTGTTGTGATTATCGAATGGATATTGTAGACATCAAATACACACTTCCCTCCGCATATTGTTAGTTAATGTAGTTTTTAAATATTTTCTAAAGAGGAACATATTCTATCCTTTTATTTTATTTCTTATGTTGCGGAAAAATAGAAACCGTTATTTATGAAGAAATATTATGTATCTATCGAAATTTAATTCCAGTATACACCTATTATAAGGCTTCATAACAATAATTACATTTAATTCCAGAATATTATATTATTTCAATTTGTATTGCATTACTGGTGTTTTAGAAGTTTTTCAAACATGATTAAAAATAAAGAAAAAAAAGTTTGAATTACTTACGCACTGATGAATTTTACAAATTATAGATCTATAATATTAGATTAAAGCTATATATAAAATAAATTGTTGAAGATTTCAAACAGATTTGGCTGGTAAATCAACACTTGACCAGTCCATTTTTATATAGCACTAGAATCAGTTATGAGAGAAATCTTGGCTGGAACAACGGGAATCAAAATGAGAAATGACCAGCAATTAACAATGGTAGGCTATGCAGACGATGTTATAACAATATCGAAAAACGAAGAAGACTTTAAGAGTACTACAAGTAAAGTGATAGAAGAAGCTGAAAAAATGTAATGATTTGTGAATGAGGGTAAAAAAAATGGTAATATAAATTATTTTATTATCATTCTTAAAATTAAATTAAATATTCTATAAAAAGCATTAAAAATACATAGATAATATGTTATATGGTAGTCATGAGATACAATGATGAAATAAGATACTTAGAAATAAATAACTATAATAAGCTTGAAAAGGTGGCAAATTTAAAATACCTAGGGGTAAACATTATAGGGGAAAAAAGATTAAGATTGTTAGCAGCAAATAAATGCTACTTTGCACTATACCTCTTTTCAAGTTGAAGATGTTATCATAGAGAACGAACATAATGCTGTACGAAGTACTGGCATAACCGGTAGAAATACGCTTTTGGTGCATGGGAAACAACAAAGACAGATGGAAGTAAAGTAACTACTTTTGAATAAAAGGAAGGTCTTTTGAAGGATATTTTGCCCAAAAAGAAAGATTCGATTGGAGTTTGAATTAAAAACAAACCGTGAAGTAGAAGAACTATATGGTGTTACAAAAATAATTGAAATTCTCAACAGTAGTAGACTGAGATGGGTTGTACATGTATGGAGGTATGGAGACCATATTGGGTTGGCCACAAGTTGGAAACCGGACACAAATAGGCCGAGTGGACGGCCCAGACAGCGGTGGTAAGGTAAGATTACAAACGATGCATCGAGGTCGGGAGTGAAAAATGGAGAGGAACTGGCTTAAGATAGAGATGGATAGAGGCAATTGATTGTTGCGGCAATGGACCTAAATGGTCTGTAAATGCTAAAAAAATAAAATAAAATATTTATATAAATAAATAACTATTTTTTATCATATATAGATAGTCGAAAAAATATCTATCTATTATATTATCTTAGATAAATATAAGTGTTATCTAAAGGAATTTATCGCATAATGTCATCGTGTGTAAGTCTCTATTTCTGTATCATATACAAAAGTCACACTTAGAAATTATTTACCCTGACTACCGGTTAAATTATATATAGTTATTTATATTTCAAATATTCTTAACTTTAGAATCGTATCCATCCATAGTGAAGAATTTACGATAACAAAAAATAATATTTACAGAAATGTAACAGTATAAAACACATTATGCTCATCTTTCAATTAACTACCTCCACCCGACTATATTAATTTCTCTCCCTCTATCTATTGTCATTATTCAGTGGTCATTCATTAACCATTATATAAAGTTATAATTTGTCGGTTAGTCTTAGTTTAATATTTAAATATGGACAAATTTGAAATTCAATTAAATCATAAAAATAAAAATTATGGGAAGATGATGAACAAAATATTACTGAATTACCAAAACGGATAAATTAAATGATGTGTTACTTGTTTAGTAGAACATTTTTCAAAATTGTAAACGATGATGGTGAACATATGATAGCTTAATGTCAATATTATCCTAAGACGATTAATGAACAAAAATTATCAACTAGAAACTTTTGATGTTACATTAGAATAACTACTTACATTAAATAATTATTTAACCTATTAAAAACTATAATTTACTTAGTATTATTGAAGATTGTACCCAAAACATTAAATTTAAATTTGATAGAAAATTAAACATTTAATAAAATTGTCTACCCTGAAATGGCTTAAGGTTCAGGGAGGATATCGAAAATCTTGTATATGCAACTCGAATAACGAAAGTTTGTTAATACGTGTATTATCAATGGCAGATGTATAAGAATTTAATTTGTCTCTAATTCTCTCTGCGTTGTAAGTTGTATTGAATTGAATTGGTAACTTTGTATTAATATGTATTCAGTTACATAATGATGAAACAATATGATTTTGATTTGAAACATAAATTGTAAACATTTTACGTCATCAATTTGTAACAACATATATTTACAGTTAGTATTTTTGGGTAAAAAAAAATAAATATGAGAATCCATCTTTAAATACTCTGAGTCATGTAATAATTTTTTTAAAATAACTGAAATGGAACTTTTTTTTGGTCTGTCTCTCAAAAACTTTTTATCTTTCTACATTTTTTTCATACCAATATTAATCACCTTTCATCTCAAGAAAGTTTTCATACCTAAGGCGTAAAATATTTATACAGAGGCTATAATAATTTTTTACTGAAAATTATATATTCTACAAGCATTTATCATACAGAATCAAACATTATAAATCACATTTACTACTCCAATGGTTAAAAATGAATACTAAGAGAATTTATATTTATTTTTAACTATGGTTTTTAAGAATTTAAGAAATTTTTATAATACAAAAGTGAGTATATGGAGAAGACATTAAAACCAAGTATTCCACACATGCTTTGCTTTATTTAAATATGCACAAATCTGTATGGTTTTATTATCTATTGAGTATAAAATATTTTACTCTATATGGTATAATATATTATATATGAAAGTATGAGAATGGTTTATCAAAAAATAATTAAGATTTTTTAAAAGAATACGTTATTTTAGTATCATATTATCAAGGTATTTTTAATGCTTTTTGAAGAATATGTAATTTCATTTTAAGAATGATAATAAAATAACTTATATGAATATTTTTCGTGATTTAAAACATGTTGTAAAAGACTTATAGCCATTTTACGAGTTTCATCTTACATTTTTAAATATAATTTATATATTTACGTACAATACAAATTATACATTACAAATGTTCAATACATAAAATGAACGGAACAGAAGGCTTTGATGTGAAGATAGAAATTTTTCATCGAGTTGTATACTACAATGACAGACAACATAATCGTTTAAATTGAATATTCAATTAAAATTCTAGCTCCAGACAGGTTATCTTTGGTACAACTGAGACTTTTGCTTGGGGAAAATTCTTTTGAAGGATCAAATAGGTTTTACAAACTTTATTAGCAAGTGAGGAGTATTATTGATTCGCTACAGTTGATTACATTTTCAACGGAGACACTTTTTGATGTCAATCAAATTAGTATTTCTCTTTTTACTAAACCTCTATTTTATTTGTGAAATCACGAAGGATTTCTACTTGTATTTTTCTCAATAAACGGTTTAAAAATAAAAAATTTAAAATCAATATTACTTTCGTGACGTTAGACTTTCTTATTGACATGCAAGACAATAACGTATGCAAATTTTTTCACAGAAATAAATATGTACACACACAAACAAATATAGTCATACTGATAAAAAGAAAATACAATTTAAAGACAGAATCACGAAAAGTTTTGTCTATGCAAAAAACCATGTACTAATAGATATATTTTTCAAATTCATATTTATTTTAGTGTTGAAAGAAACAGTGTAACAGTGTAAATGATAAACGAGAATTTTCTAAAGGAAGAAATATGTGAAATATGTCACCTTTTTTTTCTCCGTAACCCTCAAAATAAAATAGTAAGTATAAAAAATGATGCACATTGTATATTTATTTTATTGCGTTTCTATTTTCTTTTTACTTTACAATGAAGTTTAAAATAAAACTGTAATAGGAAAATGAATAAAATATCGTCGAAAACACCAGAATTCCAAACTTAAAATAATAATAATAACAAAATAATTATATGCCTCTAGGTAAACCAGCCAAAAATGTCCGTAAAATATCGATAGCTTCCTTTATGATTATCCAAATGCTTAGTTTATATAATTATTATCATATCAGCTTATTTTTTTTTTAAATACAGATTATAAATGTGTCTAGTTTTAATAAATTAATTAAAAATAAAAAGTATCCGTAAAGTATTGGCCCACAGAACTAACTATTATTTATATTATTCATATATTAATATAACAATAAATATTAAATTGTAACTTTTAGTATAATTCTATTCTGGATGTAAGTATAATAATATTTTATAAATAGGAAATATAATATTTAAAAAGAAACAGTAATTTAGTTTATTTATAACAATATATCTATTTATAAATGATATATTATACTATATTATTCGATTATTAGTCATTTTATTAATCACAATATTATAATAAATAATACACATTATTATACAGTAAAGAAATGAATGTATTATGAATTATATTTACGTATATCTATGAGTTAATCATTATTTTAGTCATTCTACATTGATAGTAATATTTGTTTGAACATTAATTGTTTGTGCATTACCTACATTCTATGTTCATAGGTTTTTTCAACTGCAAATTCATAACAGAACCATATCTGTATACAGTTATACATAAATTTAATGGATACAGTAATTATAAACAAACAACGTTTGAGTATTATATCATACATATGAATACACCTAAGAGCGTAACATAATAATAATTATGTTTCGTCATTGATCACTGTAATTACAGATATAATATACAATTTTAATTATATTCTTAATCATATAATGTTATGTTTAAATAATGTAACGCCACAATCTACGTGCTATGCAATGGCACTTATTACGTATTAAAATATAATATTTAGCCTGATTCTCCCGACGTAACAAATTGCTACATATTACTGTACTAAATAGTATACGAAATAAATATGCATGAATTATCATTTAAATGATCACGTCTCGCTTAAGTTAATATCATACTCAACATAATCACACAATTTAATTAATTATGATATTTTTCTTTTTTTCAACTAAGAATTTCTTCAACTATTATGATGTTATTTATTAAAACATTTATAACGAAATACTGCAAATACGTATACATTTATCAAATAAATAATTACAACAGCGTGTTTTTAAAATAAGATACAATTTATATAAAAACTATTTTCATAAATCGTACATTTTTCATAGATTCTTCTTCTACTTCGCCTTCCTCCCAACTATTTGGGGTCGGCCACCCTTGTCCTACACCTCCACTTTACTCGGTCAATCACATCTCCTCTGCACACACCGACAGCCCTCATGTCATTCTCCAAAGTCTCCAACCATCTCTTTTTTGGTCTTCCTCTTCCTCTTTTCCCTTCAACGTCCATCTTCATAACCACTCTTACTGCATTCGTTTCCTCTCGCCTCATCACATGCCCAAACCATCTCAGCCTATTTTCTCTCATTTTGTCCACAATTGGCGCTACACCAACACTACCTCTCACGTATTCATTCCTTATTCTATCTTCTCTTGTCACTCCACTCAACCATCTAAGCATTCTCATTTCCGCGACACTCATACTTTGTTCTATTCTCCTGTTCACCGCCCAACACTCTGAACCATACAGCATAGTTGGTCTCACTACACTTTTATAAAATTTACCTTTCAGCCTAATTGGAATTCTCTTATCGCATAACACGCCCGATGCTTCTCTCCATTTCATCCACCCGCACTTAATCCTATGTTTTACATCAATGTCAAAGCCCCCGTCCTTTTGAACAAAAGATCCTAAGTATTTAAAGCTCTCAACTTCACCTATCACATCACCATCTATTGTCAGTTGTCTCCTCATTCCTTCAACTTCTTGGTCTCTTAGTCCAAAATCATACTCAATATACTCAGTTTTATTTCTACTAACTCTCAATCCCTTTTCTTCGAGGGCTAACCTCCACTCATTTAACCTATTATTGACAACTTCTAGGTTTTCTCCTATCAGAACTATATCATCCGCAAACATCATACACCATGGTATCTCACCCTGTATCTCCTTTGAAACCTCATCCATTACCACTGAGAACAGGTAGGGGCTTAGAGCTGACCCCTGGTGCACACCTACTCCTATACTGAAACCTTCTGATTACATTTTTATACATTTTTCATAGATTAAAGTGCAATATTCGATTTTTATTTATTAAGTGAAAGTTTAAATTTAAATAATTAAAAATTATATCAGTTAATTGGGAAAAGTAAAAAAAGTAAAAATAGGAACGAATGCAATGTGTTATAAACCACAAGAATATTCAAGTAGTTTATGTTGATCCACAAAATTATTTTTGATTACAGCGACCATAGAAAATATTCATGATTTTTTTTTTTTCATTATTTTACGATAGTTCCGTTAATACGATAAGTCTTTAATAATTAATAGAGATTTATGAGAACAGGTATGGCATACTCTAATTCTCGCTAATATAATAAATTTGTTTATATTGATGAATATTAAAGATTTAAAGAATTATGGTTATATACTTCAGAAATCAAAATACTAACATTTATTAACTGTATAGTCTAAAAATAATAAACTAAAAACTAAAGTTTGTGAATAAAAACCAAAAAAAGTTATTCATGATATATTACTTTTGAGAATCGTTATAATTTATTTATTTAAAAATATTTTACTAGGAAAATATGACTTTAATTTTAATATAAAATGTACATATTCAATTAATAATCATATATATAAAAAAAAAATGAAGTGTTCAGCACACCGACAAAGGGATATGAAAAATTAAAGATGAAAAGTGAATATAATTAAAGTGTTGAATAATGAGTTATATCATGCAAGTAAATATATATATGTAAGTAAAGTTGTATACCATTGAGTACATGTAAAAGTCATTGTCTTTATACTAAATATTAAAATATAATAAACATTCGTATAGAAATCTGGTTATCATTGAATATACCACGTGGTGTCTTATCAAATATTGATTATAATAGGTTTTATTTAAACGAAACAATTTGTATGAAGTATGCACCAATCTTTTCAGTGATTTCAGAGTATTAAAACATTTTATCTGATAATAAAGTCAATTTTGCAATTGATAATCTAACTATATATGGTAGTTCATTCGTTTTCTAAATAATTTTTCAATTTTTCAATTTAATTTTATACTTAATTATGTAAATTTTTGTTCATGTTTAAAAAAAAAAAAAATGCATTTTTTTGTTACTTATTGTGCTTTAAAATCCAAACTAGTGGTCAAAATTTAATTGACAAGTTAATTTTATAATAATAAAATAATTTCATAGTGTTAAACTGTCGGTACTCATTTCACTAATATTATAAGTCAGATGTAAAATACAGCTTACGTATATAGTTATATATATATATATATATATATATATATATAGTTCATAAATAACTTTATTTAGTGAAATATTAGAAAACATTTTTGTGATTGTCATGAATTGCGCTAAAATAAATTAACGATAGATAAGTACTTCGGTAAAAATTTTAGAAAACAATAAATAAATAAGATTAATATTGAAAAAATTAAAAATTTAACTACATTATTTTAAAAATAAGGTAGAATATATTTTTACGTTTTATGTCACTAAGATTAAAAAATGTTTCATGAAATGGTAAAAAGCTCAGAGTTAAATATGCGGTACAGTTTTAATGGTATTGTGTGCGGAAATATACGCTTAAAAAGTAAAAAAAAAAAAAATCATTCAGGAAATTATAATGAGTCACTGTTTCCTTCCTTATATTTACTGATATTTCCTAATATGTCTTTAAAGACTTTAAAGACCTTCTGCGCCATTTAATCTGTGGTAGATTTGTACTCTTTTTATTTTTATACTTTTGTATAAAGAGATTTTTTTTAACAATTGATTTCCCGCACTATAAAAATACTAAGGCATCTTGTTATCTAGTATCCTGTGACTCTTCATTATTTATAATTGGTTGGTCCTTAATATTTTCAAAGGTTTTTTTTTATTTTTTTTTTGCTATACAATGAAACCATCTTTTCAGTGAATTATTTATAATATTTGATACAAAATATTTACCAAACTCAGGTTAATTTACCATGAAACTTATTTTTATTTTTTTTTTTCGGTGATATTTTTATATTTATTTTTTTCGGTGATATGTATACTGGTATATACTAAATATAAATTGTATTATTTCGTTTCCGATAAAATTATTAATTAATAAAATATGCAAACAATTACAAATTATCAACGAATATCTAAACCAAATAATCGACGGGTTTTAACTTATGGTTTTAAACATAAGCATTGTATTTAAGTATTTAATTCTATAACATATATTTCATAAGATATTTATGTTTTATAATGATTATTCTACAGAAACTTTATTTAGCACAAAGTAATAATTATTACAGCTTTGTGCAATTAGTTTATACCAAAAGTATTCAGTTTGTATTTCTATAATATTATTTGCAACATCCTGTTGAAGAACTTTAAAACCATTGTTTGTTATTGAAAATATAATTTTAATTTAAAAAAATTTATTATTTATTTTTCAGTTATTTAATTCTTTAGTTCCAACTATAAATAAAAAAAAATAATTTTCCGTAATTTATTCAAAATATTTCAAAAGCCTAAACTTTTTCAATTCCAAAATAATTCATCTTTTTTTTGTATTTAGATAGAATGGGATCAGTTAAATTTTCTTTAACCATAAAAATTTATCAATATGATTATGAAACGTTCTCTCTGAAGATTTAATTATCTATCATAATAAATCTATTATTTCAATAAAAAAAAAAATACGTCACGACGCTACACTTATACTTATAGTAAATACGCATACACTCGTAAAATGTACGAATATATTTAACGTTTATGATTATTTATTTAGTCAGTGTCTTACCTTTAAATGGACAGTTATTCAAGTTTAAAACAATAAAACACCTTGGTTTCTCTTGAAATCACGCAAGTTTTGTTAACCAATCGCCATTATATATCTCTGAAATAATAAAGTAAAATATTATTTCGTGGAATAATTATTCAAAAAAAAAGCAAGTGTGTGTTAATTTTATCAGCTAAATTATACTCAAAAAAGAACTACAACTTGTATGAATTTGTTTTATGTTTCAAAATTCCTATATTTTATAAGTATTTTGTGTATGTTATATAGTTATATAATTTTAATAGAAAGTTTTGATATGTGTAATATTTTTTAATTTCTGATCCACGCATTAGAAATTATCATTACTAGCTAACAATAATGAAATAGAGTATCTAAAAACGGGACTAGGACGGTTAACCGATGGCCGACGAGCGAACAACCGACAAGCCGACGTTGGGTATTATTGCGATATATATAATAATATTGATATTTATCAAAGCAATTATTTGAGATTTGTGTATACTTATAGCTATAATGCTATAAATGCAATTTTTTATTTTAAATTTAAATTATTAAATCGATTATATAAATGTTTATACAAATAATATAAAATATAAATGATAATTAAAACTATATATTTTATATTTAAAAATAAATTGTAATTTAGCATTAAATTGTTTTTATTTTTAAACATGAATACGTATGATTTATATATCCTGTCGGCCTACTAGTTGTCGGTTCAACATTGTGATATAACGTCTGGAAACACATATGGGCATTCATCTAGGAGCTATAAACGTAGTTTGGTGTTTAAAATCGGGGATTTATCCAATTACAGTGGTTGACGAATGAACATCAAATCTATAAAAAATGCGGTTAAATGAACAGAAATGCTCTTTTTAAAAAAAAAATATAAAACCACACATTGAAAAATAAAATGTTAAGCATTATGTTATTATCAAAATAAAAAAGAAGTGAAATTATATTTTGGACTTTTTTTTTTGTGCTTTTCATTGTTTCTAATGTTTAACCATTGTTTTTGGATCATTGTCAATTTCTGTTGTTACTAAATACTCGTATAGCTATAGTTGGTGCGCAAGACTATATTTTACGAATGAAAACTATTAATTTAACATCATGTCAGAACCTTTCTATATCTCTGTTATTATACTGGCTAAGACACTCTTTGTGTTCCAGTTACAATAAGACTAATTAAATTGTTTAAGGAAGCTTCTGTTGTAGAACTAAGGCTAAAGGTAGATAAATACAATATTTTGCTTGCATCAGTCGGTGAAAATATAAATAATTAGAAATAAATATAAAGCACAACGATTACGATGATATGAATAATTTGACAGCGTTCACATATTTTGTCAGGGTATAAGTTTCGGTTTTGTAAATCTTTTTTTTTTTTTTTTTGAAGATGTACATATACGTTTTTAATAACCTATATTATATTTAACAGAATCACGTATCTAGTAAAATATCTTTTAGAATCCATCCAAATTATACGTGATGAATCGGAAACGATTATTTTGTATTGTACGAGTATATATGTATTTCCTTTGCTAACTATACTTTAGTCGTTGTTAAATTAAACCGTATACTTACATATTATTTATAATTATAATACGTATTTTGTTTTCTGTTTACTAGGTGTGTGTAATGCTAAGAAGAAGAGCGTTTTCTATACGTGCATTTATAATAAGATTATTATAATTATTTAGTATGCTTATGGACAAAATATTATATGCAAGTAATTCATTAATTGTAATTGAATCGTGCGTTTTTTTAAACGAATAAAAAAATTTGAAATGCAAAATCCAAATGTGTGTGTATAATATTTATAATATATTCAAAAAATAATACTCGGAATTCTATAAATTGGTTTTAATCATAATCCTAATCTTAAATTTTAGTTTTTATTTTCAAAAACTGAAACCAAATCAAAAATCTCATAAAGAAATAATTGAGTACCGAAACCAGAATCGGAACTGAAAAAACTAAAGGTTAGGTGACCAATTATTTGATCATGGACAAAGTTCCTAAACCTAATATAAGATTAAATTTTTAATGAAACAAGATATCTTTTTTTTTCTAAAATAAATTAGAATATCTTATAAGACCAACTGAATTTCTTGCTAATAGATAAGTCTACATCAATTGGAAAACTTCGAATAAAATGATAAAGAAGAAATAAATAGAATAACTGTTAAATAATTTTGTTTCCAGACTTGTACAAAATTCAAACACATTATATAAAAATACACTTTTTGCTTTATACAAAATCAAGAAAATAAAAAGGAAATTCAATTATTACGTATTATTTGGTGGAGTATCACGGGTTCTTTCAGAAGTAATAAATGATAAAACTGAAAATTGACATTTTACTTTTAGTTTTTATTTAATTACAATGGTTTTGTTTTTAATTACATCAGTGTCAGAAGTGTACCCCTTGGGAGTTGATAGAAGACAAAAAAATAATTTCACATTCACAAAGCGTGAAAATCGTTGAGTGTAATCAAATAACTTAAGATTATATGTATAGATACATTTTTTAAACTCCGGATGTTGTATATTTTATAAAATATATGGAATATTTGTAAAAAAAAAAAAAAATTAATAATAACATAAATGTACAAAAACATTGTTAAAAAGTCATGATATATACGATTTTCATATAATTTATAGTTATAGATTTATGGTAATACATTTTCATTTTAAGTTACGGATATACAAAATTAATTGTATATTTATTTATCTTTATAAATTTTTAATTCTTTATTTCAATTTTTATGCTTGTGATTTGAGATTTTCTTGAATTACTTGGCCATATTTACACACACACACTCACATTCACAAGATTAATTGTAGGTTCTTGCTTAAAAATAATACATGACAGCATTAATTAGATATGATTTGAAGACTTTATTTATCACTCTATCCTATTATATTGATATATGATCAATTTCATTTTTTTTTTTTTTTTTTTTTTTATCAAATTACTGCAAGCAAAACAAAAAGTAATGTTAAATCAAAATATTAAATAATGTACTCATAATATTAATTTATTAAAATATATGTTACTAGTAAAGTGTTAAATTCGACATTCTATAGAATGTCAAAAATAAGCTAGAAAATTATAAAATAAATATAATGACTATGTATTCTATGGAATACCGAACCTTAAGTAGACAATATATACAATTGATATACAATTATATTGTAGTGTACCTTAGTATATTTATATATTTGACAATCATATATACGATATTACAGATAGATTGCTTCTCATATAAATTTACGAATATAGGTAAAATAATGTTACAAAATAACTGATAAAGTTATTAAAATATAAGTGGTTCAAGCAAATCCTATTTTCAGATTATACTGAATTAATTAAAACAATATAAAGTTCAAAAAACATCGTATTTCTATCAATTGAGAAATACGATGAAATATTATGTGAAGTTACTGATTCATAATATTACATATCAACTGTATACTTCAATAAATAATTAATAATAATTTATTAAAATAATGAACATTTTTTGATCAAATACTATACTAAAATTCATAATTTACCTAACGTGGCATTAGCATTCTATAGGAATTTTATAGATTACCTAAACATTTTCTCAAATATCATTGAAATTTAATACATTTTTAAAAAGTACAAGGGATAATATAGAATGCCTAAGATTTCTATACAATGTTCATATTCAACATATTGCCGGTGGGTGACATACATTTTCAAATTAATATAAATGTTTGCTTGATTTTAGCTATTCCCTTTTCTACCTCTTCTTACCAATCGCTAACTTAAAACGTTGGTATACATTTTCTTATTATCAGTACAATATATTAATCGTACAATGATTTGATGTAGTACGAAATAGCTTACATGTCATACGTACAAGGAATAATAATTAGAAGGGTTTTTATTTTTATTTTTTCCCCGAAAAGTTCGACAAGGTGTGACTGATGAACAAGTGGAATTACAAAATATTTTCACATCAACATGTAATATATATCGTTAGATCAATGGTTAATGTATGTATACGCGAGCGCCATAATTATTAGTGTTTTTACAACAAAAGAAAATATTTACGGTGGTTCAATTCAATTCAATTTTGTTTAAACAATAAAATCGTAGTCGATTTTTCCAAACGTAGTCAAATTATATCAAATGCGCCTAAAATATAATTGAACATCTGTTATTACACACCAACTTAAAACTCACTTATTATATATTCCTGTGTACAAAACTTTATTATTATTATAACTATTATTATTATATCATAGTTTGAAAGAAAATTGTAATATTATATATCATGTTTATGAATATACATATATTGCTCAAAATAATCAATTTACTCTTTATCAATATCATCACCATAGAAGTCGATATTCTGTTGACGTTAAATTTTAAGTGATTCATAAAATATATAATAATAAACCAAAATATTTGCTACTCATAATAAAATACAAAGGGACATTTTCATTACATTATTACTTTTATCATAACATAGTAATAACAATAATAAAACTTTGCAGTATTTTAAAACATAAAACAATTACCGAAAAATCGTTAGTTATAAAATTGTTCATAACAGTTGTCATTGAAAAATAAATTATAGTTTATATTTAAATGGTATATTCGGTTAACAAAACAGTATCGTAATAATATCAAAATGTAAATTTTGGAATTCGATGACAAACACAGCAATGCAGTATAACTGTGTATTTTAAATCGATCGTATTGTTATACAATTACATGATTGTAGTACAATCAAATGATTTTATAATAGGAACGAGATATATTCAGAAAAACGAATTTTTACGTTTCCATGATCAGATTTTATATAATTTTTTATATGAATTATATTTTTAATTTTTTCGATTTCATCGCCAAGTCCGTATCGATTGGTTGGTGATGGTAAAAATACAACAAAAATAAAGACTTGCGAGCTTGGGAAAGTACGGTACAATAAGAAAAAATGTTACATTTTTTTTACATTAATGTTACCGGCGATTGTAAACTGCGCCCAAAATACAGGTAAACACAAAATCACACATGTAAACTGCGCCCGAGTTTTTATCAAGAGTAAAAAGGTGACATGTAAACTGCGCCCGGGTAAAATACTTAATTCGTTACAGCCGTTTAATTAAAATAATTATAAATATTACAAATAATTAAATATGGTGGATCATATTCATCAATTGGAATTTGACTACTATTATATTTATTATTTAAATTTTCTAACTTTTCGCGATTTTTTTTTTTTTTTTGTTTTAGAGTTTTGGAATTTAAACGGTTCATTTATACTATTTAGTTTAATGTAAACTTCTATTTAAATTCTTATAACTTTTCTATGATCATGAAAATATTTGGATGAGTTATATAAAAGCTGGAATTAAAGTGAGAATGTTCTATTGTTAAAATAACCTACTCATTAACTTTATTAATAACTGTAAATTTAATTAATTGTGAAATTTTATTGTAATAATTGTTGAGCTATAATGGTTTTGCCGAAAGCTAATAAAAAAAATAAAAAAAGTGAGAATGAAAAGACTCACATGCATTTGTGGTTAAAGTTGGCTCTGCTGATGCTTGAGCCCATACTTTAGGTGGATACTGAGCTTCTTCACTTATATAAACGTCTAACAAATAAAATGTCTCTGATATACTTGAAAAAGTACACAATCGTCAAACATAGAGACTTTGATAAGTGAAAATTTAATAAGTTAATAAGTCTGGCGCAGTTTACATTATACCTTTTTAACATAGATAACATTTCGGGCGCAGTTTACACTATACCTTTTCAACTAAGGTAAAAATTCGGGCGCAGTTTACAAAAAAAAAGTTTATTTGGGCGCAGTTTACGTATGCCCAATGTTACATTTCAGCCATTGCAAACTGTTAATGATGAACTTTTTGTTAGGAATTCTGTACGTGAGTATTCGATGTGGACGGTATATTATCAAATCAGATAAATCTACTGTAGAGATGTTATGGTGGAATTATTGGAATGCAGTATTAACACTATGCACTATTTTATGGTTTAGTGGTTGACTACAAAAAATAAAAATAAAAAGAATAATAAACATTTGATATTTAAGTGAATGTTCAAATCGAAAAATGAAAATAGCTTTATATAATTAAAATAGTGATGTAATTAATATAAAGTCAAGACGATGATATGGATATGTGATCATCTTGGGTGTCTTGTTCGTTTATTTGTTCAACCCATTGGACACAGATTTGGTTATTTTATTTTCTTTAACATTTTCGCAAAGTAAAAATTTAAATTTCATTATGATGCAAACGTGATGAGAGAAAAAAAAATCAGGCATAAGATTTAACAAAGAGAATTCTAAGACAGAATGAACGCACTTGTGCTGTACAATCTAACACTATACATACTATGTACTACTTAGGTTTTGTGAAGTATAATGAATAGTGACAACAAATCAGCGTAGGTTCAGTGTCAATATAAAATTTATATTATAAATAATAAATATACGAATAAATAATTTTAAGTCTATTTTAATATCTGTCCGGTTGTAGACATTATTTATGTAGTTCATAATTTATTATTCCTATAAATATCAACTAACAGAACAAGTTGTGATAAATATTATGTTTTGATAATTTTTGACATGTTGTACTTATGTTAGTTATTGTAATACTATTAATTTGTTTTAAATGATTATGTACACAACGTTTAAATTAAAATCTACTCTAATAACACGTTAATTATCGAAATAAACAGAAGATCCCCAATAAAAGCAAAATATTTATCAATCTCAAACCTATGTTATTTACATATAAATCTATACCAACTGTTAAGCCACCATATAATACTATATGTTATACATAAGTTATTCTTCGTGGCGTAAAAACTATTTTTAAACAACAAAAGTAATACGAATTATGTTCTAGATTAAATTAAGCGGTTCGGAAAGGGGATTACAAGGATATCGTTTAGTGCAAGCAACCCTTTTGATTACGAATGTTTTGTGTATACTGGAACTTGTTAGATACAAGCGTTTATTTCTATTGTTCTACGATGTGGTTCAAATTAAGTATATAATGATCCCAAGCCTCCATCAAATTTATAATTATAAATTCCTGTAGCAGGTAGTTGCAGGCTTATCCGTTAAGTTTCTATGTGCATATTCTTGAAATGAATAGAACTGATATACTAATTCTAAAGATAATACATAATGTCGGTAAATAATTTACGTCATTCTAATCTAGTCCATATACAGCTTTATGTACCTATTTGAAAGTTATTCAAACGTTTATACATTTTGTCTTTATAGGAATGTAAAAAAATATTTGCGCACAACTATAAATATTTATGAATATAAATTAAATTTGAAAAATTATAATTTATTGAAGTATTTAAAGTTTAATATTATTTAAACTAAATTTGTAATTGAGTTATCTTCGGTTCCTTTTTTTTTTTTCGATAAAGAGAGTTTTTCATGTATATTGTACAAACAAAAAAAAAAACTTCGTTCAAATAAATGAAAAATTTAAATTTTAAATTGTGTACAGAAACAAAATATATATATATATATATATATATATATATATATATATATATATATATATATATATATATTATATATACATAACAACGAAGAAAAAATAAATGTTTACACAAAACACGCATCACATTATTTTCTCGCGTAATAAATAACACTTTTCTGTGTACTTAATTAATGCCTACATGATGTTTTAATTCAACTCGAGTACATATATTGTATTATTATATATTTATTTTGCCACAAAATGTACGAGTTAAGACAGTTACAAACAAATGTTTATAGCGATATTTTATTCCACGAATTTCTTTACGAATAAAAACGATTATTGACCGCGGATATTTTAACCTAAACGCACGTTTTCTGTGTCACCGGACAAACTGCGTATATAGGACTTAATAATTCAAGGACATTTTATTTTTATTTCGAAATAAATAAAGAGATACTGTTCGTTAGTGTGTATATAGAATATATATTTGCATGTGGATGTCAAAACATTCGTGTCTATCGAGTATAAATAAAAATAAAGTTAAACACAGTAAAAGTTTTAAAAATAAATTCATGTTTAAGTTTACCACAATCAAGGCTACATCATGTATACAGTGCATAACAGTAAAAGTACAGCGTGAAGTGTTTAACTTTTGGAGTGACAATAAACGAAAAAAAAAATATAAATATATGTTTATATACACCTTGAAGGTTTTGTGTAATTAAAATCGTTACATGCATAACTGTACCCTATTGAAGATACTTGTGAAATAATTACGAAAAAAGGGTTTTTTTCAACTACTACGTATAAATCGTGAAAATAATATAATACCTATTTTTTTTTTCTCTCCGCTTTACAATCGAGAGTTACAATGGTTCTGTAAGCGTGTATGGTTTACCAGAGAGACTCCTATCTTGAATTAAAATACTAAAGATTATTAATTCAGTCCAGTTTTTACAATCTCCAAGCGCGTATTGCTCGAGCTCTCGCATACTCTTCCGCCTCCCTTCCGCAAGCCCCGGAGAAATTCATAATTTTCAAAACTCCGACGGTATTAACTACTCCTCCGGATTTCCGCGTTTCGCGTTATACTCTCCGTGTTGTGTGGGTATGTGCGCGCACGGCGACGACGACCGAGTCGTTACGGACCGATGGCGACGACAACGACGACGCATGGAGCTTCACCGCGCATTATTTTATTAGAATTCGTGTCCGGTGCCCGACGTCGGGGGATTTCAATAATATATAAGATCCAAATCGGTATTATTTCCCTTATAAAGTTGTCTTGGCCCAAACACACTAATATGCACGACCATAGCCGGAGCAGCAAATATGAAAAAGCTATTATTATGTGAAACGAATACCGTGCGGTGGTTTTTTTTTTTATATCTACGAGGGCGAGTTCATTGTCATGTGAACCGTGCTTATATCTTTATTAAAATATGTTATGTATATGTATATATTTATATGTATCGCGTCGCGTATTTTTAAATATCAATATTGCAGAGTAGGATTTGTCACGCGCATGTGGTTGTACACAATAGGTTCTTACCATACGAGGATATCTAGCATTATTCAGCGCTGTCGAAAGCAGATTTTAACGAAAAAATAAATATATATATATATATATATATATAAAATAATATACATACAACAATAAAACATCCAAAAAGAAGAAAGTATTTTAAATCTAGTAAAACCAATTTTGATTGCACTCGATAGCAATTCCGTCTACAATGTTTTTATAACAATTTTGTTGTTTGTATACGTGTGCGAAATAACATAAAGGCGACCAGATCGAAAATCCACCGGCATATTTGGGCGTAACACGATTCCACCGAAAGTGTACATTTATCTTTTTCACCAATACTCGTTTAAACCTAAATCTAACATCGAGCGATTGAATGAAATTTAATTTTCATTAATTTCTTACACTATTGTCAAAAAACTCTTATTAATACACTATCAACGAGTATTTGATTTAGATTTATTCACCAACTTCTTGGGTAATAGTATTTTTCCTCTAATTACCTCTAATAATTTTAGCCAATGTAAAATATATCAAATATATTATCTATATTTTAATATTTAAAATTAAACACAGGAAACGATAAAAAAATTTAAAAAAAAAAGATGATACTTGGAACTACAAAACGTTATCTACGCACCTAAACTACCCATAAACTGAAATACTCGTAAAATCGTATGGTATAATGTTAATAGATTGTTATTGATTTATGTTGTTTATTTGACATAAAAGTTTATACAAGTAAATGAAGGAAACTCATTTTTTGCTATTATGCTAATATTTATAAATATATAGGTAAATTATATTATATTATATAACATAGATATGATAATGCTTTACTTCTTCGGTACTGGAGTGGAGTTATTAAATTATTGGTCTCGATTTTATTTTAATGTTAAACACATTGATAAAATTAAATCCATTACTAAGTTCAATATAAACCATCTAAATATCTGACACACATAATATTATACAAAATTCGTTAAAACAGTGAATTATGTTAAAATATGTATTAGGTAGAAACTGGTATCAGTCAATGTATAATTAGGGAAAACGAGTATTGGTAGAAAAAGGAAAAGTACTCTTTTGGTGGAAACGCATCCAACCCGTTTGTTTTGCTAAGAATCGCGCATTTTTACCAATTAATTCTATTAATTTCAACTATCAAACTAATATTAGATACTTAGATGTATTACATGAACTATTGTTATGGTATTTATATTTATAAATATTTACTGTTACGTTTGGTTTATTATGTATCGAGCTTTAGGGAAGTCTAGTGACAATATTTATATAGCATATTGGTCATAAAAAGTTATTATTCAAGTATAATAAAATTAAAAAATAAATATTTGTAAACACGTTTTTACATTTTTATGCTTATTAAATTGCATTCAATAATCAATGAGTATATATATTGTATACATTGTATATGGAACCAATATTGAGTACGATCAAAATTGGTTTTACTAGATTTAAAATACTTTCTTCCTTTTGGATGTTATATTGTTGTATGTATGTAATTAAATATATATATATATATATATACCATTATATACAGTATATATACTGTAAAGTTTAGATGTTACATTTGATTACTTATTGACTTTCATTGTATGTGTTCAGAAACTCAGATCCCTAGCTGAAATAAAGCACGTATTTTCTGTTAAACAAAACAAAACAAATAATTCAAAGAACTATTTATTATTGTTAGCTCTTTGATTATATTTTCTTTTAATTTGTTTTGACTCGAATACTTATCAATTTTTAAATAAATCAATAATGATTCAAGTTGATTTTTATTTTATTTTAAATTTAATCCATCAATTTAATTCTTATTAAAACTCCAATACATAAAATTAATTTTATTTATACAAATAAACTTTAAAACATTTTAAATAATTTATGTTTACTCACACTAAAAATTCAAGAAATCTAAAAAAAATATATTTCTTCAGAGTTTTGACATTATTTATAACTTATCTTTTTGTATCAAATGTAATTTTAAGATTTTAAAATATATGCTTAACTCAAAGTAAAACTAATAACTTGATGGTATATCAAAGTAATTTTAAATATCTGTAGTATTAGTTTTATTGTAATGATATTTTTTTTTACATTTTGAAAAAAAAAATTTAATTACCTACTTTCAAGGCTCCAGAAACGCCTATTACGATCGAAGAAGTTTATTTACCTATTGATATTACATTTTCAGTCATTTAATTTAAATCTAAATTATAGATATTATTTACAGATTCGATAATGACGTCTTTACCTATGAAATACAAAATAAACTCATAATAACCACATAATCAGTAACAAGAACAGACTTGTTGGATTGAGTAAAAACAATAAATACTATTATGTAGTATTATATAATAAATAATAATAGTAAATTAATAATAAATACTACGTGTATACGGGTAGAATTAAATTGTATAAATTATCTGGTATCAGTACACCAGATACTAATACATTCTAGCATAGCTGTAGACTATTCTACCAACAGTTATTATAAGTTGTGTAGAATATTTTATTTGTTTAAGTAAATGTTCTAATTTTATTTTTAACATAATTAATACAATTATGTGTACAATCATTGATTAAATATACTATTTAAATTACTATTTATTTATTGTATATTTAATCAATGGTACAATATTATTAAATGTGTATGTAATATCTTTATACGATGTTTATAAATCATTAAAATATGGATAAATTGAAATTGATACAGTTTATTTGTAGAGAAATATTGACGGACGAAATATTAGAAGGTTTAATCAAATCCTTTTCAAATTATAAACAACGTAAAACTTTCTATTCCATCACTATAGTGTCCCCGTCGAGATATAAATGAAGGTACGATAAAAAAGTGAATAGTTTCTAATTTTAAGTTGCGATGATAAACGACTTTTTTGTATCAACAATACTTCTTTTACACTGGTAAACTTTTGGATAGCTATAAAGGCAAGTAAAATCATCTATAAATGATTATATTAAAAAAAAGAAATAAAAACACTTTTTTCTAAGGTGATTAACCAATAAAATGATATTGTAATTTAATGTAAAACATTGGTTATAGAATAGATCTATTTTATAATCAATGGTAAAACGTAGTAACACTATAATTTTTAGTTATCATTATAACGATATAAATGGCTAAAATATATCATTCTTATTAAATTTCGATACTTTACTAACTTGTTTTTTCACTAATAAATTTGTTTGTGGACAAAAATATATTTATTTAGTACATTTTATGAACCGAAAACGTACTAATAAGAAGAATTAATCTTAACTCAAATGGTTGAATTTGACCTTTTACCTTATATAGTGATTATTTATCTACCCAAAAATCACATATTTTTTTTAGGTGTGTTTCTTGAACTATAATGCATAATAATACCTTGTTCAACATCTTTGACAAGTCTGAGGACGATTCTAATATTTTGGCCGAATAAATTCTAATCATTAGAATAATATATGTTTATAATTATAAATGTAAATATTTTATTGGTTATATTAATAAATTATTCCTTATTGAAACTTACTAAATACAAAAGAAAAATAACTTATAATTTGGACATTTTTAGTGCCTGTTTTGGATGTATAAATTAAATCTCTCAATTTATGTACCATAAAGGAAGAACATGATTACTCATTTGTGAAATAACTATATTTAAGAATAAGACAAAAATGTTATCATGTGTCTTTGACTTGTAACGTATACCATATACGATGTAATAATATATATTGAAAAATGTATTTGCAATGATGACATTACTGGAATAAGTTTTGTGAAAAAATTTCATAGTAAAATACAAAACATTACACTATTTTCAGTTATTTAAATAAGAAAACCAAAAATGTAAAATACTACTTTAATGTATTCAACTATTATCCACATTGGCCTTGAATATTTTAGTTTGCGCATAACGAAACAATCATAAATGTAGGTATACAACAATAGTATTCAAGTTCTCTCAAAAACTGTGACAAGTGTGTGACAACTCATATTTATAATACATTGCATCGTGCCATTGAAAAATGTCGTCACACACGGTTTGTACGGATTAGAGGACAAAAATATATTTGTTCCAATCTTCGTATGATACATATGTGGCTGATACGAGTCAAATACTAGAAACACAATTTACGTATTGTTCAAAGCAGTGCTTGAATACGGAGCTACAATTGTCGTTTGAATTGCCCAATGAATACTAAAACATACAATTTTATCTTATACGTCGAAATAATACATACATGTATCTATGTTGATATCTATATAGATGTAATTTCAAGTTAAAAGATAAATCCACTCGATAGATCCACCGTGAGGAGATTAAACCACGGTTGTTTCAAATTAATCGAGAACATTACAATGTTTTAAACCAAAATGCGTACTAATGAGAAATTTATCAAATTTTGCAATGCTCGTCACAGATAAATTCGTATAAATGTGTGAAAGATTATCTATTACATTTATTTTCTTGAGTCATCCAAACTGTTACTGATACACGACTGATCTAGACTAAAGGTTAAAATATCGTCGTCAAATTTTTGGAAACTTTTTTTTTTTTTACTGTTCTCGTAGAAAATTAGATTTTTCAACACGCGAATATACAATTGACCAATATTGACAGATAGTCGAACAAGCGAGAAAATATCCTATTACTTTTAACAGCAGCAGAGAAATAAAAATTAAATTACTTTTAATACATGTATTACGCCTAATGTTTTCAAATGAAATATATGTTCTACTATCATAAGAACTCTGAAAATTGTGTTTTAAGATAATATCCTTAAATCTCTGAATACTGTGTAAGATGCTTTGTGATTTTCGAACCATTGGAAGTTAGATATCCGTTTGTACTGTTTATAATATTATAACGCGTATCTGCTACAATATTTATGACGAAACTAGAAGACTTTTAAAGTTATATATTTGAATACATCATATAACCATTGTAATACTATTATAACTCTAGTTATAATGGTATTTTAATCAACCTATAGTATTATTGATTTATTGTACTGTTTCTAAATATTTCCGATTCTACGATGTTCAAAATCAATAATGCACACGTATACGTGATGTTATTATGAACCATAGATTTATATATTTAGTTTTGATGATACAAAGTTATATTACTATAATATTATAATCTCTATACAAATCACGCGAAATGTATTATTTGTACTCGTAATTTTCACTACTAAATGGGCACATAATAGCAATATACTGAATACACTATTATTAATTACTACAATTCAAATATGCTGAAGTATACATGTCTATATGAATTAATCAACTCGACGATACGATTTTTTAGTAAACGATTCAAACCGATCAATGATCAATATTTATATTCATATGTTTAGACATATATATTATACGAAATAGTATATCATCAATCATGATCAAATATTATTTATAGATACGACACGTTTTTTTTTTTTTTTTTTGAAGTGTACATATAAGAGGGCATAAGTATTTCGTTTTATTTTCGTTGAAAAATATTTGTATTGCAGTAGCCACAGTCGGGTTTTGGTGCCGAATTTTTCGATCTAACATACACAACACATAACAATAATACAAACGGAAATGGATCTGTCACGTGGTGGTTTTTTCAACAGCTGCTTTTTCCAATTTATTTTTATTTTATAGATACTTCCCTTGTGAATTCTAATACATTCGCGTGCGTTTATATATATATATATATATATATATATATATATATATATATATGTTGTAAGTATATTTCAAGTATAAAGTGTGATATATTTTCGTGGTATACATGGGTTACCATTGTATGTCATAAAATAACAGAACGAAATCAATCGATGTCTACCGAGAATATCGAACACGTATTGTTTTTAATAATTATTGTATGCGTTGACCGCTGTGATGGGAGCAAATCGACATCTTTCCTTCTGGTCGTATTGTTTTTTTATTGTTCCAGTGAAATAATTTTAGATAAAATTCGTCGAATCCACCTATATGCTACTGAAAACTTCGTTACCGACGCCATTACCCCATAACTACACTATTATCCCCAACCACTCTGATATTATCATCTCTACGATCGTACATCATACACACGCAGGGCAAGGGGAAGCTAGGCACTGTTCAGAGTTCGCTTAATGGAATTGTGGGAAATTCAGTTGCCAAAATCATATTTTATAATTATATGTTTGTTTGCAAATGAATTTGTAACGGTAAATCTATATAGTATACATAATGTATATATATACATTGCGGGAATGGAAGATCTACCTATTATGTTACACAGTATTGTTACACATCGCATAGTTATTTTTCCTAGTGTTTTCAAAATTTAATTTAAAAATGATTTTGCACGTAGAGATGATATATATATTTATTTATATGTAGTATGATATTTAATATACGTACGCATTGTTTTAGTATTAATTAATTTTGAATGTATAAACATTTCTTGAGCATCCATATACATAAGTATATGTAATTGTATCATACATAATTTTAATATCAATATATGTATAGAAAAAAACTGTAACATATTTCGGAATTAAAATGGTAACCATATGTTATTTTAGTTTTTGAATTCTCAAAAAGGAAATTTTTCTTTAAATTACGGTTTGAATATATTGAAATAAAAAATTTAAATATTTAAAAGCATTTTAAGTTTATAGTTATTTAAAGCAACGAAAAAAAGTCACAAAAATAAACAAGACATTTACTACAGTTTTTTTTTTTCATCTCAACATAAAACAAATAAAATAAAAATAAAAACTTCTATATCTGTACTTTAGATATGTTTAGAAAATATTTTGCACCAAAAGAAAACTATATTTTGCTTCTGATGATATTGAAAGTCATTAAAACTTGTATCAAAGAATGTGCGTTAAAAATAAGCGTTTCGTATGTTAAAAGTTATAAAATTTAGAGTTTTAACACCTATATATTTGAATTCAAAAACTATTTACCCTACCTTAGCATTAACCTGTTAATTATAAAATCATTTTAAGCAAATTAGACATGTATGTAAAATATATAAGTGAGTGTGAATTTTTTTTAGACATATTAATTCTCTAGATTATTTGATCGTTAGCGAGAAATAAAAATGTTAAAAATAGTTTAAATGTATTATTTAAAAAAGGTAAAAACCTAATTAATTATCACTTTTTAAATAATTGAAGGAGAATAAAAAAATAGCACCCTATTACCCGTTACTATCAATACTATCTGTAGATCTTTTCAAACCATAGTTATCATCATGCAAAGGACAACTAGGTATAACAAAATTAAAATCTATTTTCTATTTAAAAATAAAATATCATCCGATAGGGAAAAAGAGGGAAGATAAAGAGGGAGAACATAATACAATTCAAACACATAAACAGTTCAGTCGTCTACAAAAAAAGGTTCATGACAAATTTAAATGACAATTGTATCTTATGAAAAGTATATGGCATCTAGTTATTACGACCGGAATCTTAGAAATATGGTTTTGTGGATTTTTATGGATTTTTATGGTTTATTGCCGATTTTGTGACAAATATTATCGTTATTAACTTCTGGTAGGCATTATTTTCTGTCATTTTTGTGATACGAGTGTTTGAACACGACGAAAACCGTGAGGAAACATCAACATTCTTCGAAGTAATAATGCTCTGGAGAATAATGTAAAACAAACGAACGAAAAATAAGTACTTTAAATAACTACTAACAAAGTACAATTAAATTACTAATACATTATATTAATATATGGGTGCTGCTCGGATATGCGGTCTACATAATATGTAGACCGTACACCTATAATACGCAATAAATAGTAATAGTAGTATGTAAATAAATAATCAAATTAAAATAATAATCAAATATTTTAATTATTAGTATATTAGTAAAAATCATTAAAAATAATGGTATGTAAATAAATAATACAATACGCATGGTAACGTTTCGTTGGCAGTGTCTAATAAGCCATGCTCCCTTAAAAATGCATGCATTGGCACAGCAGTGGCATTTTCTTCACTACAGGTGACGGTTGAATAAAACTCTTTTAATTGCATAATGATATGCACTAACACATGGTTAGGTTGTTTGGACGGCTGTTCGGTTACTAACAAACTTATTAAATACACTATCGCACTGTGGTATATCAGTGATTTTGTCTTTTTGTATAAATATAGGCAAACAATACAAAACTATATCGTAGGTATACATTATATTACAACAAATTATATTTGGATCAATTTTATCTATTAATGTTTTTTTTTTTCGCTGCTCAGATATGCGGTCTACATACATGTTTGTAGACCGCGTTCCGTCGGTAGACCGCATATCCAAGCAGCACCAAAATATGCACATAGATATGAGACAATAAATAATATTTAAGTTTTCGACCTACTTAATACGTTTATTGTGTTTTCAGCAGTGCTATGCGTAATGGTTTAGACATACGGAACAAGAACAACAAATATAGCGGAGAAATATTGTATAAGCATTTCCGAAGAAAAAAGAGTAAGATTAATAATACGGAAAAGAGAAGATAAAAAGTATAATGATTATAAATTTCTGAAAGTAACCAATGTTTAAATTTTTAATACCTACCTTACATTTATTATAGTACCCTAACTACCACCACCGCTGCAGTCAATAATTACAGCTAATTAATCGCTTGCAATTACTCGTATTACTGCCTTATACCTGTATGTATAATTTACATAGGTGCAACTAAATTTCAAATATTTGGAGTGCTGAAATTTCTGAAAATAAAATCGATGATATTTTACTATAATTATTAAAAAAAAAAAAAAAAACAGAGGGCTTTTGAATTAGGCGATGCTAAAGACTCTCATACGCCCCCTTAGTTGTACTAATGATAAAATATATATGTATGTATAAACATAAAACACGCAATGTATTAATTTACCGATTCCATCCCATGTACATTTTTCTGATTGAAAACAGTTCTTTTAATAACACTTACCTAACCATTCACGTAAAATACACGCTATTAATTATTCAATAAAAATAATACTCTGCAATATTTTTTTTTTTTTTACATTTACATTCCGTATTTCCACTAAATGTTATTAAAGTACCTCGAATGGTAAATACTAGGAACATATGTGTACCGGTTAGGTTGGATCGTATCTACAAGATATCACAGTGTGTTCGATAATATATTATGAATTTAATAAATTATGAAATTTAATTTCAACTTATTTACCATAACGTTACAGTACATACACATGTATATGTAAGCTGGATGAATTACCCGACATCGTGTTGGAGATATTTTACTAATTTAAATAAGAACAATTACTGTTTTGTTGCAAAAATCCTCGTATATTTTAACGATATCTATTTTTTTTATTTATACGATATTAAATTATATATATATCTCACTTGGAAATTATTAAAAAATCAACACGTCAAAAAAAAAAAATTGAAAAAATTTAAAATTCAAATCTGAGTACAGAACATTTTCGACCCTTAAAAATGTGATTTTCGAAATATTCTTTCTTATTGTAGCGTTATGAATCAGTATGGTAGTCCTAGCTGAATGTTGATCAGTAAGTGAATAAGTGGTATTTGAACTACATACAGGCAATAATTGTTATATTAATATTATCAACAATAAAATTCGACTAAACTTGTATGATGTTTTATTAGATAACTGGTAGAATTTTCGTTCAGATTTTATTATTAATGTATTCTCTAGTAAAATTCGTTAAATTTGGGTTGCAAACATTTATATCACAAAAATGTTGTCATGTTTTCTTACATTAAATTTAATATAAAAATAACAACAGTTGTATTAATAACTTTAAGAAATACAAACAAATTAAATGCAAAATGTACTACACGCGCATCTGACCTGTGGAGTTATGCTTTTTATTTTTATTAAACTATTGCGCGCATCAACTCGTTTCCTACGCCTGACCGAAATTTTCACAACGATGTAGTACGATCCGGGTTGAATTTGTTGATATTAATTTAAAAAAAAAAAAAATTAAATTGTATAAAGAAAAAAAATGAAAAAATAAATAAAAACAAAAATGATAATATTTACATTAACTTTGCATAAAATAGTCATATAATCCTTTTATCCGAGGCGTGACAATATATGGGTCTCTTTACATTTTAGATCTAATGAAAACTGGTACTAAAATCCGAGGTACACATTTAATATGCATATAAAGAAAAGCTCGTTCGTGGTATTAACCATACTATGTTTACTTAATATCATAACGTCTAGCGGTGTGAGGGTGAAGGGAGTTTTTGGGAAGCTCGATTTTCGACTGTTTGCGTGACATAGTGTTTAAAAAAATTTTCATATATAATTATTATTATATAATTTTTATTATTGTTATTCTTATTATTATTCGTTGGTGTAATTATGTCGACATAAGACTGAATAAAATTTGTAAGCATTCTCATATTAAGTATAAATATATATGCAGTGTACACGTTTATATAATATACACGTTGTATGTTGTATTATTTATACATATAGCATATATTAATGTAGGTTTTCTCGGTGCTATGCGAGCGCTTAATCGTAAAAGGAACAATGGCAGTCGTTCGGGAATCCAGTGAGCCTAAATCATCTCTCGGGAATATTCTCGAGGGTGCTTTTACCGTGAATGCATTATACGTGTATAGAAAACTTAGAATAAAGAAAAATTAATAAATAAATAAAAAACCCGACTGGCCTGAAACTTTCCACAACCTTTAGTCTTAGTCTGCAGCAATGTATAGTCTTTCGATCGTCGTCCCAGTTTTTTTTTTCTTTTTTCTTCTTTATAATGTCTTCGTAAATATTTATCAAAAAACTTGTCGAGGAATATATTTTAATTTTTTTTTTCTTTTTCATTTCAGACATCCTTCGGCATTTGTTGTCATTATTATATATACACCCCGAGTGACTGAGATACGATAACGAAAGCGTCGTTTTTATCGGTAAAACTGTTATTGGACCCAAAGAGAATTTAGAATTTTTTAAACGTTCGTAAATTAAACAAATGTGTCTCCGCGGGATAGTGATTATTATAATATAACTTATATATACTCCTCAACACACCGTGTCTAAAAATAATATTGTAAATTAATGAGTTTAATTCGTTGTTAAAGTGTTACACGTTGCAATAATTGTAACGATTAAAGTACAAAATGTGTCCAAGAATGAATAGAGAAAGTACTTATGTTGTGTCTACTAAACTTTGTATATCATTGATTTTCAAGTTGCTGTCTTGTGAGAAGTATGCCTATACGACATCGTTATGAAAAAAAGTACAATTTAAATGTTTTTAAACTATTCTTAAAAACAATGTCTTCATATTATACGAGTACATAATTGAATATTAACACGTAAAACGAAAGTAATATTTCAGTGAAATATTTACTGCTGATTAAATTAATTCAATGTCTACTTAGATTATAAAATAAATAAAAGTAATTAAATAATGTTTAATTTATGGTATCATGAATAAATGGTAACTGATATTTTAAGTTTCTTTCAATTATTTGTTTTATCATTTCTACTTTTTACAAATATTTATGCTAAATAATAGTTTAAAGTAAAAATATCCTATTAGACCTTAGTAATGCAACAATCTTGCAAATAATATCTGTAACTCAGTATTCATCTCTTAAAATTAAAGTAAAATTAACCTTTCGGTATTAATTAAATCTTATAAGATTTCATTTGATACCATTTAGTAGGTTTTTATTTCTTTAAATAATCAAAAAGTGCTAAAAAATTATTAAAACTGATACATTTCAGTGTGTTATTAATTGGCCACTCAATGCTTGTTGATTATATCTTTGTATACCTTTAACTACATCATATAATTATCAATATAATAAATAATATAATAATATAATTAATTATCAATACAATACCTCTGTAGCTATTGATTATTACCTATTTTTGGAGAAAAAAATAAGGACAAGATACGTATCGTAAATACGATTGAAGATATTCTAACTAACGTCACACAAGTCAAATATATAATAAATTAGAAAAAACATATTCCAACTCGTAATTGAAATGCTAATTTTCTAACTGTTTCTGACTAAAATTTAATAAGGTATTTGATTATACTTGTACGTTTTTTGATGAAAGGAGTTTGATAGATAAACATGATAACTAAATAATATAATCAATCAGTGATTGAATTCATACAGACAATTCACCAAGAATTTTTTTTTTTTGTAATCGGCGTCCAGTTAAATAATAATAATAACAATAATAATATATTAACTCGTTCAGATCAGCAATTTGCATTTATTCGAAAACTTAATTTCCTAGTAAATTGACATAATCTTGAACTATCCGAAAATTCGCTTAAAAATGTCTGAAAAACTGTAAAATATCTAGAAGTTAATTTCATATGAACACCAAATATGGTTTGAGAAAAAAAAAACTTACCATTCGACTTAGAAGTCTAGACCCATGTTTTTCCTGAAACAATGGGCTCGAATAAAATTTCGTGGTGTTACGTGATAGAGAAATAGTAGTCGATTTATTCACAGATAAATCAACCCTTAAAATACTCATGCCAAAAATACATATCTTGTAAATCGAACTTCTGTTTTTTCTACTAATATTGTGTTTAAAAATCAGTTTCTTCAAAAAAAAAAAAAAATAATAAATAAAATAAATGTATATTTTATGCCTAATTATATGCACAAGAGCAATAATTGCACAAATATAAAAAAATACAATTACTAGTAACTATCCTGGGAAAAAAGTATATTTTTTAAAATTAATTTTGTTATTAAAATACGTATATTTAATGACGGGTTTTTCATATCACGTAATGAAAATATACTACTGTTATATAGACTGAAAAAATTATTATTACGATTGAACTATCCTATATTTTCCAGTCATGAAAAAATATCGTACAACGAATTGATACTTCATAATATATAACTTTTTTCATAAAAATCGTATACTCATCAGTGTTACGTAGTACAATGAACTTATTTAACCAACAGTTATACAGAAAACTACTCTAGCATCGGTTTGTACCGTTAATAGAACTATTAGATAATTCTTTTTGTTACAGCTGAAACCTGAACAGGACGTTTGCTTTGTGGATAAATGTTTTCTACGTAAAACGTGTTGTGTCGTCCATGTTCGATTGCATTTTCGGTTTCTCTGGCGTTAAACGTATAAGAATTGCGTATATTGGGCAGTCAAATTATGAAGTTGACCGAGTGCAACGCACGTTATTATAATTATTACTTTGGTCAAGTAAACGTGAATACATCAAATTGCGTTAACCATATTATTAGACTTCGTAATATAATATAATACTTTTGTAAAAAATCTAATCGATGCACAAACGTCGATGGGACTCTTTATCGTCAAGTTGTAATGGTTTTACTCGGAAGGAGCTAAAATTTCACACACAATACTACACGTTCTCCATGCAAGTGATATGTCACATATAAATTCGAAGTGCTTCATAGTCGATGGCGTTACTGATGTACATGGTAGTATAAATATTCATATAATTTTGTATTTCATCGTAATTGTTTGTTTGTTTTATTCTACTCTTGCATTCATTAAATTTACATACGGAAATCACTATCATCTGTACAACGTGTATTGTTCACATATGAGTTTGTATGTGTGTATGTGTTTGAAAATTCTCAACATCATTCCAATCGTTCACCAACGACCGACCCGATTATGATCAAGTCATTACTTCCATTAAACTGTCATGATATCATAAAATTTCTATAATCATTATAATAAAATATTATTGATATTATTATTGGTACGATATGATATACGAGTGGTTTTTATTTTTTTTCCAACTTCAGTATTCACTTTTTGACAAAAATTTATCAAATTTGACTGGTATTGTATTCTTGTCTGCGTAATTTTACAATCCATATGTTCCTAACAGATGACCGATTTGATATGCTCTTCTGTACAGCGGTTTTGTTGTCCAATTAGCTATGCGATATTCGAACGCATGAAATATGCATGCACCAACTAGTTCTACAGAACCATTTTCATCACGATATTTGACTGTTTACTTATCGCACGCGAAATGACATATGTTCACTATGTTTTATTCGTTTCCCATCAACAAATATTATCGGGAAATATTTTGAAAATATTTATCAACTCCCATTCCATACAAACATTGGTATTAAAGTGAGCCACGCAATTTACCAATCATATATTTATCGTTATTATTCTGTAACGACGATGAACAAAATCGAACACACGTTTTTCTGACGATTCCCTTACTTAACGAGTAAATTTCTATTGAATTAAAAAAAGTTCAAGAACAATTCATCCTTTGTGAAATACAATTCAAGCGTTTTCACAGCGTGATATAATTTTAAAATGAATTATTTTAGATTTCGATTGAAGTGAGAAGTGTTTTACCACCATAGTGAGTATTTTATTTTTATTTTTTTATTTATTTTTTGTACTTGTTTACACGATGTCAACCATAAGGTTTCCTCTAATTATCAAAAAGAATGATGATTTCTGATGAAAAATAGTCTTTGTTTTCAATTTTTAGTATATTTGTGTTTTTGCAATTATAATTTTTTACATTCATATTAATTATAATAATATAGTAAGTATATGTATTTTTAGTAATAATAATGATGATGATGATGATGATGATGGTGGTGGTCGATTTGTTTGTTTATTTAGGATTATTCTTCATATTTTTATGAGAGCTCCTCAGTGTCCCACTAAGGAGGATGTCTTGGAAATGTAAAAAAAAGGACTCAATTATTTTTTTTTAAATAACAGTTTAATACTCAAATTTTTAGAAAGTCTTGAAATAATATATTTTTGTTGACAGTACTTTCAATTTTTTTGTTCAAAGATAAAAAATTGTATGCAAGATTCGTTACAAATTTTCAATCGTAGTCGATTAAAATAAGTTTTTTGAAATAACACAATAATTTTTTTATTGGTGTTAGAAAATTAAATTTTGACAAAATTGAGTATTTCACCGACTTTCAATTATTTTGGTGTCTAAAGAATTACCATATACATATTATTATAATCACGCATAATATATAAACTCTTATATTACATTAAATAAATTAAAGGCAATAATACTTCTTTTTAAAAAAAAAAGAGTTAACTCAATCGACCCCATTATTGAATTATAAGGTGTTTATATCAATATAGTAATACTAAATATTTTTAGACATTATGATTGATACATATATTCTTGTTCAGCTCATAATTTGTTTTTCCTTTATACAATATGGATCATTGATTTTAAATGTATAAAAAAAATCATCTATATTAGTTATCCGTCCCTGTATTTCGTTCTATACATGAAATATTTTGTGTTTGATTTTTTTTTTTTGTTTTTAAAATAGCACTTATATTATATTAATGATATCTATATTATATAAAATAAATGTAATTACATCAAAAATCACATTTTTTTCTTACGTTTAATATGTTTTATTTAAAAAAAGTTATAAAAAAAATTTCTTCAACCCTCTTAGTTATAACATCGTTTTTAATAAATGGAATATGAAACTTGTACATTTCTATCGTGCTTTGTGAAAAAAATTACATATTTGGTACAGAATACTAAAATTTAATTAAAACGAATTAGAAAAATCATAAAATAATTTTTTATACAAAAGTATTTTCAAAAAATGTCTGTATATTTATAACGTCTATCAAAAGCTTAAAAGTTGCGACCAGTTTAAAAATGAAGATGTAATGACGAGGTAATGATTTTCAAATGTAGGTACAATTTAAATATTTAATAAGATATTAGAGGAATGCCATTAAAATTAAAACTACATTATTTATTAATTTATTCAAATTCAGAGCAATTCCCAAAGAATATCAGAATATCCTAAGCTAAAAATATACCAAAAACTCCAACAAAATATGATTAATTAATATGAAAGACAAGAGCACGAATATTTATAATATAAAAAAAGCTTTTTTTTTGTAATAAAAATATTTTAACATATCACTATAATATGTAAAAAAAAATAGATATATTAATAAGAAAATGAATAACCTCAATATACTAGATATAACGATTAATACATAAAAAAAATAAATAAATAAATAAACAATAAAATAACTTTTATAGAAAATTCGGAATTCTTTTAAATATTCGATTTTATAAAAATTTCATTTTCGACTATTTTTTTTAACATTATTTCGAATTACTAATAGTTATTTTTTTTTAATTTACCAGAAGAAAATATTTGGAATAAATTATGGTTTATGTTCGAAAATTAAAACTTTTGTCAACTTTTAACTACAAAAATAATGCTGAATTCCATGATTTTTTTTCGATGCATATTTTGTTAAATTTTATGTATCAAATTTTAATTCTCTTTATTAATATCGAAATGATTGAATCAAAATTTTTCAAAAAAAAGCTAAAATACGTACATGAAAATTTAAAATATCTTAAAAAAAAATAAATATAATATCATAAATAAAATTGGTTTGAAAATAATACCTTTTCTAAAGAACGATAATGTTCATATTCAGTGAATACTT
This sequence comes from Sipha maydis, assembly GCA_034509805.1. Taxonomy (NCBI): domain Eukaryota; kingdom Metazoa; phylum Arthropoda; class Insecta; order Hemiptera; family Aphididae; genus Sipha; species Sipha maydis. The sequence continues at coordinate 40,581 of JASXSY010001440.1, read as the reverse complement.
TAAATCTCTACGTTTATTTTTTTTTTTTGAGTTACAACGAAAAATATTAAATTTTTACATTTACAAAAAAGAAGTATTTCATATATTTTATTATTTTTGTCTGTACTCCCAATTATTTGAAAAATTTAAAAAACGACCATTCAATTGAACCAAATAAACTACATTTCATATCAAAAAAATAAAAAAAGTTATTGATTGAAAAAGATTTTATAGGTCGAAATCATGTATAATACAAAAAAATCAATAGTAGTAGTTATGCAATAAATTGTTCGGTCCTGTTCGTTGAAACCTGTGGAACGAAGCGACTAGTAAATATTGGGATGGTTTTCCATTACCTATGGATGAGTATATCACACTGATATAGTGTTTTTTCTGTGGTAATATTTTTTGTTCTCTCTTTGTTCAATTGAGTGTAACATATTTCACTCTATTCAAATACATTTAATATTACCATAACATATAACATGTACAAGCACATCACATCATTTTTATTATTTATGTTTTAACGTATGAGACACACCAAACCAAACTTATTACCAAACCAATATGTTGCTACCCGGAACGCTTTAATAATTCATATATTTTTAATATTGAACAAAACTCGATATAAGTATATTGTCACCAAATATTTGACTTAAGCCATAAAGCGGAACAATGAGCAATATATTGTACCCAATATCTAATAACTGATATGATATATACATGAAATAATTATCTTTTTTTTGTTAAAAATATAATGAAGTAATTATTTCTGTGGTTAAAAATTATTAAAATAAAGTTTTGTTTTACTATCATGAATCATTTATTTATTAGTATAAAATAATATTATTTAGAAATATTAGGAAAATGAATAAAAAGAAAAAAAAAAAGAAATAAGGAATATATTTAACTCTATTTATTTGAAATTAAATTCTATAATAGGCACTTTATTGCATGTTTTTCACGTATCGAGGTTCTATGTGTTTTATATGTAGAAACACATTACATATAATTTTTTTTGTTTTTAGTTTGTCAGAAAATGCATATTTATATCAATCATTACTAATAGTTATTTTGAATATTGTTATTGGTATTATTATTATTCATAAAATAACACATCCTTCTATTTTTTCAAGAGAATCTAAATATGTTTTGTGTATTTTTTGTATTCTGATTATTACATTTGATTGATTGAATTAACTGAATTATATTGAACAATTTATATTAACTGAGAGTATACAGTGGAACCTCGATTATCCGTAGTAATGGTGGGGAAGGGGTCATACGGATAAATGAAAATCACGGTTAATCGAGGCTTTTTATAAAAATGAAATATAACTATAATTAGAAATAGAAAAACGTTTTATATCCTTACATATTATATATAACAAGTTATTACGGCTTAAAACATGAAATTATCAGTTATCGTTTTTTTTTTCTGGTTTGAAATAATTCTTAATGATTAATAAGATGATTGAATAATATAATTAATAATTATCTACAATATTGATTATCTTCATATTATTATAGTCGAAAATTCCATTGATATGTTTATCGATACCGTATAATATGTGCCATAAAATTTTCGATTATAACTATTTATGTTGTAATATGTACAGTCCATACTAATTTTTGATTTTTCGGAAAATAAGCAAGGTTAATCGCGAACACGGAAAATCGAGACATGGTTAATTTAAGTTCTACTGTATATAAATCGTTATCATTTTCGTATATAGCATGAGTGTATAAAAGTACGGATTATTTTACGAAAATGGAATAATTTTCCAGGTGGTAATACAATTTTGTATTTATACTTAGATTTTTATTTGTTTGTTTTTAGATTCTGAACGGAGTGAAGAATGTATTGATTTTACAATGATGTGTGTTTTTTTTTTTTTTTTTTTTTTTTTTTTTTTTTTTTTTTTTTTTTTTTTTTTTTTTTTTTGTGTCTGTCGACACGTTTTGGGGCAGTAAAAATGCTTCGATTGCCTTATGTAGCAACTTTTCTGAAAGGAAAGTGAATCTATTTGGTACTTTGGGGGGTCAAAAGTTAAAAATTTCCAATATTTTTTAAATGCGACGGGAAAAACCATAAAAAAATTTGGGAAAAACGGGAGTTTTTAAGCAAAACCAGTTTTCGACATAATCAAATTTTTTATTTTGCTATAACTCAAAAACCAATCAATGAAAATACTTGAAATTTTCACCAAATGTTTAGATAAGCGTTCTCTATACACCATTAAATTTTCAAAGTATTTTGACTTTTATGAAGCTATTTATAGACAATTGAAATTTTCAATATTTTTAAGTATTTTTTTTTTAAATAACGATAAAAATTTTTTGGCTGCCTAGAAAATCTTGAAAATTTAATACAAGGTTTCTTATAAGTTGTTCCTTAACTGATAAAAAAAAATCTAAAATCGTAAGTCACAATTTTTTTTTATAAGTGCTCAAAGTTACAATTTATACGAAATATGTAAAAATCACGATAATTTGCAAGTTTTTTTGTAGTTAAAAATTCATAAAATTTTTTCTGTTCATACTTAAGGTTCCAAATTTTAACACGAGGTTATGTATAAGCTACTCTTCAAAAATCTTTAAAAAAATTTCTACCGGAATTAGAGGAAAAAATTTTATGACTGTTTGAAATTTAAATATTTACGAAATTGCATAAAATAGCGATTTATTCTCAAACGATTTTAAATATTTTTTATAATTCAAAAAGTATAAGTCGCAGATTTTTGAAATTTCTACCAGCTGTTAAGATTGGTATTTCCTTTATGTCATATTTTTTTCAAAATATTATATTGATTTTTAAGCCACTTATAGGCATTTAAAATATTCGATTTTTTTACATTTTTTTTTTATAATCGGTGATAAAAAAAATTTGGCTCGTACAAAATACTTGAAAATTTAATAGAAGATTCCACAGAAGTAGTTCTTAAAGTCATTCAAAAATTATTAAAATCCATAGGCACAATTTTTTTTTATAAGCGTTTGAACAGCGAATATTGACAAAAAATTACATGTAAAATATAATATACTGTATAATATTCTAGACTGACAAAGATATCGGTTTTTTTTAAAATGCTCTAACTCAAAAATGAAAAATCGCAACAACTTGAAATTTTCACCAAATCTTTATATTGACGTTCTCTATACATGGTTAAGATTTCAAAGTATTTTGACATATTTTGACTTATTTATAGACAATTTATATTTTCGATTTTTGTTAAATTTTTGTTTTTAAACATCTATAAAATTTAATTGATTGAGCGAAAACTCTTGAAAATTTTAAACTAGATTTATAATAAGTTAAACTTATCGTAACTAAAAAATATCGGTGATCGGTTAACTCAATTTTTTTTTATAAGCCCTTAATTCTCAAATTTGTATAAAATGTGTAAAAATCACGATAATTTGCATGTTATTTTGTAGATAAAAATTCATAAAATTTTTTTTGTTCATACTTAAGGTTCAAAATTTTAACACTAGGTTATCTATGAGCTACTCTTCAAAAATCTTTAAAAAAATTTCTACCGGACTAAGAGGAAAAAATTGTATGACTGTTTGAAATTTAAATATTTACGAAACTGCATAAAATAGCGATTTATTCTCAGACGATTTTAAATATTTGTTATAATTCAAAAAGTATAAGTCGCAGATTTTTGAAATTTCTACCAGCTGTTAAGATTGGTATTTCTTTTATGCAATATTTTTTTCAAAATATTATATTGATTTTTAAGCCACTTATAGTCATTTAAAATATTCGATTTTTTTACATTTTATTTTTATAATCGGTGATAAAAAAAATTTGGCTTCTACAAAATACTTGAAAATTTAATCGAAGATTCCACAGAAGTAGTTCTTAATGTCATTCAAAAATTATTAAAATCCATAGGCACAAATTTTTTTTATAAGCGTTTGAACATCGAATATTGACATAAAATTACATGTAAAATATAATATAATGTAGAATGTTCTAGACTGACAAATGATATCGGTTTTTTTAAAATGCCCTAACTCAAAAACGAAAAACCGCAACAACTTGAAATTATCATTAAATCTTTATATTGACGTTTTCTATACATGGTTAAAATTTCAAAGTATTTTGACATATTTTGACTTATTTATAGACAATTTAAATTTTCGGTTTTTCTAAATTTTTCGTTTAAAAATAAAATATACTTATATAATATTTATAAATAACATTTTATTATATTCTAGACTAACATATGAACTCCGTTCAGAATCGTTATTCGTATACAATGATATCTATCATTGCATTCAAATTTAACAAATCCATTATAATAATGACCTATCCTATAAGCGAGGTGCACTCCACCCCTAACTGTACAGCAGAGCGAGGCCCATCCGGTTCTTTTTTCCATTTATACATTATATACACCTTTCTATGTTACGACATAATATATGATTTCTTAAAAAAGCGTTTGTAATTCTACCTACATTTTTTTTTTTTTTTTACTATACAAAATATATTATTTAAGTAAACTGTATTACTAAAAGAACCTATAAACATTTTCTTAAGAAATTCGTATAAAAAATAGTTAATAAAAATTATATTAAAGAGAAGGTATTCATTATGTTTCCATTAAAAATACATAATATGTATTTCATAAATAGTTTACTTAAATAAATATATTTTTTTTAATGGTTGAATTATTATGATTAGGGATAAGGTATTTTTACTTTGAAAATATTAAAAAAATGCATGCAAATATGCCCGATAAATATTAAAATATACTATAAAAAAATGTAATATGTAATTTTAAAATTGCATTCCATTTGTATTCTAAATTAATACACAACCTTTTTTATAACTTTAAATTAAATTACAAATATTTAAAAGTATGAGATTTTGAAATGTTGTTCTGGAAACAATGGAACTCCCGGTAAAATAATTCTAAACTGTTAAGTATGATAAAGCGATTTAAGAAAAATCTTTTTACAATTTGATATAAGATCATTTACTGATGGGAATTTACTTCTGATTTCTTCTGCGACTCGGTGTAACACATTTGCCAAACACATTATATGTTGATATTTTGAATACGACACATTCATAGTTTTTCTTGCTTTTATCTAATAAGGCACAGAGTCAGATAAAAAAATTTTAAAATTTTTTTCGTTATAAACCTTTTGATCATAATAAAAGCATAGAATTATCGAATAATTAAACAATCGTTGAATAGTCTACCTTTTCTAAAATTTCTAAGTTCAGAAACTCATATTTTATTACTCCCAACATATTTTCTTATTCAATCCATTGCATTAATTTTAATAATTATTTAAATTGTAATGAGAACCAAACATATTCACTAAAATAATTCTTTAACACTGCTATCTACCTAGTAACCATAGCACACCATACACTAAGCTAAAGATTTTAAAACGTAAGTCATTGTCCTATTGGAATCGCCACTCAATCGCAATTATCGGTTGTAAAAATTATTAATAAACGTAGAGTCGTAGTAAAAATATGTAAATCATAAAGATAAATTAATAATATAAGCTATACCTTTAATATTTGCTCATTTACGATAGCTTTGAAACCTACCTATTGATTTATATTATATATTTAAGTTATTTTTTTGGAGAAATATGCATTTATTCATAAAAATCCTTTAATATGCTAAAATATGCAAAGTAAAATTGAATATATCTGATTCTGTCATACAAAATATATTTATAACTGGGTCTGCAATGTGCATGACTATAAGGAAAAACATGCAAAAGTCATAAACATCCTAACCCTTATTTCGATCCTTATTTCACTAGGTAAAATGGGATAAAAAAAAAACTTATAGGTATTGAAAGTGTTATAGTTTTACATACAATTATACTGATAGAGTAACATAAACTGTAGTATAAAATTATATCAAATCAGTTATTAGTTAAAATAGTAATTTATTATTTAAACCTTCATTTAATGTATGTCAGTATCTTGGTATCATGATGTACCCAGTCTTTTTAAATAAGTGTCTAGACACGATTTAGCTAATCCTATCTTATTTACTTTTTTTTAATTTATATATAATAATATTTATTGTAATCAGATGAATAGTAACAATATAATATAATATGATATTCACATATATGTATGAGATATAACAAATACGTTTCTTGGCATTTGTTTTTAGAAAAATGAATACAATATATAATATTCTATTAGACTTTTTTAACACTATGGGATAAGTTTGTAATTTTCCTCTCATTTAGCCACGTTAAGTATATAGTTGTTGAGAATTCCCTCTTCTCTTTTTATAATAAATGTCATAGCTTCAGGGAAAATTTAGTGTCTGGGTCAAAGATTTATGTCACCCTAGGGTTCAGCCATCACGACAAATGACTTGATCAAATACCCCCACTCATTCTCTTTATCCTTGAAGAACTAAGTTCGTTCTTCGTTTCATATTTATTAAACCATTGCGTGGCCACCTGGACCGTGTTACTAAACTAACAAAGTTCTTTAAATTGTATTATTATTATTACCATCGTCATTATTTAGACATTATGCAATATTAGTCCATAGAAAAAATTGGATTCGATAAAATGGCCGTATAATCATTTATAGATTGATGTAAGATAAGATTAATAAAAATAAAGAAAGTTGATTTCTATAAAAAATGAAATATTTTTTATTTGTCTCGGGGGCTTAATCTTGATAAAATGTGTTAACTAAAACAAAATAAAAAAAAAAATACATAATAGATTACCATAGAGTAAAAATTATAATACTCATAATTTAAAATTACTTTAATAAGAACACAAATTTCAACGTATTTTTTTCATTATTGACTTATAAATTAATGACCAATCTAACTAAAAAAAAAAAAATGTTACCTGTTTAAAAAGTAATATAGCATTATAAACCAATCATTCTAATACAATTAAAACCAGATGACCGTTCTTTGTAATAAATCTATAACAATTAAAAATGATTTCAAAATCAAATAAATGTATAATTACAATGTTACATATTATTTATTATTTATTATGTTATTAAGTTAAATGATTTGTTCTATGAGTTATGAAATAATATAAAACCTATGCATAAATGCACTGAAATTGCCTATACACCACGCCGTGTCATATTTTTAAGCTGAAATATAATATAAATCATTAACATCCAAAAATATTGAAAGTTATCAAATTAGATATTCTTATCTTAATATTTTTGCCTTAGTGAAAAAATGAATTATTTTATCATGCTTCTAAATAAACCTAAATAAAAATAATTTAAAATTACAAATGCAAGTATAAAAATTAAAAATCTTATTTTGATGAATTTCACGTTTAAATTATAATATTGACGAAATTTATAGATACAAGTATGTGAGTTCTAATAGATTTTACTATAAATAATTTTACTCATTTTTTATTTAAATTATTCTTATCCATATAGTGTATCGTTACATCAGGTTACTAATTTGTTATACAATTAATTTAGAATTATATTGTATTTTTAGCTAAATGTGAATTTTTTTCATGGAGTTATTTTGCATGATGACATATAGATATAATAATGAAGTTGAACATTTTTTGATAGATGTTAGTGAAAACCTACTATTTGATTTCTGTAATTTCTAAAATATTATCAGTAATTCTCAGTGGAAATAAAAAAAGTTTGCTCCACCTATGAAAGAAAATTGTCGTACTTATTATATGACCCTTTTTAATAATATTTTAGTTACACTGCAAAACTTTTTATAATAGAAAATCAATTGCGTGCTTATACCACCAATAAGAATTGTGTTATGTTAAATTTTTTCTACACATAAAATAGAAAACATTTTACATAGCTGCATATAGAGTCAATAAACCGAATCAAGTGTGTTTCACGAAAAATCAATTATAAAGCATGATAAAAAACCTATAGCGCAATCCTCAGAAAATAATAGGATCTAATAGAAATGTATTGATAAGTTAAATTACTTGTTTTAATAACGTGTATTGATAAAATTAGTTATATCACAGTGGCTTGATTTTAATATTTAACTCGATAAAAATGTCAGATTTTTATGATGTAATTGTAAACTTTATTCAAGAAAATGAATCGTTTTTTTCTTTTCATACAATTTTTATACTGCATATATTATACGTTGTCAGGGTTCACACTGTGGCAGTAATATTTTGTTGACTATTTTAACAATATAAAAATATAAACAAACCTAAGGCGATTTTTTTATCGTTAATATTTTTTTTATTTAATTTATTTTTATTGAAAAAAAAAATATTTATTTTATATTAAAATTTTATTTTTCTTAATGAACAATGATTTTAGTATTTATTACTAATTATATAAGCATAGTCATTTTTTATCTTCTTAATGCAAACTTTTATTTTTATATTTTAATACTTTATGATAAAACATTTATCCAAATTTGTTGATATGTGCCTTAGTAAAATTGATTATTTCATCAGTTATTAATTAACGGCAATTTATTGTTTTTATAGAACAAATATTTTTATTTATTTCATTTTTTTTCAAAAAGAAAATTTGATTATTTTTGAATGACTAGAAAAGAAATTCGCCCATTGAAAACACCTCATGAAAATATTTTAAAGAGAGAGTAGGTCCATATCAGTTCCTTTTAAGGTGCCTGGATGGGTGGTAGATGAATAATAATAGAATTTCAGTGAATACTGAAAATTTTATGAGTTTTTTTATTGGTGAATATAAGAAGTTTATTTAAATTTGGAATATACACAAATGTCATTGTGTTTTGAGTCGTTAGTGATACACCAGGGAGACTTTGGAATTAAGTGTAGACATATAGACTAAAATGTCTACTGTTTTAGTGTTGGATGATTTGGTTGAGTCCCAAAGTTGAATACCATAGTATCACATAGGTCTTAGAAGAACCATTTTAGTTGTTATTTTAGCTTGTAAGGAAAGCCTACATTTAAGTATAGGTCTAAGAAGGTGAAGTCTCAAATTGAGAGCATTTTTCATTGTTAAACTCAGATATTTAGTTTCCGTAGATGATGGAATTTGTATATTATTAATAAGGGTAAGGAGGCATTCCAAAGAGCATAGGGTGACGGTTATTTTAACTGACTATTGATTTGTATTTACCAATTGTGAAACCATGTGCATAATACAGATAAGTAGTTCTGGACGTTTTGGGCTGCTATCAAAGATCGCTGTATCATCCGCTAACGGTCCTAGTATTGTGTTTTTATTTAAAGTTAAGATACTGTTAATTACATTGAACAAAAAAGACAATATTATTGACTTGAATAACTCTTGCACTTGCTATTTGAGATTTAGAAAAAGCACTTTTAATTTTTATGACAAATTGTTTTCAGTGTAATTATAATTATATTAGTAAATATTACGGAGCAGGTAAGAAAATTTTAAGTTTTAAGAGTAAGTCAGAATACCAAACTCGGCCAAAAACCTGCAAGATATCAAGATATTTTTCAAATAGCCTGACTACAGCTAAAATGTGGTTTATATGTGAGTAGGAGAAAGGGATTTTATGAGGTTTAGCTAATTTGTATATAATCTGTATGTATTATTTGTGCATGTCTCCAGATAAATAGAATGTAAGAATGGCGGATTATAGAGTAAAATATATAAGTTAATAGTATTATTGTTTTGTGAGATTATTTTGAAAATGGTAATAATATAAGATCGTAGCCATGGGATCTTACCATTTTTTAAACGTTTTCTGAAAAGTTATCTTTTAAGTTTTTCAGTTAGATTTATTTTATTTCATAAACACATAGTACCTATTGCTTTTCAAGAAAATTAATGCATTTAATGTATTGAAAAAGTCACCTATTTTCTGTGAATAAATGTATAGATTTTTCAACTGTTTTGACGTTATCTAAAACCATTTATAATATATAACAGCTAACATAGTTTTTACGCTATGTTTATTATATGAATGTGTTTTAAAATATTTAATGAATTAATAGCGAATAGACTACTTTTTTAAAAATGGTGGACAACCGACCAAATATAACGTATCACATGAGACTTTGCGTGTTTCAAATTATTCCCGTTAAATATGTATAAGCCTATAATATACATTTTTTTTTTCTTCCTACATTTGACCGAAAATTATCATTTTGTTTCCAAATATTACCTCGTGTATTTTAAGACTATTTAAAGAATAGTTATAAATGGTATAAGATAAACGCATACGGTTAAACAGTTAATTAAAATAAAAGATTAAGAAAAAATGAAGATTTACTTCTGTTGTATCTAATAGTTCTACAATATCATTATAAAAATTAAAAATGTTAACTAATATTTTTGTCAAGGTATACACCATTTATTTCACTGCTAATATTATAAAACAAATTATTTTGATAATTTTTATACGAATGTACAGCTGAATATTTTATCTTGCAGGATTTGACGTTTCTGACGTGCATGCAAAAATAATTCGAGAACTAACAACATCTTTTCCCGATGGACATAAAAACATATTATTAATATTATTCTTAGTATCATACGTAGCTTGTTTTAGAATTATACATACACTCCATGTTCAATTTGATATTATTGGAACGCGTGTGCAGTTGTCGTGGATGGAGAGCGAAAAAAAATTGGGCAAGTACACTATAGTTGATGTTTTTGGATTTTTCAACTGAACACTTTTCCGAATAATATCATAAAAAACACCAAAGAAGTCCACATAAGACTGTATAATGCAAACAAATATCAGCGTTTATAGTAATACAACATTAAATACATTTTACACTATTATCCGTATTAAATTGTCCGATATAAATGTGTAACATTTTTTGAATTAATTCGTATGTACCTTATTCTCTTTCTTAAAAATGTACCGACCAATCGTATACTCAGTGCTCAAATTAATACTCGAATGTACGCCAAGAATCAGAGAAACACAAATATTTTTTCAAAATTTAAAAAGCACCCATTCCAACTAGACATCGTCGTATTTATTTATTTATTTATATTTTACTAAACAAACGTCGGGTATTCTGATGTTTTATTAAAGTAATATCGTCACTTACTTTTATTTTCTTTCCCGATTCGAGCACAGAGTATACGTCCACAACACTTACCGTGATTTGGGATGATGTATAATCCTATCGATCAATGACAAAACGCATAAATTGCCACCGACATCTCCGTTGTAGTGACACGACCGTGGATGGTGTTCCGGTGGGGAAATCGATGGTTTCACTGACTGAACGAGAATATTTGCGTACTCGTCGGACACACGATCACGTGATTGACGAATCCGTGGTACGTCGATCACACATTAATGACGCTCTGCCATATATACTGATTTATTTGTTTTTTATTTTCTATACACACAACGAGTATTTATAATTTTCGAAAATATGGAAAACCATCAGTAAAAGAGTTCCCGAACATTCGTGTTAATAGTAATATATCGTACCTGATTGCGGTAAATATAACAATCTCTCATTTTCAATTTTTTTTATTCTGTTCAATTTTTCATCCACTATTTTTCTAGTATTTGTCAATGACTCAATAAATCTTAATAGCGATATCCAGCCTTCTACCATTACTTCAAATAATAATACTAATATCAATTTGAACTCTTGACAATAGATTATAATAAAATGTATGACTTATTTACCACCTTAGGTCAGAGACAGGTCCTGATAGTTAATTGTCTGTTATTCTAAAATCTTGTCGCTAAGCACTATTCAAACAATTATACGTTCTCTTTAATCAGTCTTTAAGTCTAAGATATTTTCCAAATATCTAAAAAAATCTTTTTTATCCTAGTTCATAAATTAGGTGAGAAACATAATGTTTCTAATTATAGACCAATATTATTCGAAGCAATAATTACTAAAAAAATTTCGGCAATTATATCACTCTAAATTAACATAAAGCAACATAGGTTTAGACCAAAAATGTCTATTGCCATAAGTGTATTACTTTATTAGTCTAAAATTATTGAAACCTTTAACTATCATGTATAATTTTATTCTATGTATACTGATTTTCATAAAGCGTTCAATAAAATTAACCATAAAATGCTTCTAAATAAATTATTCTCTTTTGATATTCATCATAGATTTTAAATTTAAATGAATCCTATTTAACTTCTCACTCTAGGGCAGTAAAGATGTCATATTATATTTCTAGTAATTTCATAGTTAGTTCTGGTGTACCCAAAGACTCGCATATGCAGGGGCGGATTTAACAATTTTCCGCCCCTATGCCAAATTAAATTTGCCGCCCCTATCTAAAAAAAAACTTACTACCTCTTTAATAAAATATTCTCAAATAAATTAATTTTTTCAATACCTACCTAATATGCAATTTTTGGTTATTATTGTATTACGAGACATTTCTTAAACAATAACATAAGCTATAATACAATACTATCGTCGTTGTCGTAGACGAGTTCCTGGGAAAATATAAATATTATTTTGCTAAAAATAAACAAATAAAAAATCCACAATTTCAAGATTTTGAAGTGATAAATACAATTTTAAAAATTATGTACCTAATTTTACAAAATCAAAATAAATTTTCAACATAATTTTGCCGCCCTATGCGGCCGCATAGTTTGCAGTGCCTTAAATCCGCCCCTGCGCATATGAGACCCCTTTTGTTCATATTATTTATAAATGATTTACTCGCTATTTTCGATAACTCAGTAAATATTATTTTTTTCACCGGTGACGCTAAAGTATTTTCTAATATTAAATCTCCGACTGATTCCTTGATTTTACAATCATATTTGGACAAATTCGTTATCTGAAGTTGTCAAAATTACCTTCCACTTAATATAAATAAATATATTGTTATTACTCATAATTATAGAATTGATAATTCATCTATCACACGTATTACTTCTATAATAAACCTAGGAGTTTATTAATGAAGGTAATTTGTCATTTTCATTACATATTAACACTATTATTAAAATTACTTTTAAAATGTTAGAATTCAAACACAGGAATACGAATATTCTTATAAATATTTACTCATTCAAAACATTATATCTCTGTCTTGTCAGGTCTCATCTTGAGTTTGCCTCAATCATTTAGTCATAAAGTTATTCTTTGTGTAAAAATACTATCGAAAATGTTTGATATAATTTTTTAAAGTTATTATGTCATAAATTAAATTTTCCTATTTCAAGAGACATGTATGAAATCCTAATCTGCCATTTAGGGTATACTCATTGTATTTTAAAGAGAAATGTGGCCGATATTATGTTAATATATAATTTATTAAATGGTTATACTGATTCTCCTGAGTTATTTCTTATGATTCTTTTTAATATACAAAATCGCCGTTTAAAAATATCTAAATTTTTTATTGTTCCATTTCACAAAATAACTAAAATTCCACATCGTTTATGCCTAGAGCCTTACCATTGGCTAACTTTATTGCTGATCATGTAGATTTTTTTTTCATATCACGAAATATTTTCAAACAAAATTTTTACACAGCATTAAATTTATTTGGTATCTAATTGTATCCTAGTATTAAATTAATTTAATAAAATATTTTAGTATTTATTAATTATTATTATTAATAATATTTATATTTTATTATTATAATCAATGCCAACAGTTACTATCGCTATTTTTTTTTCTTTCTCTGAACAATATTTTTTCCTCATTTTTCTTTTATAGTTATAGTTATAACTCCGATATTAAGTTAAAATTTTACTGTATTTTACGTAACATAGAATAATTACCCAATTACCCATTTACAATAAATAAATAAATAAATAAAATGACGTATATCAATACATATTTGTCTTTCTCTCGCAACAATATATTTTTTATTTTATACTTTTATTCAATTTCTTATTTGTATTGTAAGTTACAAAAATCTAGGTATTTTAGTCTCTAACAAGGTCTCAGTATCTGGTTAGTGACCTTTCATCTAATTTGGCGGTCATCAACGGGTGCTAATCGCAGTGAATCCAAAATTAAGACATCGTAGTATTTATTAAAATATGGTAAATTTTAACTCGATATCATACTATAGTCATTATAAAAATTATCTTGTATCAATAAAATAAATGTGCACTATATCATAACAGAATATTAATTAGTTGTTGAATTAAAATTTTAAAATGATCGTATTTGTCAGTTTTTAACCATAGTTAAAATTGTCTTTATAGTAAGCTGTCTTAGATTTTTTCACAAAGTTTTAATTTAAATACCTAGGTATTAGTTTTTCTAAAAATATTTAACTTAGATTTAAAATATGAATCATAAATATTTGAAAAATAAAATGTTAAAAATGTCCATTGTATTATTACTTTGATCATTATTGACATTTATATTCCAAATAAAATTCACATTACATAAACATAATTTCATACTATTAATTGCAGTACATTTTTGAAGTGTGTAGTTGTTTTGATAATGATTTGTTATAAGAGACGTGATGATCGAATTTAGATTCAGAACTCGAAAAAGGTTCACCGCTCTTAGTTGGCTCAGTCATTGTTTTACAAATTTAATACAATAATGTGCTCGCGCATTGCGTCTTTGGTCGTCTACGACGACAGTCGCCGGAAGCATTGCAGTGAAATTCGAGAAATTAAAGATTATAATATGATTGTGTTTATTCCAATAATAAACTATCACGTTATATTATAAACTATAGTGCACTGTATGCACGAGTTATCCGCACGCTCGAAACGTTTCGCAATACCGTAATACAGTAATATGAACTTTTTCATCAAAGCGTATTGTTATGCGCGTGATAGATTTCAGTTCTAAACAAAAACAACGACGATGATTATAGCAATAATAGAATGAAAGCCGATAGTAAAAAAGAAAAATCGAAAATTCTGATGAAATGATTTTTCGTTTTTCTCGCCAAACACCGGGTGCGATCAACTACGCGGTCGGTCACCGGGTGTAATATTTCGTCGGATTCCACAACCCGGTAAATCCGCCGTGCTGTCGTAAGTCAAAACGTCGCTACTGTGAATATCCGGGACTTCGGACTCATGCGTTTTGTGTTCCGACCCGGTCCAGCAACCAGCGGTACGATAAATTCGCATCACGTCGCGGTTGTGTGAGGGACGCCGCACGTAATGCGCTCGCCTCCGCCCCCAACCCCCACACCAGGTGGTTTTGGGTAACTAACGAACGCGTGCGACGACCAAAAAACCACGTTTTCGGGACCCGACCGTTACCGGCCCTACGGAACTGTCCGACGCGAGACCGGATGCGTCCGACCCTCTTTGTACCCCTCCCCTTCGGCCAAGCGAACAAAGGGTCCGGAAACCAGAGTGCCGGCGAACTGCTCTCGCTTCTGATCACGGTGACGGGTGTTGGTGAACCGCGAGCGGTGTGTGGACGGAGTTCGGTGCGAGTATGACCGGTCGCGCGACTTCGGTATTGAACCGAAAACGAGTTTTAAATAAATTATTCGACGGCTTATTAATTTTTAACCCAGCCGGTCTCGCGTGTATATTATACCAACGCGTAATCGTGATATACACTCATGTACCTGTGTGCGTGCACACATAACGTGTACGTTACACGTCGAGCCGAGCCCTGCGGGACGGAAAAACGAATTTCTTTTCGTCTCCTCCGTGCCCCGCGCATCGCACTGCATCGGTTAATCAATAGTGGATCCTCGGGAGTGACAGTGATGTGACCGTCCCCGCTCCCGGACCGGATTGGAGCACTGCTGTTAATATTACCCCGAACGGACACCAATAATATGCGCGCATCTGAATACCGAGATGTTATGCGCTCAGTCTGCAATCGTCCGATTCACCGTAACCACGCAGGTCTTCCGTGCTAGTGCGTACGCAACAGCGTAGTAAAGCCTTAGCGTAGGACATGTCTCTCGTATTTGTCAACAGTTATAACCTTTTCGTTTGAATCGCTTATCCACTGAGTGTTCATTTATCACCGCCTCCACATGCAACCAAACTTAATTTAAACCAGAGACCGGCTGTACTTTTTAATTTCCATTTCTTTGTAACCACTACATACTAATTATATTATTAAGCTATTTTTATTCCGAAATATTGAAGGAAATAAGATTGAAACTCGAAATTAAGTAGTTAAAACTCGATAACATTTCAAAAAAAAATTGATCATCATTCCTAGAGAAGTAGATTCCAAATTCTCAAACCGTTTAATTTCGAATTCTCTTTAAAATGTACATAACAATAATATTCCCTACTTGTGTAATACAATATGACGCAGCACGATATTAAAGACCTTTTATCCGTAACAGTAGCTTACTATACCGAGACTATTCGCTGAATTTTATTTAATCTAAAAACAAAATAAACACACGGTTCCGAGTATTATGGAATCGTAACATTGTTATATGGATTAAGCCCCTTGTTATTAGCAAAACCTTTACTTAAATGAACAGTAGTTTATTAAAACGTTATTACCATGTCAAGTACATTAGGCATCGTAATATTTCAATATTAAATTTCCTTATCTATATAATATTTTATATAAATATATTGCAAACAGAACACAAAACAAATTTATAATAAAACCACGTATAAGCACGATTTTTACTTTTTATTCAGTGTTTATGGACTGGATTCCGATACATTAATTATGTATTGAAAACTAAATAGATTAGAAAATTATACTTCCTTGATGTAATAATTTAAAGTAAAATACAGTTATAATCAAAAAAGTTAAGAAATCGAAGCAATTTTTGTAACTTGTAATGTTGCATTTCCATTTTCTCAATATAATGTCTGGAGTTGGCTATAACTAAATATTTGGTCATCTCTCTACTAAAACTATTTTTATCGAGTTAAATAATATGTGGACTACCACAAAATTACGGTATAAGAGTCAAAGGATGTTCGATTCAATAGTAATTTTACTTATATAAATTTAGTCCATTAGAACTGGATTAAATTTTAATCAATGATTCTTAAAGGTTTGATTAATCTCTGAAATATAAAATTCAATTTGATATTTTCTTTTAATACTCCACTCTTCTTAATAAATTTACCAGTCCCTACCTACTATAATAAATCATGCATAAATCAAGCTATAAATATTATATCTATTTTAAATTATTAAATCATAATACTGTTATGTATGTTATAAAATCATACACACAATAAAATAATAAACAAGTTACTATATTTTTTTTTTCTGTTATTATAACAACTCATCTACTCGTATTTGATTTTCACTATTTTTACAAAATCTCGAAATACTTGTTTCCCAACTGTGTAACTATACATGTAAATTGTTGCAAAATAGTTACCTTATTTAGTCTTTTTAAATACTAATTAAAAAATTATTTATTTCATTTAATTCACAATCATAAAAATAACAGTTAACTTTGGTTTCAATTTGATATTTAAGTAACAAATGGTTACATACGAGTACAATTTAGTTTGACATTTAAAGATTTCAAGTTCCGCTTTGCCATTTAAATTATTGAGTTAATTTTAATAATATATATTTGATCTTGACCAACCTCTAATATATATGTAAATTTTCCTTTCCTTATCAGATCTGTGACACTTTTTTTCTTCTTCTCCTTTACCTTTCTCTTAGCTATTTGGAGTCAACCACATATTTTTTAACAACACAAAAACTAACAGTTGACTTTAATAAAAGTGTTATTCATTTTTACATTTAAGTAATATAATTAGTAGTATATTCTTCATACCCAATTAAAAAAAAAAAAATAGTAAAACGAGATTTTTCTTGGATATTTTCTCCAGAACTTTTAATAAAACAGGTAGAAAATAATACAAATTTGTATTGTTGTTTGCCCTGTAAAATGTATGTTTGATATATCGAATGTATTTGTCGACATAAACCTAACAATTGATGCGCGCGTTATTTTCTCCCCATAAAATCTAAAACTTCCAATAATAAAAAAAAAAAAAAAACATTTTAAATGCTTAAGCGCTATAGGGAAAAAATAATCGGTTTAGAAAAAATTTAAACTACCCGGATTCATTAATATATTCAAATAACATGTAGTAGTATTTTTAAGATTTTATTAATCTACTGAACATGTGTAAGAAAGTACACGCGGTCAGCCGGTACGGACGCGCGAGATGACGAGATTTTTTTCGGTAAAGCATCGTAAATATTGTATGCGGGATTTTTTTTTTTTTTTTTTTTTAGAAATTTTATTCGTTTTTTTTTTCATCTCGGTTAATATTAGCATATAGCATGTAACAATAAGAACCGTACTCTGGTGATGCAAAGTGGAGATGGAGAACGTGCGAGAAGATGTGAAAAAAAAAACCGTGTGCAAGACTTACCGCGGAAGTTCAGTGTTCACAAAACCGTGCTTCGTCGTGTGTACGTAACAGGTAAGAATCGTCCGGGAGCAACGCAGCGGACCGGATGGTGGCGGTGGTGACGGCGGCCTCGGATTGTCGTCGGTGGCGGCTGCAGCGTCGGTGGTCGGTGTACGCAGTCGGTCCCGTTACTACGTTTACTACTCGAACGCACCAGACACGGTACCGGCGGGACAGCGGTGCCGGAGACGAGGGTGCGCGCGCGCACGATCACGGAACATTGCCGACCGGTGCGTATGTATATACGGGGGCTTACGCGAGGGTAAGTGTACGCTTGTGCGCGTGTGAGTGAGTGCGTATTCCGGTGCGTCGCAGTCGCTCCTGTTGCACTCCCCGGGACGGTTTTGAAACGCGCGAGCTTTCGGCCGTCGCCTCGCGCTACCAGTTACGCTACGCTCGCCGGGCGTTCGGTGCGCGTGCGCGACCGGCGCGCGGATGC
This sequence comes from Sipha maydis, assembly GCA_034509805.1. NCBI lineage: Eukaryota > Metazoa > Arthropoda > Insecta > Hemiptera > Aphididae > Sipha > Sipha maydis. Next base: position 21,873 of record JASXSY010001440.1, on the reverse strand, counting down.
GTTCAATACATGGCCGAAGTTCTCCGGCACGAGACGCGGGGGTGGAGGACGGTTTTCCAAAACCAACCGTCGGCCAGGCGGTGGAGGGGGCGCGGAGCAGAAAACGTCAAACGCGGCGAAGGCGGTGTAGGCGGCGAGGGCGGCGGTGCGCGTGCGCGCGCGCGTGTGTGTATGTGTGTGTGTGCATGTGTGTGTGTGTGTGTGTGTGTGTGTGTGTGTGTGTGTGTGTGTGTGTGTGTGTGTGCTTTTCTAATTTACCGTGTGACATACACGCGCGCACGGGCACCGTGTTTCTCGCACTGCGAGACGACGCGTGCAGCAAGTGGCCGTCGGCCGTGCACGCGGTGCAAGGGTGAGCGTAACGGGTACGTTGGCGTGAGAGCGAACAGGGTTTCCTATCGCTGTTCGCGTTCTCCCGTCGCGTCCACACCGTGTTCGGTTAGTACACACGCCTACGCCTCCCCGTTGTACTCCTACTGCTGTCCGAACGAGTGGTGAAACCGTAACTCGCCGGAAGAGCAGCACACATTTCGCAAACGAGATTCGTCCGAAAGTCGCGATCCGTTTGGCAATCGCGCGAAGATAACTAGTTCCTCCGGTCGGAGTGAACGGAATAGTTTCCGTTTGGGTCTCGCAGTGATGAATAAAACACCCTGCCTACCACCGTTAGAAATAAAATATCATGAAGATCACGGAACATACATTTTTTTTTTTTTTTGTTCGATTTTTCAAAAAATCACCCGTTAAACGGATGATTTGAATGTTTTAAAATAACGATTCGCAACATGTATACCATTAATTTGCGTGTGTGTTGCAACGTTCTTTTCGTGTGCTATATATTTTGTATGGAACGTGAATATTATTTTTAACGGCAACTAAAAAGCCTTGTTCGTTCAAAGTTACATTTATTAATAAAATATTTATTGGATTGCTATGATTATTGTTGTGCTGGTTTTTATTAAATCCATTGTACTAGAAATCGGAATTATGTATGTGAATTAAATATGTATATATATTCATTGTTATCTGGCTGTAAATAAAAGGTTTTAGTTTTTCGTACACGGAGTATTCTGCCATTATCTCTAACCTGTCTTCGACTGTAAATGCTTTGATTGCGTTACTATGCAAAACATTAATTGGAATTTTTAACGGATGATCAATTGGTTAAATAAGTCTAGTCATAATTCATAAAACTATTACAATTTTATTAAAACTTTAGATATTTCTGAATTTTTTTCATTAAATAGTTATGTAAAAATTTCATTTACATTTCAATATTTCATGATATACTACAAATTTTACAAATTTTTGTGTCAAATAACGAAAAATCACAGTATTCAAAAATTGAAAATATTATAGGACAGTAGAAAAAAGTTATACCATTGTTTAAATGTAAATTTGATAGCAATTGTAATTAAAATAATTATCATGGGAAATGAGTTACTGCCTAAAAACTTTTTAATATTTTATAAAAATTACTAGAGTTAAATGCATGACAAGTTGCCTAATAAACTCTCAATTTAAGGTATGATTTTACATATTTTAACAAATAATTAATCATCTGTAATGATTTTGATTTTTAACAAATATAGAAGTAACGTATGATTTCTCCATCATCTCAATTTCTTTAAGCCAATTTTAAATAATTATGGATAATAAGATTATTTACTTTTATATTCCATCTTTAATTAATTTTAATAATTAACTATATTAATTATAATTCCTCAATAAACGAATATGTGATTGAAAGACTAGTTCATGACATAATAGCAAATAATAAATAATAATAATAAACATTATAGCTTTCTTGAACATACATATCACGTTAAGTTACTTATGAAAAAATATAATCCAGCACGTGGATTAAATTTTGAATTTTGGAATTATAATTTGTCATCTATTGCTTTATTATGCAATATTAATTAAAGTTAACGGTTTTACAAATCAATAACATATCCGAAAATCGAATTACGACCGGTTTTTCTTCGTTGTGTTTATTAAATAAAGTTAAAGCAATAAATGTATTCAATTTATAGCTCACCACTCAAAAAGAAAAAGTATTAAAAAAACATATACCTATAAGATATAAAAATGTATACGAAAATTTAAGTATTACATATTTTGAAAACGTATCAAAGAAAGAACCCTTCAAATACTAAATGTACAAACGAAATATTAATAATTTAAAAAAAAACCAATTATGCTTTTCGTGAAGTATGTCGTACGTGGAACAGTAAATCATAAAAATAATATATAATTCACCAAAATTACAAATAAAAATATTAAAAAACCTTTCATATAAAATATCAGACCAATAATATTTGTAGCTTTTATAGTATTATAATAACTAGATATAGTTCAATATTAATTCATCTAATAATATAATAAAATATTTTCAAATGTCGTTAGTTATACTTGTTTGTTCTTCTTATGAATTCATCTCGAAAACTTGAAATTAGTCAAAATTTGACTAAAATCAATTTATAAAAATTATAATTTAGTGGTAATGAAAATTTAAGTTTCTTAAGGTTACAATACCAAGGAAATCCTTAATTTTCTATTTCAAATTAAAATATTTTCGATTATTTTAAAAGTATTAAAAAATCAATTACAGACTCTTAACATAGAAATAATTTATTACAATCAATTATTGATTATTATTGATTATTATTGATTATTATTATAATCAATTATTGATGTTTTTAAGAGGGTATAAAATGGAAATTTACTGTTATCGTAGTATTTAGGACTACTTTTTCACTGACTAAAAACGAGTGTGCAGATGAAATATATTTTGCATAATAAATTAGATTTACTCGGACGATCATAATTTTTTGATTGGCCCTTATGTCAATATATTAATATTTTACAAAGACGGAAAACATAATTTATTATGATTTATAGAAATACCTTTAGTTGATAAAATATTCAATTAGTTTAATAGTGAATTAGTGCATAATTTAATATATTTTTAAAATATAAAATTGTTAAATTGATTACATAATAATTACTTTGAAAATCAGTACAAGATACAATTTCAATAATGTAATACCAACTATTGATTTCAATCTCTAAAATAGCACTAATTTGTCAATTTTATCAAAACAATAAGAACCGACATGTTTTGTTATAGACTTGAAATCCCGTCTTTTTATTTGGCGGCTGGTGTTAAATGACAATAGTGCATTGGTGACTTTTTACATGACATTGAGCGTATTCATCTAACCTAAGATATAAAATAATGGGTAAGAAAAAAATATATAATCTAACAATTTACTTATACACGAAAATCAACATCTTATCCTTTGCGATAAATGTCAAAGGACAAAACATAATTCCTGCCTTATTGAAGTGATTATCACCTTTCGATTTGCGACCAAACGGCCATACCACGGATGCCTTCTCGACAGAAAATTCGTTTAAGCCCTCTGCATGTCTATCGCCGTATATGTCACATTATATAACAGTAACAATCCACCTCTATGTCATTCATTGTCAACCCCGTACAACACACACGTGAGTGGCCCCCGTTATCTTCTCAGACTAATTGGATTCGGTCAAGACCGTGCTTGGCATTCTCAAGTAACTATACAGTAACGCGAACCGCTACACTATTTACAAAAGCACTCGAGTTCAGTAAATCTTCCCACAGCTAATGCAATGGCCTCGCGTTCCATCGAAAATCTCGTATGAACTTCTCTCGCAAACGTTTATTTGATTCTTATAAAACTAACGATTCCAGCACAATCCGTAAATGCTTGAAACATACATTTTTATGGTTGTTTGTTTTCTGGTCGTGTCGTAAATGATTTGCAACCTATATCCATCGAAATAGCTCATTTTAGTAAGAAAACGCGAAACAGAGCAATAAACTCTCATAAAACAACACATTAATTCTTATCAATTCTCCTAAACATGCCAATAAAATTGTATTTCATATTAAATTCTATTTGGAGAGAAAAAACGATGCCTTTGGTTAGTTTTGCTGTTATCGGTTTATATTTCTCGAGCGTTGACGTCAGTATGAAAAATTTTAACATTATTCAGATATGTTATATACTTTCCCTTGAGACAGAAAGTCGATGCATATCAAGTAAATGTATTGTGAGTAATATTGTTCGTATGCGTATGATTTGATTACAGCTAGTACAAGAAACCGACGGAAAAAATGTATCATTTCACTATTGTTCTTTTTTTTTTGTTTTTTTTTTTTTTTTTGTTTGTTATTTATTAAAGTAATCTACAGTCTAATTGTTTACTATTCAGCCAAAATACACCTATCTTCAATACCCATGGTTCATCATAATGCTGGAAAAATCAGATACAAACACTACGATAAATCTTCTTGTTATTTTCCACCGTAATTTTCTTTGTATCAATAGAATATTGTATTTACTGAAATCATGTTTAATATGATTTATTGTTCATTCATTACTCACTATTCTTGTGTGCTCTATTATGATATATTATAATTCAAATAAAATTAGTTTGTTCCTCCCTCGTTACCGCGTTTTATCCCTATTTTATCCTTAGTAATAAATTAACAATCTTAATATTTCATTGATTGTTGATTCCATCACTGACATATTATGAAATTATTTACATAACACATTAACATCATAAAAAAACTTTTATTTAAAATAATTTGATTTACTAAAAGTTATTAAAACGACTTATCGAAAATATTTGAAAACAAAAGTTCGAATAATTTACAACCGAATACTGTGCGGAAATTAAATTGCTCGCATAATGAAGAATATTTTATAGGTAGGTACTGTTAAAAGTTCACAATTAAAGATTTATTAATTAAATTAAACTGGGAAGAAGTAAATTTCACTTATTTTTTAAATAAATTATCCAAATTAAATTGAACTCTTTATAATCCAACTTATTATATTTAATAAAATTGTGATTTTAATATTAACAATAAAAACTGACACACATTTACCTCAATGTAATTTAATTTAAAATTTTTAGAAAACCACATTGTATAAAATTTTTTATAATTATTTCTATTTTTTATTCTGTAAAGGATGGATATCATTAGATATATTATAGTAATAAGTATATTACATTGACTTGAATAAAATTAATTCTAGTCATAATTACAACACGTGTAAAAATAATAGAAATATATTTGTAATCAGTGTTGGGAATAGATAACTAATAATTTATCTAGATAAAGATAAAGATGACTATACTAATTCTTATCTAGATACAGATAAAGATAGTTATACTAAATTTCATCTAGATAAAGATAAAAATAATTACATTTTTATCTAGATAAATATGAGATAATTTCATGTTTGATTTTGAAAATATTCAGGATACTACAGCCTACAGATATTAGGTAAAAAATTCATAATTAAAAACATTATAAAATAAATATCATTTTTTAAACTCATTTCAAACATTAATAAACATAAAATATAAAATAATTTTTTTTTTTAAATAAACTTCAGAAAAAGATTGTCATCTTGTCAGTTATTATCTGTGTCATAGGTATATGATGTACAGAAAAATGTAAAAATGAAAATATAGAAACATTTTAAATTTTCAAATTTTATTTTTATTCTATTTAAATAAATTATCTAGATTGGTACTGATAGATAACAAGATTTTTATCTAGATGAAGATAAAGATAACTGAGTATAAATTTATCTAGATAAGATAAAATATAAATAATTTTTATCTAGATAACTTATCTAGATACATTTATCTAGATATTTCCCAACACTGTTTGTAATTAATAAATGTAATACAGAATTTGGCAAAAGGAGCCCATTTAATATTTTTATTAGCTTATATATTAAATTGAATATTCATATTAAGAGTTGTCTTAATTTAGTATGTTTCAAAGTTATGGTAAGTATAATATTTGCCCTATAATATTTTAAATCATTGATAAAATTATTAAAAATTACTAAACTTTAAAATAATATAACCTTTTTTTTTTTAACATTTATTAGAATATATATAATCTATATTAATAATTACAATAAACATATAAACGTTTAGATATTTTATAAAGATATGAAGGTATGAGGAGAGAAGCTACCCAACAGTACACTCAGACGCGATAGAGGTTTGTTAGACTATAAATCTACATATTTAAATATTTTTTTTTAACTGATTAATTTTTACAGAATTAAGTCACGATACCAGTGTCTCTTTAGTCTTCTTAGTGGGTTTCCAGAAATATTTACTGAGTTGAGAGTAAGGATAAGTGGATTCAAATGTTTTGCAAATTCTCGAATTCGGAAGCGCTTGTAAAAGGGAGTGCCCGGTTCGACGACAGTCTGTAAGATCAGAGTGTAGTGTATGATTCATTACGTAGAAGGGCCCATTAGTTATTATTCTGAGTGATATGGATTGGAAAGTCTATATTTTGTTAATGTTTGATTTTTTTTCCGCTCCTCATAATTGATCACCATAGGTCCAAATTGGCTTGAGGAGGGTTTTTTAAATTAAAAAATTTATTTTTTAATTTAATCTTGGACTGTTAATCTAAAAATGGATATAAAGACTTTCTTCTTAAATTGAAAAAAAGACGTTTTTGTTGATATGTTCGGCCTAAGTTTAGCGTTTGTCAAGAAGCAACTCTAGATACTTGACACTAGTAACTGTTGAAATAATTTTATTAGATAGAATAAGAGGAGGGATAACGCTTTTCTAAGAGTAAAAATTATACGTGAAGATTTTTCGTTATTTATTTTTACTTTCCATTTGGAATACCATTCTTCCATTTTATTAAGATGACTTTACAATTTTTCACTGTATAAATTCACTTTGAAAATTAGTCAGAGGAGAATTGTCATTTCAATTAGTATCAAAATGTTGACCCGATGCCACCTAGAAATAGGCCTGAGAGTGAGTTTGTATCGGAGGATACTGCTGGGTGATTGTACAGTTATTACTATCAACATTATTTGTACGACCTTTACTGTTGTTGATTTGGGTAAAATGTTTGTTTGCAGTTGGTTTTGCGGTATCGTTAGAGGTCCTTGTAGATGTGGCACTCCTTATAGTTTGCTGGACGGTCTCCTACACAGATATCACATTTGGCTGGTAATTCGCTTGATTTTGCCTCAATTAGGGGAAGAATGGTTACTTCCACAGCGGGACAGTAAGAGCAATATTTCTTGGAGTACTATGGCTACTTTTGGCAGTTATGGTACTGCATAACGTCTTTTTTGTTTATGAGGTTCCTCTATTTTAATTGTTTGTATGCAGTAGTTACGTTACTCCAAAGATATCATTATTGATTTCGGCTAGAGGTCAACAAAGAAAATTGAAAATTTATTCTTAGTCGTTTTTTGAAGAACATTAGTAACGTAACGGATTTTCTACTACAATCTCGACAGTTGGTGTAGATGGGTGGAGGTTACGAATTACTACTTGAAAGCAGTGTTAGGGCTTATCAAGATAAATTATCCAGATAATTATTTTTATATCTTTTATCTTATCTAGATAAATAAATATAAGTTATCTAAGTATTTATTTTAGATAAAAATTTAACTTATCTAGATAAATAGATAAATAGATAGATTTACAAGATAAATTTTTTGGTTAAAATAAGGTGGATCTGTTTCAAAATGTTTAATTTTTATTCTCATTATCTCAGGCACAACGTGTACGCAAAATAACATCCAGGGCTAAAATTATATGACGTTTTTCTGAAAAGACTATTAATTATTCCTATTTAGTAGATACTTATTATTTATTAGTTATTAGTAATTAATATTCTATATTTGGTTTATAATAAACTAATTAATTTATATAAATAGCCTATCTTAGTATATTACTGTCGCGAGAAATATGTCACGATCAGTGTTATTTCCCAGAATTTTATAAATATTTTTAAATTATAATTAAAATACGAATAATAGAACAGATAAAAAGTTATAACCACCGTCGTCCCAAACAAAGTTCCATAGAATAGAATATTATTCATTGAGAAATAAAGATAAACCAGCCGTCTATTCTTTCCGTATTCACTATACGTCTGAAATTAATATAAATAATAATACATTGACATATCCTGATATTAATGACAATTGATAAGTCTGACGAGCAATACGTGAAATGCGTTGGTGAAAATGGGGTTTTATATTTTATAACATAAATCTATGGACTATAAACTATCTCTAAACTAGCTTAAAATATACCTATATAATGTGACTTGTGAGTAATCATTATCTTGTATTATTTTTATTTTTTATAATATTTTTAATTCATATTAATTTTTAAAAGTGTTATAATTTGATTTGAAGTATTTATTTTAATTTATTTTAACTTGTAATAAATGTTATTTCTAAAAATATTATTAACTAGGTGTGTTTTGTTTTTGATCCACTCGACACCTAGCAGGGTGACTTCTCCCGTTTTTAATTATACCTTTGTAACTCCCTTGACTCTTATTGGTTCCTTATATAATATGTGTCGAAATTAATGTTTGGTGATACATAACATGATATAATTAATTAAGTCGAAAATAAACATATTATATAGTATACTTGCATGACGGTAAATATATTTTTTTTAATTACCTAGTTGTTTTAGTTTTAATTTTTATAATTATCTGTAATTTATCTAGATAAAATATTTTTATCTTTTATCTTTTTGTTAGATGAATTTAATTTGTTTATCTTTTATCTGTATCTTAGATAAAATTTAGTGTTGTTATCTTTATCTTTATCCAGATGATTTTTTTGTTATCTGTTCCTAACACTGCTTGAAAGACCTTATCCTCATGAGGTTGATAATTATGATACTGAGTTTCACTATCTCTTAGAAAGTTGATTATGTTACAATATGATTTGGAATCGAACAAAGATTGGTATTTGAAGTTTCATTATAATGCCTTGAGAAATAAATTATCATTTTAAGTATGACCATTTATAAAATTTACTATTTCGGTGACGTCGTTTGAGTATGGAGAGAATCTGTTAAGTGTAATAAATAATGGTTTAGTCTTCTTGGTTTCCAGAATATTTTCTGGCGACAGATTTCTTTTGATGATTTTTTTGGATACTCGAAGTTATCTTCATTATTTTCCTCAAAATCTGTATCGAAAGAATTAAACACGTCATTTGATCCACTCTGTATACGACTGTCATGTGGTACTTTTAAAGAATTGGCAGAACCGACTTTTTGTTTTTGAGTGGAAGTAGAAATAGAACGAGACGAGTTTTGATTAAACATTTGTTTAGTGAGCGTAATTTTGTTTTATTATGATTAATAATGGTAGTTTGATTTTTCATTATATTAATGGAGTTTAATTCACTGGAACTCAGATTGTCAAAGTTATCTCAATTCCAAAGGTCACCGCGCTCGGCGATGCCTTGAAAAAAAGATAAAAGAGTGTTTCTCGTACACTTCGCGTAATTAGTAAATATTTGTTATTACTTATTTTCTCAGAGATGAATTCGTAGGCTGCTGGTAGACACAGGCACCAGGAACTGTATAAAAAACTGAGTCGATTGATGTAAAGCATGAAGAATTTAGATGGAAATGAAGTGATTAATTTAAACATAAAAGATAGAGATAATATTTCGCGTACGTTCAGTTTGACTGTTCTCACGAGAATAATATTACCAGTGGCGTAAATACATTTTTTTTCTGATGAGGGGAGGAGGGTGGAGGTGTTTAAGATCTTTATTTTCGACGTTCGTAATAATCTTAGTATATCTTTATACGAGTTCCTATATAATAATATTACATTTATAATGGTATTATTATTATATACGGTATTTAATGAAAAATTTACTCAATTTTTATTGTATACCTATTAAAATATAATTTTACTATAATGTGTAATTTTTACCTACCTAATACATTATAATTAAATACCTTAAAAAAATATCTGGGAGAGTGGAACCCCCCTCCCCCACATAGCTACGCCACTAAATATTACTTATAAAATTCTCTTTTAGTTTTTGTATTACAATATTGTAAAATTATGTTTTCTCTGTATATATTTAATATCTAAAAAGTATATATATATTATAATTATAAATATTCCTTTAGTTGTATGTATTTATTAAGTATCAATCATCTTATTGATACTTTCATCTATAATTTTATTTTATTATTTCATTATATATATATATATATATATATATATAGTTACTTAAATTAAAACTCTTGTTTCCTATACAATCTTTGCTTTTGCAGACAAATTATTTTTTATATTTATAAGAAATTTTGTATGATCACATTTAAAAACAATAAACCAATTCCACTACTAAAATTAGATAGCAATAAATAACAACAATAATAATATATGTCTACCTTGTTTAATTCAAATTCTTACATTTTTGCAACAGCTGTAATTATATAGAAGTAGTTTTTTTGATGAAAATATTGATTTATATTAATTGTTCTTTTATGGTCGAATATAATTTTATATGGATTAATACAATAATAGGTACTTACAAATTTCATATTTTTAAAAACAAATGTTGTTCAAAAGTCAAGTTGTCTTAAAAAAATTCAGTTTTATTTTAATATAATTATGACTTACTGGCATTAATATCTATACAAATTTCAAATTCGTATTCATGATCAATTTAATTAAATAATCATGGCCCATTTTACTATGCATATTTCCCATTAATTATCGTCTTGTCGGTGTGGTAATACTTTTTGAGCTTCTTAGCCTTGAACGAAATACGGTACCTGAATTTTTTTATAAACACGCCTCATCCCAAAATATTTTAAAAGTGATCTTTGATTTCTTCCTTTAAAAGACCACGCAGTCCCCATCAGATAGTAGTCTCTCTTTTCACATTTATCTATACGGTAATGAGACCTATTCATACTGATTTGCGCACTTGATAATGATGGACTACTGGTCATCTGATACTAGTGAACTCAGGCTTAGACTTATCGCCACAAGTTGTTGTACCAAGTCTTTCATCATCTCGCTCAAATCAAAAGCTTTAATGAGATTCTCTACTTCCATAATGTCAAATTTCAGAATTGATAACCATATAGGTAATGTACATTTTAATCATTCAAGCTAATTTGTTTCTGTGCTCTTGATTAATGTAATAAACAAATAAATTACAATAATAAGCCTCGTTATATACAATTTTGATAGCAATTGTTAAGTGGGCAAAAAAATATTAAATTTGTTCATTTTATTCTATAAACGATAAGTCATAAATTTTCATATAATTTTCGAATAGTTTTTACATTGACTTCAACTCATATACTCGTATTAGAACACACCCCAAGTGGATGACTTAGTTGGCCCGTTTTGAAACTTTGCCATTCATTAAAAGTATAACTATGTTATAAGTAATTTGGTAACACTTTTAGATCTAAATTCATCAAAATATAAATCTTTAGCCACGTTAAATTATATTAAATAAAAATAAAAATAACATAAGTATAACAGATAAATTGCTGGCAGTAAATGAAAACCGATGGTGTAGAGCCTTTTAAATTACGTATCTCGGTGCGGTCGTACCCTTCACACACCCCTTCAACTAGCAATAATTAGCAAACTTACACGTTTTTTTTTCTTTATAATTCATTTTCATACAGAGCATTATACTTTTTCGTTACACTGCTATTGTTTTTAGGGGTAAAATGCTGTAAATTTATTACTGTTCCAAGAAGTATTATTATTTTAAAATTCATCGCATGACTTGTAACTACTGCTTTCATGATATAACATGTTGATTTCACGTGTGATAAAAATGTTATTTATTATGATTTTTAATAATTGCTATGAGATATTATACGAGTCTTTTCCCTAGTATAATTAATTAATAAATGTCATTATAAAATATGCATTTAATCGTGTATAGCTAAAAGCAGCTGTTTTCTGTGTAAGGGCCTTACCTTAATAATACTAGGTCGTTCATAAATATTAATAATCACAATATATTTTTAAATGTATACTATATTTGCATCTCTAAAACATCCTTAAAAATGTAAATGTATACGAAAAAATATATTCTATTACCAATAAAAAATCATAAGATATTGTTATAAACAACATCTTTCTCGTAACTAAAATAACGTGAACAATATATTACTTCATTGCATTACTACGCAGTATAATTTTGTACGAATTTTTTCGTACAAATGCATTTATATGTTTACTATATAATATTATAATCGTAACAAAATAATTCACAGTAAATCAAATTATAATAACAAAAAGTACATTCCAAACAAATAATAATTTGCGCAATATTTTACACATAACTACTGTGATATTCAGTAAGAAAATCATCAAAAGTATCTTCCTCGATGATTAAAATATATTTTTGATTTTATTTAGGAAAGAATTATTATTTTATTCTGTCACGTTTATTTTATAATGCAACAAATATAGTTTTAACTCGCAAAATCAGACACGTAACAAAAAATATAAGATGAACACAGTTATCGATGGAAGTGTAATGACTATCGGAGATTTGTCGGTAGGTGTAACATAGTAACAAATAGGGATTTACAGCTATCACAAATATAAAACAAATCGATGTATATAGTACGACGAACGCCCAACCACAGTTTGTTCGAGGGTTATTTTAACTTGGCATAGTTTCGAATAATGACGTGTACTTATACTTTATACGCACTTTGGCCTTTTTTTTTTTTTGTGTAAGGTTGAATGAGAGAGAAAGAGAGTCATAGAAAAGAAGATTGAGCGCAGTGAAAGAGATATTGGTTTTACAGACACGATTCTTTATTTTACTATCGAAAAACATTTTTCGGAGCTATAAAATAACTCCAAACGTTTATATGTATCCTTATTTATGGATTGGAAATTAAATAAAAGTTGAACATTTGAGAAGTAATTTTTCTTAAGCAGTTTTATACATAGGCTACAAAACTACCGAAAACCATGAATTTAATTACGTCAATAATAATGTTATAGTGAAGCAATTTTATTACTTCTTTTTCATAATCATTGTCACTCAAATTTCATATTTTAGTATTATAAATATTATATCATAATCGGAAAACATCATACACTGAATGTTGACACGTATTACTGAAAAAATTAATACATTTAATGGAATACAAATACAATATCAAACAGTTTTAGTTTAATATGTAAATGATTTAAAATACGATAGCAATGGTTTTATTCAAAAAAATATGTTGACAAAAAAAGTTGAAAGTTTTTTATTGTTATAACACTCAGCTTCATTAAAGTTATTTTTTTTAATGTGCAAATATAATTATTATAAAATTCAAAATCATTTTTGGCAAACTACATTTTTATTCCAACAATGAGAAAGAAGCGAGATAGGAATCTCATATAGAAACCTAACTAACAGGTCAGTCTAATCACAAAATTATTAAATTATAACAATCCATCATTTTTTTTATTTTATTCAGTTCATTGATTTTAATAAAATTTTTATTATTTATGTCACAGGTATATTGATGACTTAAAATGCCTAATTAATTAAAACCTAGGTCATCTCCGTTAAAAGTCTCAATTTGTGTTTAGAAAAAATGAAAATAAACGTACTCTAAACCTATTTAATAATTTATCATTTACCTACAGAAACTTTTAAACGAATTTAACGGTACATTGAACACAGTATTTATAGCTATGGAAAACATTTAAAATTAGTTTTTGTTTGAAGAAATTTAATTTAGACTCCCATAATGTTAAAAAAAAAAATTGAAAACCGTTGTACTGGTATTCTTTGACTACCGAGTAATTATTTGTTAATCATAATTATTTCCTAAGAATTTTTTTTTAATTCTTATCTTAAATACATTTTATCATAAACGATTGTTGGATGTAGTGTGACATTTATGTTCTCATTCTAACGGATAAGTAGCACAAATGAAAAATTAAAATTAAAATTTATGTATAAATCACAGAATATTCAATCGTGTTCACTTTGATTTTGATAAATTTATGAACACGCGTAGTTCATTTTTTTTATGTAGATTATTATTGAGATCTGGTATTTTAATTTTGAACGTATATCAATTAACATATTTTTTCTGATTTTTTATGTACCTAATGCAATTTCAATAAAAAAAATATTAAACATTAAACAAAAACATATATATTTTAAATAACGTTAAGAAATTAATTAGTTATTGATTCATTTTTTTTCTTTGTTTCATTATGACGAAAATAACATATACTCGTATATTAATTAATAACGTAATATAAGTATCATAAATACTAAGTCAAAATATACAATCTAAATCAATAGACATAATAATGTAATATTTAAAGATATCACGAATAAAAAACAAAAAACAAGAAAAGAAGCCACTCATTTATGACACTAAAATAGATGATTTACAAGTTATAAGGAGAACTGTTATTAAGACAAGTTTTTATTTTAATTTTTTTAATTTACTTATTTATCGTTGTAATAAGACTCGGACCTCATTTCAGCATTACCTAATTCCACAAGCTCAATAAAAGAAAAAATACAAGGATAAATATTGCTGTAATAATATGTATATTATAAGATATCTGTCATAATATATGAAACAGTTCCACAGTAAATATTGACCGTATTTCATAATATTTAATATTAATATCACATTATTACCTATAAAAGGTAGGTATGTATGTACAGCAGTATAATATCAAAATATTGAATAACAGGCTTAAAATAATAATGTCAAAATGTAATTGCTGCGAATGAGCAAATTTACATATAGCGTAGTGGTAGTGGATAGAAATTAGGGGTATCTTTGGCTCCAAAGACAAGTTAATATAGCTATTGCATTACTACTAAGTATTAGACCGATTTTAAACATAATAATATGGTTAATTTTAATGAGCAAGAAAACATTTTTAATACCTAGTTGACCGTAGAAACACAAAAATACGTAATTAAGAATAATATAAATACTATTATTATATTATATATTTTAAAAAAACTACCCACGACCTAAAATTGTGCCTCATATTATATTATTTGAATTTGTATTTGATGAATAAAATATCATTTTTGCAAGATCCAGCCTTATAATTTTTGACCTTCTACTAGCCCTACCAAATAAAATATCCTAGCCGCCATTGAATGGGTGGAATACTTTACGAATAACTTGGACTTTAATATGAATTTGAAAAATACCTGCATTCATTTTTTCCTTCTAGGAAATGTAAGAAAGACTCCGTCTTTTATGAAAAAAATAATCATACTATGTGATTTGATGAATACTATATTCTTAAAAAAAATAATATTACATTTCAAAAATGTTCTCAGTAGTTAGACATATATGTATATATATTACTATTTTTGTATTATTTCATCGTATTTACTCGTAGTGATTTTTTTCAGAGATACAAATTGTAAGTTTTTTTAAAACAAAAAAATAAATAAATCAAAATAAAATATATGCAATTGGTTTATGGCAGGGATAATATATGTCATACCACGTATCAATAACATGTCCAAAGAAACAATCGTGGAATAATATACATCCCACAATACTTTCAATATTTAAAAAAAAAAGTATTCTAAATAAAGGGAAGTATAATGAAACTGAAGGAAAAATTAAAAATAGAAACAATAATGCTAACAAAATGTAAGTGTTAACGATGTTGACATTTGAAACCTTATATAAAAAAATACGAAATCGAAAAAAGGTACCATCCGTTTATGCAAAATATTTAAAAATAACTGATGTCGAATAGATCATACAGAATTACAATAATTTTACATAATCCGTACTACAATAAACATACTATGACTGCATTGTATATAATTAAAATTCGTAATTTTTAATTTTTATGAGTCGTGTCTCATTTTAAGAACATTTAACAATTAAAACTTGAATAGTTGCACGAACTACATTACATTTAAACGAAACACGAATTGCAACTTTGGAATACTTCTCATACTCACATCATACTGACTTTTTTAATATAATATACACATATATATAGTGGCGTATTTACGATGGTGGTCCTAGATTTCACCCCCCCCCCCAAAAAAAAAAATGACAAAAAGGTAAAAAGGTTCAAAAGTTATAAATGACTTACAACAAAAGTACAGAGAAAGAGAAAATTAATTTATATAATGTGGTTGTAAATAACTCTTCATTTTTATTTATAATAATAATATAATAATATAATTATTAATTAATAATACCTTATATATATATATATATATATATATATATATATATATATATATATAATTTTTGATCACTTATTTTTTAGGGAAATTTAAAAAAAAACACCCCCCAAAAAAAAAAAAAAAAGAAAATTTGAAAATACTTTAATGCATGTATATATTCACATCCGTAATTTCCTTTCAGCTCAACAATCGATGAGTTTATTATTATTATTTCAGACACCTATCATTCAATTCCATTTATTAAATATATATATATACACACACTCTCAGTATGGTTTTCAATGTATGAAAAGAAAATGTGTGAAGACGCAACATTTAATTTTATTTAATTTCGCAAGTTTCATAATCAGTATAATTTAACCGGAAAATTGGAATTAGATAAACGAACGTTAAAAAAGTTAAACATTTTTTTTAAATTTTTCAATTAGAATATATGTGTATATATATATATATATATATATATATATATATATATATATATGATAATAACATACACCGTAAATATTTACAAAACGTATTATGATCGCATATTATGGATGACCAACAAAACGATCGTTGAATATAAAACAAAAAGTGCAATTTTATATTGACAGGCTTACAACAAAAATAAATTTCAATTGTTTTTTAAACTTATTAACAGTTCGACTAGTTTTTAAAAGAATAGCTCCATTTAGTTTTCGCATATTGTGATGCAGAATATTTAGTTTCCCGTGTTTAAGTAACAGCAGTGTATATGAACCATTTGTCGCTGACAACGATATCTCTGAAGTTTTCCAAAAACTTTACTATGTTAGTTCATGTTTATAATATTATATTGCATAATTTGACTAGAAATTGGTTTGCTTAGATTCTGAGTAAACGAGGAATGTATTTGTTTTACCATAAAATGTGTTTTTTTTTTTTGTGTTAATGTACACGATTTCAATCAGAATGATTAATTCGATTATCATAATCAAAAGAAATACCTAGTAGTGAATGTTAGTTGAAACTTTGATGAAAGTTATCTTATGAATTTCTCAATAGTTTTTTTAATAATTACAAAAAACAGATTGTAAATTATAAAGTTTAGAAAAATGTACAATATATCGGTTTTTTGTCAAAATCCATCGTTTGATTATATCATAACTCAAAAAATAAAAATCGTAGAGACATAAAATTATCATGTTTTCTCAGATTATTTTTGAAAATGACGATTAAACAATTTGGTATTGACAAAAAATCTTAGAAATTGAATGAAAAGTTCTTTAAACGCACATAATACTAATATAACAAACAAAAATTAAGGTCAATATAAAAAAAAAAGTAAGATTATATCTCGAAACCACTGCAAAACTTGTACGTACGTACGTTTGTGTATAATTATAATACGCAAGGCCACCCGCAGAAATTTTTCTCGGGGGGGGGGGGGGGACGAAAAAACAATACACTTATCATAAATTCTGTTTTTTATTAAATTGCAATAAATTAGGGTATAATATTATTTTGTTTTAAATGTATATAATAAATAATGATAAAAAAATATTGATTAAATATTTATATGTATAAGAAAACATCGACATTTTAAACAAATTATCCTAAAGAGCGGGGGGCGTGGCCCCACCTGGCCCCCCCTGCGGGTGGCCTTAATAATACGCATGTTTACGAAAAGTTTACAACAGTTTCATGTTAAATACTGGCTTTCTCAATCTTCTTTTTCTCTCTCTCTCTCTCTCTCTCTCACCCTTTCTCTCCATATCTCTCTTACTTTCTTTCCCTGTGTTCCGCAAGATCCCAACGGATATTATTGCTGTCTAAACGTTAATGGGTAGCCGTGTGTACTATATTATATAATACCTAGGCGTGCCGTGATCTTTGTAAGTCTTTATTTCAAAAGAGCGCGTATCACTTTGTACATCACGAGCGCAATATCATTCGAACGACTTTATTCTGTGTTGTCGACAAATATAATATTCTTCCACATTCATATTTTGGTATTCAATTGTAATGATGACCGCCGATGTTGATTTTGATATGATTGTCTCTATGTTTTAAGAGCTCGTTCCATACGGGATTATTAATCCCGGATTAACATGGATTTCTTAATTGTTATTCCTATATTTTATTTTTTCCTTCTTCGACAGGATTTTATCATCCAGCCCCGGTATTTAAAAAAAAAAAAAATTAACTATCTTTAATTATCACCGATCCGATAATTCAAGTAGATTATACAAATTATAATGTCATATTGTATACCCGAAACGGTGTTGCATTTTTGTTTGCTAAACACTCGTTTTCCTTTCATCGTGTTCTTTTTTTTTCATCCCGCGCCTTCGTACACCTACACCGTTAACGTAATTTGTAATATTTTTGACACCATAATATGGTAAAATAATTAAATTTTTAATTATTTACCAAAACAAGTTTACATTACAACTCACCCTTGCATTTTTTATTTTATCATAACCCAGCGTATTATTTTCTCTTATTTTTTTACCATCTATGTATACAATACATTTTTCAGAACCCTAAAATGCATAAATTAAAAATTATTAGTTTTAAAAATATCTAAATAATTAAATAGTATTGTTTATACAATTTTTTATAAGACCTTATTTTTGTGGGATAAATAATCGTATCAAATTTTATTTCATCAACTACTTAAATAGGTACACAATTTAAATTGTAAAAATATATTGATGATTTATTTTAACTGTCATTTTTTGTATACCTTTCGAAAAACACATGAAAATGAACAAATTACACTCAAATCGGTACGGTTTCTCCGAGACGTAAAATACATAACCTTATTAAACCAATAATGTTATGTCATTAAATATATATTTGTAAAACAAATACTATTGTAACATTTACAATATTGACTTTGTCTGATACTTGTATATTGTTATCCTTTTCATTGAGTACTATTATTTATCCAAGCGTGTTACAATAGCTCGCCAGGATATTAAGGGTTTCCCGGTGGGCCTTACTTACATTCTGTTTAAGGCTTTCATTCCTAAGTTTTGCACAAAATACCAATAAATGTTAACATTTCCTGGATATTATAATATATATATTAAGAAAAAACCTAGCTTTAAATGAACGAAAAAATAACTACAATTGATTTTCAAAGCAAAAGCTAAAAGACGAGAACATATGTATATTTTTCATCAAAATGCAACTTCGAGTTTTATATAGTAATATGTTATTTTTATGTGTATGTTAATTTCTGTACAATTTTTTTTTTTGTGAAATTAACTACCATTCTTTTTCCAGGTTACTAAAGCCTAATTTTATTGCATTGTGACCTAGTTGGTCGGTTATAAGTCTCATATTATTATTGACAAAAATATAAATATTATTATTCTTGGAAATGAACACATATTACATTAATTGAGTCAACGCTCATATATAAATTTATACAACACAATAACACAACTTACAAATATGTTTTTCTATTCATTCGGAGACATCAGGAGTATAAACATGGTGTTTCAATTTACAAACGATGCTCGATTATTATTTTTCTCAAACTCTGTCCAAATAGATTTTATGATTTATGAACAGCTTTTTTACTTTTATTCTATCGAATAAAATAATGGTTTTCAATTTACTATAATTAAAGCTTTGAAAAAGTTAAAAAATCTAAGTTATCATCAACTTTATTGCCATTTTTTCAAAGAGATAATGTTTGTACATTTCGTGTAACTATACCTTGATACAGGGGCAGATCAAGAAATTTTTTACGGAGGGGGCGCAAAATAAATTGTTTACTTACGACTAACCTGCCTGAATTGTAACATAATACGTAAAAGCATTAACAATTATGTTGGCCCATAGCCTTCAGGAATATATAAAATAAAAAATTGAATTGAAAAACATTCTCAAGCAATTATTTTTAAGTACAAAATTTACTAACCGTGGCTATAACATACCAACACACTAATCAATACACAATAAATAATAATATAATATTATTTTATTTTTCGTAATTGTATATTACTCTAGTTAGTAGTTTTATTGAACCACGAAAATAATCGAAAACCCAATATATTTTAAACCTATTTTAGGGATTTTGGGGGGCGTACGCCCCCTTCGCCCCCCCCCCTTGAATCTCGCCTGCCTTGATTCATAATATATTCATGAAGGAGATGAAATTATTATTGTTATGACGATTTTAACAATGCATTATTTAGTTACATTTTTCTATTATTTCTTTTTTTATACACGTTATCAAAATAACCATTTTTTGTTTTTTTATTTAAAAAAAATATATAATATATCGTACCAATTTTAGTTCTATTATAAATATAACATAATTTTCTTCAAACATTTAACTGTAAAATAAACCACAAACACACATACGGTTACATCAATGTTTTCGTATACACTTCGTTGTTATTTCTATTTTATTATATTGTTCATGATTCATATTTCGTCAAACTATATAATAAAGAAAAACTGTCATGACATTGTACATTGATATTTACTAATATTTTGAGCGTTAAACGCACGTGGAATAATACAAGTGCGTCAAGTATTTATACAAGGTAATCAAAGTTTCATATTAAAGCAATTTGATCGTATAAACATACAAAATAAAGAACATAGTACTATACTATTATAAAAAATTTCTATGAATTAATAAAATGCGAAATTTCATGCCCCGTCAGTGAAGGATTAGTTGGTAAACTTTCAAAAATCAAATGAGGACCCCAATGGTTTTTGAGCACATATTTCTCTTTCGACTTGCTTCGATGATCAAAAACATGCATTAATATAGCAAACGAAGGGTGATTTTAAACCTTATTTTTTTTTTTTTAATTGTACCCTATGAGTAATCATCAATAATGCTGTCAATAGAACTGCTACCACTATGGACTACTCTTCGACCCGTATTATTCACATCGGCATTGATAAGGTACTCAAAATCCAATCACAACTAGAAAAAATTTAATCTTTCCATATAACCTGTTATTTTGAAAAATCATCGTTTCTCAGAATACACTATCTATTTATTCTTAATTAAATTAATTATTTATATACATTTTATAAAATTTCATAATAAAAAATCATCTTAACCATTTCGCATGATTTCAATAAAACAATTGTTGGTGTTATTCATTTTTATTGTTATTGCTATTTGGTCATTATTGCTGCGTAATTTCTACACACCATCTGTTAAGTGTTTTTCGTATTAAATTCTCAACGAAACGATGTTTGTGCATGTATTCCAATTCACACGTAAAATATAACATAATATCATTATTGTATAATATTTTATCATTTATATATTGACCTGCATGTACAACCACGACCGGATCGAAAATGTTTTTTATTGATTCATCCAAGCTCAGTTATTACTCCTTCCCCCGGATGTGGTACTTGTACGAGCATATAAAATACCAGTATAAAATATGTATAATATATGCACTTCCATATGTACATGTTTTATTAAATCATCGTTAAAGAGGTTTATTATTAATTTTTATTTATTTTTTTTATTTTCAAATTTCAAAAATTAATACTACACCGACGGTAACTGACATAAATGACTATTTAATACCGGCTTGTATAGAAAATACAGTGATGAACATATTTTCTCGTTTTTATTGTTAATAGTTTTAATGCGTATAAAAGAATAAGTTTTAACGGATTTTATTTTTATTTTTTCATTAAAGCGAAGTTATTTAATTACATTTTTTTAATTTATCCATCATAGACACGTAAAGAGTCCCTGAACGGCCGTTTGATTATATTATGTTTATAACGTATAGCTGGACCGGGCTCATATGCAGACGCC